>VWYP01019647.1:70173-80585 GCA_013400435.1 Pycnonotus jocosus
AAAAAAAAAGTCGCTGTGTTCATCCACTCCAATGGCTGTCAGACAATTCAAGTTAAAAACAAAAAAAAAAATTAATCATAAAAAGTAGTAAGCATATCTATTCTTTGTTGTTTTAAACCACTTATTTTCTACAACAGAACAAGACCATCTTTGCATGAAGTGGTACCAGCAGTCTCTGATTAAGGTATCATTTTCTCAAAACCTAATTACTCTAGTCAAGCATCCTAATGTAAAGAGTATTCTCAATTTATATGAAAACCTCACTTTTACAGCAAATACTGAATACCCCCGGTACTTTTAATTGATTTAATTAATGTCTTTGATCTATTCTCTAAAGAGAATTTTTAGGCTTGCTCTGATCTTTGTGCTGCCCCTGGGTACAATGAGCAAACACAACCCCCTGCCCTCTGTGCCATGATTTGTGTCCATGCCCTGAGTCCCACACATGGCTGAGCAATACCATCCAACATGTGATGAGACACCACAATGGGATCACCTGCTTGAATGTCACCACAGGAAATGACAAACCCACTTTTATTTGCTTTAGAGGGAATTCAAATTTCCTTAATCTCAAAAGTTTTAAGTACACCCAACAGATACCACCTGTCACAGAGCTTTGCACAAGTTTAGAATGGGAAAGGGTCAAACCAGGCTGACCAGTGATGAGTGGTGGGACAGTGTGCCAAAACTTGAGGAAGCCTTTTGCATTTCAGTAAATCTTTCAACATATTATGGGATGGGTGAGCAGCTGGCTCGGGTCAGGCACAAAGGGTTACAGCCTCACAGAGCTCAGGAAGCATCTGGACAATTCTCTTGGGCACATGGTATCACTTTTGGGGTGTTCTGGGCAGGGCTGGAGTTGGACTCCATGATCCTTGTGGGTCCCTTCCAACCCCGCTTATTCTGTGGTTCTGTGATTCAGAACTGCAAAGCAACTGCATTTTAAACAGTTGGTTCCAAATTGTCTGTTAAAAATGCATTTAAAAATGCACCCACAGAACTGTCCTTGAGTCCAAAAGATTTAGCAACGAAAAATAGGAAGCACAAGTTAGATTCTGAGCTGACATTAAATCAGCAGGGCTTAACATCAGTGGAATATCCAGCTCCAAATATACTTTGCATTGGCAGTGAAATATGTATATATGAGCTTGGACTAACAATGGAGGTTTCAGATTAAACAGAGGTTTGAAGTGCTGACTCAACATACAGGTCCATTAAGTAAATTATAGTGAATTATTTTTAAAGCATAAATTACAAGTGGCTGACACTTACATGTGTAACTATACACATTGATCAGCAGCAGAATGAGAAATACAAGTGTATTTGGAAGACTGCAAGGTGTACATATTGGAAATACCTACAGAGATGTGCTTTTGAGTGACTGCTCAGGAACTCTGAGGCTGAGCAGCAAACTTTTGAGTTCAAACCTTCCATCCTACTGAACTAAGAGAAGCTTGATACCATTCCTTCAGATCCTGTCCCTGCTCACCACAGAGGAGGGGGATCAGTGCCTGCCCCTCTGCTTCCCCTCATGAGGAGACCTCTTACACCCCTCCAAACCCAGCCTCTGCTGCTGGAGGTAGAACAGGACGTTTCTATATTCTCTTGTTTGAAATATTTACTATTTACTATATTTCCATTTGAAAATTAATGAAAATAGTTGACTACTATTACTTATGAATTTACCATTCTCTATTATTTCAGCATTAGGATAATGAGAGCTGCAACATCTGATTTAGAGGACTGGATGAAATGTGTCTGGCTAATTTAAAGACAGAACTCTTAAGTTTAAATTGCAGGAAAGGGCTGGAGTATCTCACCTAGAACTCCCTTCTGTCTTTGTGTCCTTTCTTCACAAAGCCAATATAAAAATAATGAGTTCTTAATAATCTGATATTTTGACACTTCCTTAAACTGTAAATGGAGAACCTAAAATTATATTCAGCTCCTTTATTAAAATGATATTTTATACTCAAAAAGGAAATAACATCCTCTGATATTCTTTGCACCAAATTGTAGAGGAAAATATTCATCAACACCAACATAATTAGGATTTTACTCCTCCCTGTTTCTAGCTGACCATTACAAGTTCCAAACACCATATCTTAATGAGGGTGTATCATCTTTCCTCACTGTAAGACTAGAACATTTCAAGACTATTTTCACTTTGTTGTCCTCTTTTGCCCCCATTCTCTACACAAACCTCCTGCTTCATCATGTCTGAGTACTTCTGAATCCTTCCTCGGCAGCCCTTTGTGTCTTTCTGACACTTCATAGTCCACACTCTTCTCAGACTTTGGGAAATATTGTCTTGTTTGGTGCAAAGGAGAGTGACACAGGGATAGAATCTCAGTGTAGGAGAAATAGATGTATTCAATTACAGTCTCTCGCCTTACTCATATCACAAACTTCAGACAGATCTTGGAGACTGCAGGATAAATGAGCTAACATGAATTAACACAGGGCTCATACACATTTTCTAAGAGTTCAGAAGCATCCAGAAAACCTCCCTGTTTTTATTTCTCCTGATCCTTGCTGAGCTGCTGTGAGCTGCCCCATTATCACCTTTTCCTGACTTCATACTTGGTTGGCATCTGGTTGCCAAATGTTTATATTGCTATTGCTCTACCCTTTTATTATAGACTAGACATCCTGATAGATATCAATCTATGGTACAAGCACTCCTTTACACAAAAAGGGCATTGAAAGTAATTAAAGATCAGAGTAAGAAGTGTAAATATGTGAAATAGCTAGGAAATAATATAGCCCAAATATAATATTATGGTAGGATATCACAGAGAATCAAACAAAATATGAGGTTTGAGTGACTAAACCTACTTTTCTGACTAAAAAATAAGTCAATTCATATTTTGGTTAAATGGTGAAGAACCTTCATAAACAGTTTCTTGAACTGAGGTAGTTTAGCTAAGATAATTTAGTCTTCAGCAGAATGTGAAAAGAACCATTAATAAACAAGAGTTAATATCTCAGCTGTATTGATTTTTTACATGCAAGCTGATTCTTACTCAGGTGAAAGTTCCCAGGAACTTTAACCAATTTGCCTGTGTAATTCCTGTCAGCCTGGAGGTTCAGAGATGGAGAAAGGTGAAGGCACATCTTAAAAACTGTGTGAGGCCCTCAACCACACCAGCCTGAGCTAGAATTAGTACTTTTACTACTGAGTATTTCATAACATCTCAATATTTGTTGATATTCCAGAATACTGATGGCATAACAGGACAGCATATTTCTTGTATGAGCTCCACTAGAAATCATCAGAGCAAAGAGGCTCTTCACGAGGCTTAGGGTATGATCAGCAGCAATTATTTATGCAGATGTAGAGATGCTCTAGCAGTATTTCTATGCTTGGAGGATCCATTGATTTCCAGCAGGAATTTTAAATAATGGATGAGTTGAACATGAGGTCCCCGAGGGAAAAATGTATCATGCAAACACGAGCAAATATATCATTCACTTCTGCTTCGAAAAATTCAATTGTCAGGACATGATTTTTACAGTCAGGTGAGCAACAAGAGAAAACCTGTCTTGCAGAGATGCTTGTTTTTATGTTAGCATTACAATGTAAAAACTCTTAGAGTCAGAAGGAAGCTGATATCCCAAATAACTGGGGGACAAAGGGTGGGTGGGAGCAGTGACCTTGGCCACGGACCACTCTGAGCACATCAGAGCATCCCTCACTGTGGGGGCTGCTTGAACCACATCAGTCTTGCTCCTGCCTTTGTCTCCTGGCTCTGTGATTAACTGAGGACTACAGTTTAATATTTTCAGTGTTCCAGGCACATTAATGGGTTTGCAAAGTTTGTGCAATCCCTCACTGTGACAGCTCTGCCTCGCTGGTCTCTGAAGCGTCACCAGGGCAACGCAGCAGATAAACTTTTGCAGAACTTGCTGGGGAAAAAGGATGTGGAGTGGATGGAGGATGCTGTGGAGCACTGAACAGTTTCAGCACTAGAATGGTTCTCAGCCTTTATGCTCTGAAAATGGGAGAGTCTGCTTGTCAGATAGTCTGGGTGAGTCAAGAATCATTTTGTGATGTTCCATGTCCTCCTTCACCCTTTGCTTTGGCAGGATAGAGAACACGGAGAACAGGCAATTACTTGAGCAAACTTCTGATCCAGTGTTGTTTGCATGCTCCTGTCTGGCTTTTCATTCCAGTCACAGTACGAGGAATTTTCATTTCCCTGTATATTTCTCTCATGTCTACAAAGCATATGACATGTATGTATGACCAAAAGGATTGATCACAATACAGCAAGTAGACAAGGAATAAAAAATTTTAAAAAAAAAAGTACATGTTTGGAGATAAAGTGACACAGAGGAGGTTTAATGATGCTACTCACTAATTAATACACACACCTGTGATCAGACTATTCGATATTTGAGTGATAAAGAGGGCTGGTTTCCAACAACAGTCTTTAAAAGAAAAAAAAAAATAGCCACAGTTTCGGTGCAATAAAATTTTCAATAAATCTGTACTAGATTTATTGAGTGGAATATTTGAGAAGAGAAAGAAAAAGATGAACTATGGAGGAAGACCATCACAATTAGCAGGACTATTTTAGTATTTTCCAAACAAGTGCTACAATGTTTTGCTGTAAAATATCAAATTAATGTCAAAATCATCAGCATTAAAAAAACAAACCGAAACAAATCTGGAAAAGAACGAAAGAAGGGGAAAAAACCCCAACCAGATAGTTGGAGGAAATAATTGTGATTGGTATGAAAGGAATTCCTTCCACTTTCTTCTTCACATTATCCAGGAAATTGTAAAGAGAATGAAGTGGATTATAACCAAAGCAGTTGCAAAATCTGTATTTAGAAATTTGAGGCGGACTCCTAAGGTAGTGCTCTTATCTTTCAAAGAATAATAAGTGGTGACTATTGCAGGGGGACTTGCCTGTTCATGTATTTCCCTCACATTCATTGGCCCCTCTGGAGAAGAGCTGTGCTGTACTTTGGAATAAAGTTCAGCTGTCCCTGCTGAATTCCCTTCAGCACAGGCTGAGCTGTGAGCACGACTCCTGCACTCCAATTACTTAATGAAGCTGGCAGCTGCTGTCCTGGGAGCATGAGCACCTGCCTTAAACATTGCATAAAAATAGTAGCACAAATACTCAGGAGAAGAAAGAGAACCAAGAGGCAGCTCCAGTGACATTGAATAGAACCTGAGTCCACTTCTGTCTGCTCCAGGAGAGCTGGCCTAGGAGCACTGCTGGTTTAGGGGACAAGGTGCTCATGTCATAACAAAATCCAACAGAACCCAATGCCATAATTAAAAATTAGGATGCCCTAAAAATGATCCTGCCTATTAAGGAATTCACTGACATTGGGAAAGCAGAGCTCCCACTCATGACTAATAATGAGTGTGGAATGGGTTTCCTTGCTGGGCATTTAACAAAACAGACACACGACAGCTGCTCTGCTCCCAAATCTTATCAGCGGGTGCCTCTCCCCTGCTCTTATGGCAGCAGAGATGTGCTGTTGTTCTCCCCATTGTTTCTGTGTCGTTTTTGCCATCCCAGCTGAAAAAATCCTCATGCTACCACAGAGCAATGATAATATTTACTTTGCTAAATGGAGCTCAAGAAAGAATATACATAAATTCTTTTTATTCTGGGGCTGGATTGAGCTGCTGGAGTCAACTCTTTTCTGAAAGGGATCACTCCAGGATTAGCTGAAAGAAATTCTGATTCTCTTTCTGCCCCCACTAAAAGGATGCAGAAGCCAAGCAGAAATGAAACAGTCAGGCTTGTTTCCTATTATCCCCCTGTCTGGTCCAACAAAGACTGAAACAATTTTGCCTAACACAAACAGTCAGTGGGACGTTTGAAATTCCCATTTAGAGTGATTTCAGACTGCAAGTCCATTATGTTTCTATGAGACCCACGCTCTTAAATTACGAAGGATTTAAAAAGAAAGCAGCTTGCTGCCATATCCCAATGTAAACTCAGAAGAACCATAATTGTCCTTTCAGCATCTCTGCAAGTGGAACATTTTCCTTTCTTTCATTGAATTCTGCAGTTCACAGTAACAGAGTAAAAGGTTTTTTTAACCTGAACTAATGAACAGGAAATCATTTAAAGCATGCAAACGCAGTTCAGAGAAATGGAAAAACTCAGCTGTATTTTGTTGACTTTCCAAAGTAGATTTCTCTGCATGATGTTCCTCTGCTCTCTTTTCACAAAACATGCCCATTTTAAAGAATTAAAGAAAGAAAAGAAAAAAGAAGAGATATTTTTGTTTCATCATATAAAGTGCAAAGAAGCAGTCAGGCCAAGGGAAAGAGGCCTAGAGTAGAAGAAAAAAAAATCATTATTTCTATTTGAGAATATTTCATACACAACTTCTCTCACAAAAATATTTTCTCTTCTAACTTCCCCAAAGGCGCTATTTAATATGGTTCCATAAAGCTTATTAGAAAACCTTGTAATATTGCAAAATGAAATTAAACCCATCAAGACACTCAGTAGGAAAATTATGACAAATTATGTTAATTTTGGTCTACTCTTCCTCTACTGCTGGACAAGAGTCATGTTTGCAATAGGAAACTTAACATTAAATTGTGAAAAAAAATAATTCTGCTAAAATTTTCCCTCAGATTATGATCTATTCTCCTGCACTATTTTCTATTTCTTTCATTTATATCACTCAACTAATTATAAATATTAAAACCGTGTATCCAAGCTCCTGTGGAAATATGAGTTGTGGTCACAGGCTCACTGGATATCAGGAATTGTTACTTTTATCTGTTGTAATCTCTCCTGATTTTGAAATAAGACACCGCCTATTGAAGAAACTTGAAGTTCTTCATATTGACAAATATTTGCCCCTTACCCAATCTCCATTGTTGGAGTGACAAACCATCATAACCTGCATTTGTCAAGTGCTCATCTAAACAAGCACTTTTAGTGTTTAGTGCTGAAATCTGGGTCCTTGGTAAAGATTAAATAAAAGGAATTTGACTTTCATAAGACACATTTTACCATCTGAGACTTAGAGACCCTTGAAATAAAATCCATAGCCAAGAACCTGAAGTTGATAAATGCTCCTTAAATTCCTGAATGTAACCAGTAGTTTGCAGTATGGACTAGCAAGAAATATTTTGCAAGAAATTACATCTGGTTTGGTTCAATGTAATTAGCCAAATAAATGGTGATTATGTAAAAATAATGGTTATATAAAAACAATGGATCTCATGTAGTATTTTGATAACAATTTGCAAAGCAGGGTAAGGTTTGGTCTTACCAGAGAACAGTCATGGTTTTGTTTACAACGTTATGACCTTGGTGCCTCCAATACTGGAGAGAGAGAGAACCTGGAGACTAATCCCAAACTCTTCAGCTCTTCTCTGACTGAGTACCCTCAAACCACATCTGGCAGCCCAACACAAACCCAAGAAACCACCCTTCAGGATTTAACTGATCAATTTTCCCACATCTGTAATTACGTGAAGCACATTACCTCGCTCAAGGCTCGCTGTATATATAAACGTCTTGTTTGCACACACAATGTTTCCTTCAGCACAAAAGCCACTCATGGGGAAATTGTATCTGATAAAGCAGACACTCTTAAAGAGTAAACCTCCAGGGACTCTGCTTAATGGACCATATGGAAGGAGGAGTACACCCAAATTGATACAGGAGATGCTGCTCTGCCCATTTGTAATTCACTTAACAAACACAAAGACTTTTATATCTCACAGACATTTGCCTGTAGATAAGGTCAGCTCAAGAGCACATATTTTGCATTGGTAAATACAACTTTAAGCTACATTTAAAGAAAAGATTATATTGTTAAGTTGCAGGCAATAAAAACTGAATAAAAGCTGTGAATTTTGCCATATGCAAATATGCTCTGTCTGAAATAATTACACTAAATACAGGGAATGAGCAGACACTTCTGCCATCAGTGTCCTTTCTGTTTTACACAAACTTTTCCACAGTGGAATACAAGCCACGAGAAGCTGCCTTTTCTCTGAGAAGGTGCTGGCTGCAGAGATAAGAGATCTCCTGCACTAAGTGATACAACTCTCATCTTTATGGCTTCAGAGGTCAGGGAGAGATAAAGGCAGCCCTTAGAGAGAGGTGCTGTTTCTTCTGTACAAAGCAATGATGATAACACATTCATAATGAGGTGCATCCTCACCATAAATTTTCTGTAATCCCCAACCTTCCAGTCTTTCAAATCATCTTGTAGGTTGTTTCAACTACTCTGTGCTTTCCTGCTATTCATTCCACACAGAAAAGTCTTTCAACACAATCTCCTGGACATACAAGTACCAACACTTTATGACCATTTATGTCCATTTGCCACAATATCACAGCTGGTGTCATCTCTGAACTTGGCTCAGAAAATCATTTTCCCAGAGCTTGTTCTTCCAAAGAAAGCTCTGAAATCAGACCTGCTTGTAGAGGAGCAGGGCTCTTTGAGAGAAAGCAAACTTTAACAAATACAAACCATGAAGGAGGTAAAATGTGGCAATATGGTGCAAAAATTCAAATTTTATGCTTGCAAGGGTAGTGCAGAGGAGGCTGCTGCTTCAATCACTTTTGCAGTGGCCTCTGTCTTTTGCACTTAAGTACAGGGACACCAATAAATTTCAGTACCTTTTCAATATTCAGCTGGCCCCTTGTATTCTCTGCGGCTGTTGTGCTGCTCCAATCCATTATCCCAGCTTCATTCTGCCTGGCTCTGCTCAGGAATTTCAGCAGCACTGAACAGCTGACAGTGCCTGCAAGGAGCTTGTACTGCTTTATTTACTGAGATGCATTTTTCTGTTTCAGCATTAGATCCGCATCATTTAACCAACCAAAAAAACCCCAGAAGACACCAGATGCTTTGTTGTGCTAGTAACTAATTATCAAAGAACATGACAGACATGTAATTTCTGAGGGTATCAGGAGATATTTAAGGAGTTGGCTAAGTAAAGATTAAGATTAAGAATCAATGAAATTCAGAAGAAACTATTGTTTTTTCTCAAGAATGGTATAACCTACTCCTAAAGGCAGAACATCAAATGAGAGCATTGCTGAGGAGACTGTCCAGCCCAAACCTCTGCTCAGACCTGGGACCAGATCCTTGGGACTGGGACCAGTTAGTCAGGATATGGAGAGGTGCAAGTTTTAGTAGCACTGTAAAAGGAGGCCACCACCTGCTTTTCATCCAGCACTTTGAAAAGAAAGAAAATTAGGAAAGTGGCTGAAAAAGAAACCTTTGTTTTCCTGTGTTTCCTTTCCTATCGGGAAAGAAAACTATTTGTCATTTGTTCCATCCTCTAAATTAAAATGAACATTTGGAGTTTATGCTGTGTAGTCTGTGCAGACAGTGCTAGAGATTCAAGAAACAGGGAACCATGAAGGAAAAAAAAAAAAAAAAAATCATGGCTGCAACAGCCATGACCTGAGGAGAAGTGTTTAGCATTCACTGTCCCTAAAAATCAGCCATATATGTATTTCTGTGGCCAACATATCCCTAGTGTGACAATTTAGACTCATTTAGCTTTACATTGAGCACAATCAGGAGATTTTTGAGTGTTAGGATCATTTGCAATTCATTGTCATTGCCCAAATTTTGCAGTTGCTAAGTGAAATAGTGAAGATCATTGGGTCTGCCTTTTTCTGTTATTTAGTTTTGGTATAACCTAGGTGGTAGCTCAAGCAGAGGTTACAGCAAAATTCAGCTTTTCCTTCTTTGCCTCGCAGCAGTACCAGCAGTGATGTTTCACAGTTATTCTGGGTACTTCACAAATGCATAGGAGCTAATTTTAAAGTTGATCCTTCAGGCTTAATGCCCCTGGAGTTCTCTCTGGACAAGTCATTTATCCTTTATAAGGTTTCTTGTTTATTGCCTGACAGAGAACCTGGTCTTGTTGACACTGCTGATAATTTATAGCAGGGAGAATATCTCAGCAGGAGCTTTTCTCACCTTTATTCCCCACAGTGGTGATTCACTCACTGATGGGCTGCTGTATAAATACTGAACTGAAGGAAGAACAGCAATGTTCACCTCTGTTTCTCTACTGCTACAGCATCGCAGTCCCTCTCCTCTTCACCAGTGCTTTACATTTTTCCTACATTCTGTATCTCCAAAAAGGCTCAGAAATGTTAAATAAATCATACTGCAATCTCTGTGAGATGGGAATGTGTTTCAGAGATGAACTGAAATTTTTCAGGTAACCTTTTCCAGAGAAATTCAGATCTACTAAATATTAAAACCACTATTAAATTTCTAAGAAAAGGGTGTCTCAAGTACACTTTCCAAAAACCTCCAAATTCCCACTTTAAATGATATTCTCAATGAACAGTCTCATTTTTGTTTGATTTTTAAAATATTCAAAAAAATTTTAGGTGCTGTACTCTAAAAAAAAAAAAAAAAAAAACTGCAAAAAAAAT
>VWYP01019647.1:80689-95110 GCA_013400435.1 Pycnonotus jocosus
CAGGTTTGAAGGTTTTCTTTAGCTCTAGAGAATTTAAAAGGGGGGGGGGTTTTGGTTGTTTTTTTGAAAACAAAACTAAACAAAAAAGCTTTGGAAGCCACTTCAAAATATCATAAATTCCTGTCACAAGGGAAACATCTCCCTTCAAATAGCATTATTTTACTCTGCAGATAGGAAACACATAATAGTGAAATGACTTTTCAGTCAGATGACTTCCACACAAATTTGGTGACATATCCTCCAGTAAAGCTCCAGGTAAAGGAACCTTTAAGGTTTAAAACTTTAAATCTAGAGTGCAGAATCTGAGTGATTTGACAGATTCGTGAATTAAAACCACTTGTGAATGCAAGGACCACAACTTTGTTTTGCAAAATAAAGGTTTAAAAGTCATGGACTCACAGAATGGTTTGTGTTGGAAAGGATTTTAAAAATCCAACTCCCTTTCCATGGGCAGGGAGAGCTTTCACTAGACCAGGGGTTTACCTAAGCTGCTTTCAATAAAGAAAATTGTGCTTGGGACTCTCCTGTGTTCCAGGGTATTTGAGCAGAAGCAGGGAACAGAAGGAAAACAGGGGTGCCTGTGCATCCTCACTTAGGATGCACCCAGCACAAAACCCATTTCTGTGGAGCAGAGAGCACAGCAGCTTGGGAAATCACACACAAAACTTCCCCTGAATATCTCCATCTACGCTGCTTTGGGAGGGTTAATCAGGTATTATGGGATGCACCAAAATAAGTCACTTTCACAGTTTTACAAAAATGGAGACAGTGATAAATGTGGTTTAAATAAATGCATTAAATCAACTCGCTCGATGAGAAGAGTGCACGGAATAATTTCAATGCTGAGGTTGTCAGAGACAAAACTTGCAGACCCCCATTTCTGCATGCACCTGCAGTGACTAAGGCTCCTGCATTTTGTTATTTCTGACATCTAAAATCATGTGCACTTCACTGCAGATTTGAATTACACAGTATATTAAAAATACTAAATACATAAAATAACATCCATATTGTGCTAATGACCACTCTCTAAATTTTCTTCGGGTGGAAATGAGTTTATATGTTCTGGTTTAACTCGGTTGTAAATTCTTTTCCTATAAATACCCATTGGAGTCATATTTCCTGTAGGCATTTACAGAGTAAAAGGAATGCATGCCAGCTGAAATTGAGATGAATGATACTTATGACACTGTCTGTACACAATACATAATTTGCAATGTAAAACTAATCCAACTAATGTTGCTATGAAAGGGATAATGTTCAGCTAGAGTTTTGGAATCTCAGGCAGAACTGTTCAAAGGGGAGCAAGTATGCCAAGATCATGCCAGGAGGTGCTGTTTGCCAGACCAGAGTTCCCTGTTAGAATAAGGGACCTATAAGGATGTAAACAGTGATTATAGGGCAAATTCTGCCCTTCGATTCCCCTTTTGGACAAAATGATGGCACAAGACCCTCCACTGGCCCTGCTGATGCACCCACCAAATCACACCAGGGTGTTGGTATGTACCAATATTGAGCCTATTGATTTCAATATTAAGAAGGGAAGAGGTCAAGTCTAAACTCTCAAACCAAAACTTTTTTTGATACTTTATCTCTGGTGATTAAAACCTTAGTTAAAAATGGGTTGCTAATTTACTCTTTTTTATGAGGTCTCATACAAAATAAAATATTTAGGATTACCCAAAAGGAAGAATAGATCTCATTGATTTAAAATTTAAAAGAGAAATACAGAATTTAAGTATTAAAGCAGGTCCTCAAAAATTAATGAATACTGGCACAATTAGAAGAAAAACTGTATCAACTTTGTGCCACCTTGCAGCTGCCTTGAGAAGATAAAGGCACTGATAGATTGGAAGCACACGGGTTCTTTAACGAAGCACAGCACCGAAAAGGCCGTGAGGAAATAAAAAAAAAATCTGAATTTACAAAGTGAATTAGAAGATCAGTAAATAAGTCATGGTGACGAGCATTGAATAATGAGAATAAAAGGAAACACTGAATAGCTGCTCATTTCGTGAGACACATTCATCCAGTGCACCGAGTGAGGCAGGAGCCCCGCGGAGAAAGCAGTGTGTGATCAGGTAATTAAAGACTCTATCATAATGCATGCACTCAAGGAAGCCAAATTAAACTTGCACAGAGCTATCAGTGCAACGCTTCCCAACTTTTACGCCTTTGACTTTGTCACCTTTGCGCTCTTCCAACGGCAATTTTTGTTTTGCCTCCTTTAACGGAGTCGCTGGTACACATTAACCGTGGAAAACTTATATTGCTCTTAATGATCTAATGTTCATGTAGCTTAGCTGCAGCTTTCCAAACACTGGGAATGTGGCTAGGCTGTGCAGAAAATCAGCTACAGACTCGGTAAAATAAAATTAGAAGTTGCATCTTAATACTGTAGAAAAAGTTAATTAAAACACTAACTTGCATAAGCCTATGTAAATGGATGCACAAAAACGAGATATCCACTTTTCCAGCAAAGTCTTGCCTAGCTTGATTTCCTAAGGAAGTATAATTTCTGTGATTATGATGTATGCTCATCTACCTCTCTGTTTGCCAGTCCTTGCCCTTCCAAACAATTCTGAACCTATTTGTAAATCCTAGAGTGGTTATAGAAGAAAAAAAGGTGCCGAAGATAACCAGGTCCTACAGATTTCATGAAAATTCATGACTAAGTAGAGGTAATACTCTAAGTCAATGACCTGCATAAAATTCAGCCAAAATTAAGACAAGCAGAACTTGGCCATTATGCACTCTGTTTTACAGAATAAATAATGGGAATCTACACTGGGATATGTGAACAGGAACATGGGAATAAATAAGTATAAATTTTTTCTTAGTAAGTGTCCTGTGTCCCTCACTGTTATTGCACTTCTTCATGGACTCATTTGAAATCTGAAAGAGTCAGATGGCCAGGCCTGGACTGGAATCACCCCCCCCGCCCAGTCCTTTTAGTCTTTGCTTGGGGTTGGATCAGGACTGCAGTTCACAAACTGCAAAGCCTGGATGCAGAGCCTTAGGAGGAGATTACATCTTCTCATGACATTTCACCACTACCACTCTTTGCCATTTATTTTCCTACATATTGTCTAAAACATTTCCAACCTTTTTCCTGCCATTTCCTCTCACACTTATTACCTTTTTTTGTTACCTCTCCACAGATACAAGGCAGCTCTCTATATTTACAGCCTCTGAGATAACATAAGCTGATTCACACCTTCAAGTTTCACCTTAGCTTTCTTTCTCTCTTAAATTTAAAACAGCTTCCCACTGAAAAGCATATTTTAATATCATCTACAAAGGAAGTTTGCAGTTCAGAAACTTCTTGGTGCTGAGCACACAGCCAGAAGTTATGATAATAAAAAGTGACACGTCCAAGTGAGCTTGTTTCTAGATATCTCATTGCACCCAGTCCCTCTCCTTCATCCACTTCCATAACTTCATTTCCATATTGTAGCTACTGCTCACTTGGGTGGAACTTGGTCAAATCTTTCCAGGATAAAATGTACAGAATGAGCAGCACATGCCAAAAGCCAAAATTTAATCCTTGCTATTCCAATTTTCAACAAAATGTACAATCATTTTAAGACTCACCACAAAAAATTAAATCAAAGGAACAAAATCAAACAAACCAAACCAAAAACCCAAAACAAAACAAAAAGCTCAGAAACTCTTCAGAAACCTGATGGCCATCATTGGACACAAAATAATTTTTCAATGATATCTCTGTCAGTCACAGAGTGGAATTCTACTAGTTGGTTTACTGCCAAAATTGTTGCAATTTTTTAGTGGGAAACTCTTTGTTAGTTCTGAAATAAATTTTATAAGCACAGCTGAACTCAGTTTCAGTTCTTTGCTTTGAGCAGAGAAGATTAAAACAATAACATTTCTCTATTCTTTGTAGAACAAGAAGCAGCTTTTAATGGTGTAGCTGACAGGAGACATCATGACAAGATCTTGAAATAATCCTTTCTGTTACTGGCTGAATTTAAAGTCCCTGATGTCAGGTCAGACACTGATAAATTCTGAACCTCACCTCAGATGTGCAAAAAGATTTGGTTAAAGAATAGTATTATGCTGGCAAAAATAGAAATTAACATTTGGACATGTTTTCAGTGAGATGGCATATGCCCAATCCAAAAAAGTTAAAAATAGGGGAAAAAAGAGACCTTTCATTCAGAATCAGTAAAGTTAAATATCAGTAAGCTGCATGGGAACCAAAATTAAAATGAATATACAAATAAGGAAAAAATATATAAAATGGGTAATTTTTTATATAAAATTAAACTAAGACAATATTTAAACAAAACCTGAATAGAAACTTCCATTAGGTACTTGAAATCAAAACCTCAGTAATCTGCACAACAGAAATAGTGACCAAATACTATGTATCAAAACTTGTTCTATTTTAATTTAGCTTATATATCACTAACAATGAGAAAGGGTTATCTATAAATGTAAAAGAAAAATAAGATAAGAACAAGAAATACAATGAAAAGAATAAAAAATAGCAAAATAAACTAGATTTAAGCTAAGATAAAAGAGAGATGAGTGATGAAAAATAAATGCTGATCTCATTATATCTCAAAAAGGACAAATAACAGCAGATCCTAGTTGAGTGAAATGATTAATAACAAACTCAAGTCACACATACTCTGACTGAATATAAATAGTTCAAATTGTCTGGCAATGAGATGTTACAAATACACAAATGTGTGCCCTGGTGGTAGAGATAAACTGGAGACAAATGCTCCATTCTCAGTAACACGGCGCTGCTGCTTGTCACCATTAATTCCCTGTCATTGTTCCCATTCCCTTCCTTGGGGCATGATTAGCAGGAATCAGAGACTCGAGGCTTACAGGGGGCTGAGACAGAATTATCAGGCAGTATTGTGACAAAGGACAAAGCTCTCAGCTCATCCCGTTTGATCTCATAATTAGGGACTCTGCTGCTGTGAGTCTGAGAGAAGTTCCCACAGAGTTCAGGTGACAAAGAACAGGTGACAGAGGGTCTTGGGCATCTCCCAGGGCCACTCCATCTCCATGGGCAGCTGAGACAGTCATCACCACCTCCAGCTCACAAAGGAGGGAAATAAAGACACCCACAATAAAGGATCCTACCTCCGAGGAGCTGAGAAGACAATTTCTAATTTTCTTTTCTTACATTTCTATTGATAGTTCCCAGTGTAGCACTAAGGTTAACAAATTTTTGCAACAATAAGGACAATATGCTCTGGTATCAAAAACAGTGGGCTGTCCTGTTCCACAGTGAAATATCTTACTGTTAGGGACAAGAGAGACTAATGGAATAGAAATCTGTAAGAACAAACAAGTAAAATGAACAAAAATATGTGTATCAGCTAATCCTGATGGGAAAGAGAAAGGAAAGATAAAAGCTTGAGTGTTCAAGTCCCATTTGGAAGTTGCAGTAATATTTTCCATCCACTAGTCCTAATAAACTTTAGAAACCATTATCTAATATAACAGAAATCCTCACTGAGTAATAAATCTTCATAACACAGTACCACATGAAATGCTGAAGTCTATCTCATCTATTCCAAACCACCAGTGAGTTCAGGTACAACTGTGTCACATCTTGTATGTGGTGCATAAATAGCTCCTGAAAACCTCCAGCACTGGGCACTCCAGAACCTTCCTTCACTACAGCATTTCATTATTCTCATTATAGGAGTTTTCCTCATGTTTAAGAAATTTTCAAGCATGAATTTGGATCTGTTGCTGCTGCAGATGGGTGATTTCCTTCGTATTTCTGATCACCTTGTAAGTCCCTGGAGGATATTATCACATCCCCTGACATTTTCTCATCATTAAGCTCAGCAGCCACAATTCATATTTATATGATGCATTTTGAGGTCGTGTTTTGTAACATGCCAGTCTTTTTCTTTTTGGTTCCCTAGACTACAACTAGTGCCCATTTTAATGGGTGTGAGATGCTGAAAATAGACACAGAAGATTCAATAGACTTTTCCAAAACTTAATTCTGACTTTTACAACTGATTCTCTTACAGATAACCACGTGTACATATGTATGTGAATATATATTTGTATAAAGAGCATATCCTAGGCAAGAATACAGCCTGGGAAACTAAGGATTAGCATGCACTTTTACAGGGTCTATGTCAATTTAGGCTCTGTTCTTTCTACATTTGAGAAATACAAAACACTTAAAAGGTCATAATTATGACATGCACATCATAAATTATTATACACACCATAGATCCAGATGTATATTTTCTATCAAGCAGATGACGAGAGCAATAAGTTATCAGACTGGAAAGCCTAATTTATTTTTTTTTTTTTTGAGGCAGGCCAGCTCTCAGTTCAACAACCTTCTCATTTACATAAGTGCATTAGCCATCAGTTCATTAGCAGGTTGTTAATAACACAGGGGTGGGGAGGGGGGTTGCAAAATCTCAGTGAAACATAAGAGGCTTAAGCTTCTGGTTGCAAATTTATGTTAAACTTGGCAACACTCAAAGTCACAGGTCAAAAATTATCCTGATGAGGAGTCAGAGTTCACCTACCTTACACTTAGAATAGTCTCACATGAATTAGCACAATCAAATCAATGAAGATTTATAATTGATGTTTACAGAATATGTTTCTAAAGCAGAATAAAATCCCTCAGAATAGCCTACTTTAGCACTGCATATAGCACACTGTGTCTCTTTGGGGGCACCTGAACTGACATTTAACTAAAGGTGGTGGTTTTGTGTAGTAAACCTGAGGTCAACAAGAGCATTATTCCCTTTGGCCACCAGATATAATAATAAACCCCAAACCTGCAGTTCAGAAAGAAATTTCTTATGAGATCAATTCCTTTCCTTTGTGCATCCATTCCCAGTCCTTGTCATACCAGCATCTCCCAGCTGCATTACTAATATTATATTTGGAAATAAATCTAGTAATGACTTTAGTAAATCAGAGTAGATTTGGCTGAGAAACCTTCAGCTGCACATTTAAATAATCCATATTCAGGTCCTACAGACTTGCCCTGTCCCTTTCCTGGATGTTTTCTCAAACAATCAGTGCCCTGATCACACTGAGTTATCCTCAGCATCCAATAATAGAGACTCTGGCATAGTGAGAGATGTGCTGGCTGCGTTAGGAGCAAAATGTATTTGTTAAAATAATTTGCTTAGATTTTTGGCTAAACATCATACCAGGTTGTCCTTGGGACACAGAAAGAAAAAAAAAAAAAAAAAAAAAAAAAAAAAAAAAAAAGAGAGAGGCTTAATTTTCTCTCTATGTCAAAAGAGAAGCCTCACATTAAAACTTTGGGAAAAACATGAAGAGATACAGTGGGTTTAATGCTCATACCTTCAGTGAAAGGGAAGAACTTGGACACTGGCATTAATGCATGCTCTCAGAATCTTAGTTTACACTTCGTTCTTGGATAAGAACAAACAAATCCCCTCTCTCTTAGATGTTAAATGCTTCTTGAATAAAGCACAGGTGTTCTGCTCCACTCAGGAGCTGCAATGCTGAAAGCAGCAGTCAGAGATGAGCTACTCTGCCCCAAGAGCACTACTCACGTACTCCTCCATCTCTGCACTTTTAAAAACTATTTTAGCACTAGAGCCAGCGTTTTTGTTTGATGTTTACTACTTTGCAGGAGGCATTTAACAAAGTGAAACACCACAGTGGGATATTACCTTACCCCTAAATTGTAGTTTTTAATGGATTTTATTCTGCTTCTGACCATACTAGTTTTGGGAAAACAGAAAAGATGAAAGATGGTCATTAAAAGGGGCCCTTTTGCAATGTAATATGTAAAATTCAGTCTAGTGTATATCAAATACCAGACATTTACTGCTCTTCATCAAACTGTCACAGCTCAGAAAGTGATTCTCCAGTGTAGGAGCCAATTAGAAATAGCACATGGTGGGAGGTATCTTTTTTGTGCTTTTTAATTTCCTAAAGTGTTAGAAGAAACCTGAGAGTTTCCAAAGAAGGAACGTATCAGCATGATACTTGAAGTTTCATTAGTTTTTCATCATTCTACAGAGAAGTCTTTGGCTGCACCTGTTTTCACTGCCAACACAAATTACCCAGCACTAAGGTTAGGTTTGGTTCTTTTGAACAGCCTTGCAATACTGAATAATAAAAGAAACCTCAGCTATCAGTATATTAGTTTTGAGGCAATATATTATGTTCACATGGAATATTTACTATTGTGCTGGCCTCAAACCATTACAAACCAAGTAAGATCTTGTGCAACTTCAGAAGTGTCATTATAAACCCCCACCTTTCTGAATTCTAGAGATGGAAAAGGAACACAGATATTCAGAGGATTCATTTTGATGCACTGAGAGCTGTTAAAAGCATTTCTCCCTTCTATGGTGGCAGCTTGACTAACACAGAGCTATAGGTGTGGTGTAGGACAGCACAGGAGGACCAATGGGTATTTCTTCCACTTCTCTGCTCTGTTACATTTATTACCACCCTGTGTAATAGTTTGTTTGTTGTGAAAATGAGTGTATCAACTAGTGAAGTCACTCCTTGGCCACCAGATCAAATTTGCAGGGCAAAACCCCCTGCTGATATCTAATGAATCCAAATTCACTCTACACTGAAGCTGAAGACCATTCTTTGATACTTTGAGGTTTTTTTGTGAGGACAAATCTTTGTCATTATCATCTTAATTACCATTTTGCCTTCATCTACAGCACAGTTAACAGCAGTGGCTCCTCACTGAGTATCTCAGATGCCTTGGACTGTGGAAGAGGTGAAAGTCACAGCAGCCAAGGTGAGAAAATCTTGTGTGTAAATCAAAGCCGGAGGGATGAATCCAATATGACCCTCTAATCACAAGCAACCCCATGCAAGCAGTTTTGCTTTACCAGCCCAGTTTCCACAGGTTTGATCACACCCTTTCCAGGAATTCCAGACGGTTTAGACTATCTAGGTTTGGTAACTTATATTTAGCATTTCTATTACAACATAAGTCCTTAAATGTATAAAGTCCTTTAATGGCATTCTGAAGATGTTGAGACTGTATTCATATGTAAAAATGAACCAGAACTTGATAGTCAGAAAAAATACGCTAACAGTGATGAGAATATATTGGATTATCTACTGGAGCACCCCAGATCACCAGTTATTATCTGGCATAACTCAGACAAACACCAAGAAACAAGCAAGAAAGATTTATGAAGAATTGGCCTCATTTCTCTGCCTGGAAGTTATGGTGCAGTTGAATTTGCTAAAACAAGTTTGTTGGGGAATGGCCAAGCTCCCTTGAAGGCAGATTTTTGACACTTACACAGCTGAGGGCAGGAGTGCTGGAGACCTTCTGCACCTTTTGAAGGTCCATTGGTTTGGACATGGAAAGAAATCTCTGTAAGGCACTGGTAAACAATGGAAGGGCTCAGAGGAAAGTGTGGGAGGTGAACTCAGGTAAAACTCAACATTTGAAAATATTCTGTTTCATTCAACAAAGGGAAATAGGAGACATTGCAAGATTTCAGACTGTTATAATCTGTGTGATTTATAAGAGCATGCAATAAAAATAGGGCAAAAAGGCTAACTACAATGACAGTTTAATGATCCAAATGAAAAGAAAATTAATTTTAACCAGTGGGAAGCTTCCACACTCAGAAGAACACATGAACTGAGTAGAATCTATAGAAACCCAGCTGGATCTGACATGGGAACAAATCTTGGCAGCAAGAATAACATGCAGCAAAGCAGATATCTCTGATAGGAAAGGATTTGGAAAGAGGACAGACCAGGATAAGGACAACACTAAATGCACATTTTTGCAGCCCTGATCAGATAAGGCTCAGACTAACAGAAAGCAGCTGGCAGGAACATAAATAAGAAATAATCAATGGTGTTGCAGGGGTAGAGCAGATTTCTGCTCAAAGGTTTATTTGCTTTGCAGTAGTGTGCAGTAGCTGGTCATATTAATAAATTGATGTCAAAACAATATAGAAGCTTAGCTAATCCTGGTGTGATTTTTTAAAGCAGACTACTCAAATTTTAAACCTTCCACAGTTGGGACCAATATCCAAATTGTATTTTCAAATGTGTAAGATGAGTAATATAGAATCACGGAATCATTAAGGTTGAAAAAGACCTCCAAAACTATAAAATCCAAACTTTGACCACAATCATATGCAACACATGCTTGCAATATGTAATTATTCAAGCCTGAAATGTTTTAACCGTTTTAGAGAGAACTCATGAAATTTGAGCTTGAATTTGAGATCTCAAGGCTGGACACCAAAACAAGATTTTGAAATGAAACCAGCTTCACCCACAGCATGGGCTAAAAGGCACCTTCCCCATCACATGTGGGAGAAGCACATTCACATTTCTGGCAGATGTTTTTATGATCAATTGAAGAAAGAGAAGTTTCCTGCCATGATTCTTAAGAATGTTGCCTGGAAAGATGTTCTCTGTGTGTTTAAGGTGATTATATTTATTTTTGGAGTGTCTCTTTCAACCGCTTGACAGTATCCTCGGCATTGAGGCAGAATTTAAAGTGGTGGCTCAAAAGCTTCACCTGCATCCATTGTTTAACTTAACATCAACTTGACAGAGAGTTTCTTTTGTAAGGGAAAGCAATTTCCTCAATGCAGCCCGAGCACAATGGACACCAGTGGGGCTGGCACTGACATCTGCTGGCACTGCCCAGTGAGAAAGCAGCTACAGAATACAGCATTTAACAAAAAGCACCCTAACTTTTAAATGCTGGTTTTCTTCTCCCTTCTTTCAGCGTGAGGTTTCTTTTGATAGACAAAGATTTACATTTATTTATCTATAGGAGAAACAAAATTGTATATGCCCAAGGAATAATGACCCTTTGAATCTGGCTCTGGAAAACTCATTTAAACTCAGACACAGTGCAAGAAACACAAAGCACTGAAGCTTCTTTATCTTGTTGGTAATGATTTGGCTTTCTGAATACTGCATGCATTTATTTTTTACAACTTATCAAATCAGTTATTAAAGATTAGAGTTATCAAAATCTCTTAAGTTTTTGTGCTGTGCCCATGCACATGAGTATGACATATCCAGTCTGAAAAGGACACGGAATCAGAACAGTTTGGGTTGGAAGGGACCTAAAAATCATCTCATTCCAAGCCCCTGCCGTGGGCAGATGTGGGAAATGGATTTGTAGAGAATTCTCATAGCCTGGCAGAAGGCTCACATAGTATGCTTCTGTATGCAAATTCTGAGATACAATATGCTGACTCAGAAAGGCCATGGAATAGGACAGACATTGTGGAGAGGGAAATGGAACTGGACACAAGTTTCAAATGATGGCCTTGCAAATAGACCAGATACTTTGGAGAAATAGAACTATGAAAGATGTATTGTAGCAGGAGTCACGAGGGATATTTTTAGATGATTGGCTTTAAGGCATTAACAGCATTGTGTGGCAAAAGCTGATAGGCCAAAACTCCTTTATTAATGTACTGTAATTAGGAAATAGTTTGGCTTCTGGTTGTGAAGGTGTGAATTGTAACATCTGTACCATCTCACCCTTCACATGAGACTGAAAATGGAATAAAAACCTTTAAAACCCCTCTCAGGAGCCCCATCTCTGGGTCAGAAGAAGGGATAATCTGACAGGCAGGGACCTTGCACTAGAGCAGGTTGCTCAAAACCCCATCCAGCCTGGCTTTGGGCATGGCCAGGACTGGAGAGATGGTGTGCAAAGGGATGCTGGGCAGCAGGACATCTGTACAGCCACCTCATGGGTGCAGCCTCTGAGCACGAGGGTTCACTTGTGTCATAAAAGTAAATCCAATCTGCGTCCTCCTGTCTTGGTTCCATTACCCTCGGCACTGGTGGATGTCAGGACTAAATCTGCTTTGAGTTTTGAGGCAGATCCAGACACAATCAATGTACACCAGGCTTTGGCATAAATATTGAACAACAGCAGCACAGATAAATGCTGAGAGAGTAGGCTAAGAGCTCTTGTAAGATTACAAGGATAATTCTTCATTGCCTCAGAAGCTCAGTTCATTAGTACCTGGAAGCCTTTAAAAGACACTTCAGAACAGAGCTGATGTGTGTACAATTTCTGGCCTGTATCACCTAGCAGAAATATATATAAAAATTATCTTTAGCATGTATCTACTGAGAGAACCTGAAAAGAGGGAAAAGGAATTTTAAGGGTCTGAGGCATTATCAAATTGCATTTAAGTTAGATAATCACACTTCAAAGGCAAATAAATTTAATTATGAAGCACTCAGCAACAGCACCAAATGCAGAATTAGGTTATTTTAAAATATCTTGTAGCTTGAAAGAGAAAGCAAAAACGTCAATTTTTCATCAGGGCAGAGGTGACAGAACCCTGCCTGGAGGGGCAGCCCTGTCTCAGGCTGGCACCATGAACAGCAACTCTGACCATACTTGTGCCATTTTCAGTAATTAAGTAGCACATCTGTCCTTCAAATGGGGCACAGTAATGAACAGTAAATCAGGAGCAGAGGGGCACGGCTCTGTTAGAGGTGTCAGTCTGCAGAAAGGCTCATTATGGCCCTGAATTCTTTTGCCTTTTAAGGAGAGAGCAATTAGGGCAATTGCTGGGAGCTGCAGGCAGAGGAGCAGGTACATCCAGAGCATCCCTCCAGGAGCTGGCTTTCCAAATTTGGTCACATAATTCATTATATCTCAAATTACAGTGGGACAGCAATGCCAGCTCCCTGTGCCAGTGAGGACCTGCAGGCACAGAAGGGGCAGGGCTCCTTGGAATGCAATACCCTCGACAGGAATTCTGTATAATAAAATCGAAGGTCCAGCCATTATTATTTACATCACGTTACTCCTTCAGGAACCAGCCAAGATTCACTGCCTCTGCTCAGCACAAGCACCTCTCACACTACAGACCTTGGCATTTTAAGCAGGTCAAGAGAACTGTAAGAACATTTCAGCAAAAAAAATCATTTACTCCTTTGAAAACTCTTTTAACATCACTGGAATTTTTAATGAACTCAAGTCAGATCTGTTAGTGTCTGAATCAGATAGATATTTCAAACATTTTAGAAGGATATATTCCATTTTCAGAACCTGTTTCAATACATGGCTTGAAAAAACACTAGTTCAGTTTGAAATTTGTTTAAATTGAATTGTAGTAATGGGCTTTTAAATTTCTTAAATAGCAATAACTTATCTTTGTCTGATTAAATAGTTCAGGTCAGCTGAAAGGAGTGTAGGTATTCCAACTGCAGAGATTTAGGGGCTTTAATGTGGGAAAATTTTATTTTTAAGAAATAGTTTAAATTGTGTTGCAGGGAAAGAAACATCAGACAGTAGAACTGCCTCCCTTCTGACCGCATTAAACTATATATGCCACTGAATTTTTTTCAAAAAGAGTTTTTAAAAGATTTATTTTCTTGCTTGAAGGGTTGTCCACAAAACTTTCATTCTGCCTGCATTTGTATCTGAAAATACCTTGAAGATGAGGAGCATTGCTGTTAATCTATCAATTACCAGAGAACTTTGAGGCAAACCCAGGTTCTCTGGAAAGAAAAGTAGATCCAATCTCTGGAGCTGCTTCTTTGATGAACACTGAAAAACTCCTTTCAATATGAGATTTTGTTCCATTTTCCTCTCCTTCTATTCTTTCTCAATTTTCTTTCTCCTTCTATGCTTTCTATAACAACTTTGGAAAAACCAGTGTGGGCCCAAAAAAACACAGAAGCAGATATAGCTAATTTTAGGCATTTAGTTATACTAATTGCTAAAACTCTGATGTTATTTGAATTTCCTAAGAAAGAAAGCATTGGGAAATAATGGCTATTAAAGAAAAGTTGGATACAGCAGAATAGTGATCCTACATCTTGAGTTTAGCCTGGAAAAGGCTCTGAAATCTCGACAGACCAGGTTCCCTCAGTCAGGATATATAGAATGACAATACTGGGTGAAGCAAACCTTAGAAATCAGACAAAATCTGCACTTTCCTCCTAAATTTGTGATTAAAGATACTTTGCTCCTCAAAAACAATAAGATCAGGAAATAAAAATGAAAATAAGAGAAAGTTAATGAGAAAGTATAACAGGAAGCAAAGTGTGAACATTTTTGGTGTGTGTGGAGCTAAGATTTAGCTAAGGAATATATGAACTTTACCCTTCTTTCCATCTCCTAAATAACTTGGAAGTGGCAGATCCCATTGCATATCACAATAGGAACAGGGGGATCAATGAAGGCATTTCTCCTGTGGAAGTGACAGGGATGTCTGAGATTACAGCTAAAGCTGAAAAGGAACTCACCATCTTCTCACAACCAATATGCTTTTTTAAAACAGGTTAAGAACCAAGAGGCAGAGGAGATTTCCTGTTACACATTCAGGCATCTCAACGTTCAGATTAAATGAAATTCACTTTGCTCAGCACAGTTCCTCAGCCTGGATCTGTCACAGGCTAAAAGGAATACACTATACC
>VWYP01019648.1:0-40096 GCA_013400435.1 Pycnonotus jocosus
ACTACTTGTTGGGTTTTTGGTTGTGGGTTTTGTTTTTTTATTTTTGGTCAAGCATGCCCTAATAAGAAGTTTCACCTCCAAGAAAGTGAAATCAGGCTTTAACCCAGCTTCTGCCCAGCTGAATAAATGAACTCAGGCTTAAGTGATATCCCAGAATAGGTAGGGGCTGGTTTTTTCCCTGCATGGATGATCAAGTATTTTGGATTAGAGTTTGGGTAGCTTGTTTATGTACAGGAGACAAATCCTAAACTGATATCAAAAGTATTGTACCCGAGAAACTTGAACACATAATTCAGAAGCTGGCATCAGCTTTTATTTTTTTTAAGGGTTATTTTTACTGCTAAATCTTAGATGTTCAGGTTTGCTGAGAAGAGCTAGAGTTTACTTCTTGTAACAGAGAAAGGGCAGAAATAAGCTTGAGGCATGGGGAAGTTTTTCATTAACATATGTTTAGTATTTCAGATATTTAAATACTGCTAAAAATTCAACAGAATGATTTTTTTGCTGACTTTTAAAATTATTATTTGCAGTGCTACAAGAGATTATTCTGTCATGAAAGACTGTGCTGATCTGGGTTTTTTCCCCAGTTGTTGAATCTGGGGTACATTCTAATGTGAATATCTGAGAGCCAGAAAGCAATAACAGTTAGAAATGTATAATTTTGTATTTCTTATTGTCCATAGGGGGGAGAAAAAAAAAACACAATAAATCCCAAAATCTACACATAAAGTCAGAAAAAAAAATAATGACAACAAATAGCTTTAAAAGTAGTTTGATCATAAAGAAACCTTTGACCTTAATAAGAGACCCACATTTCCAGCCACCCCCTTATTAACATTCTCAGTATTCCCAAATTGGGATTTTTTAAAAACTGTCTGTATTTTAGCCTGCCTCTTTAAGTGTGTACAGAGTGTACACGGGTTGTTTTTTTTTCCCTAATGTTCAAAATTAAGGCCCTCTGTGTGCCTTCCATGCCGAAGTTTATAACCTCAGCCTGCACAAGTCCAGTGCAGAAAGATCTACAGCCTCCAGGCAGAGCGAGGAAGCTCTTTAAAGATGAATCATTTTCATAAATGAGTGCAGAGGGAGGTCAAGCCAGGGGACACAGAAGGTTACATGTGTGGCTGAGATAAGGCCTCATTCATCCACTTCTTACTGTCAGGTCTTGATGGGTGAACATTGCCTTGAGCTCCCATAAAACATGTTGTTTGCAGAAAACTTGCAGGTGGTTCATAAAAAAGTCCAAACTGTTACCAAGAAATTTATCTCTCAACTGCTGGATCTGTTTATAATAGAAGTGAAGGATCTCATAGAGAAATTAAGTATCAGAGACTGACTTATATTGGCTTGCCAGACTGAAAAACCCAACCTGCCTTCCAAATGCTGCACTAAAAATGTCAAAGCAATTGTATTGATGACATCTTGACAAGATACTGTACACGACTGTTAAAAATACAACAACAACAACAAAAGAATGTTGCCTGTTTATGGAAAATTTGTCCCTGGGGAAGGGATGTGGGTATTTAAGAGAGTTTTATGGAGGAAATTCAATCAGTTCTCCCTGAAACATTTGATTTTAGAGGCTGTCAATCTTTTATTACTCTGGTGCCCATTCGAGAGGCAGTTTTTAAAAGGGTGTCATTGTTTCTCTCTGTGTTTCAAAGGGGATATTCAGATTAAGCGGGGTTGTGTTGGCAGGGAGAAAAAGTGAGGGTTAAAATGAATGTAGGAGGCATCATAGAATGGACAGTTTGAAGTTGTTGTGGATATTTATCCACTGAGGGCCAGAACTGAGACCTTTTGAAGGCAATAAAGCCTCTCTTTTGACTTCACTAGACTTTTAGCTCCAAGGAAGTGTACAGAGACCTCCAGCTGGTTTCACATAAACTGCCCTAGAGCCATCAAATAGAAGCAGCTTTCAACATGTACCAACTTGAAAAGTGTTCACATTCATGTTCAAAAGTCCCTCATACTCCCCTGTCTCCTCCACACAAAAATACAAAGTTAAGTTTTCTACATTCTCCTGAACTTGTTCTCCCATGCTTTCGTATTCATAGATTTTTGTGGCCCGAAGGAGCCATTATGATAATCTGGTGTGACCTCCTAAAATCAATGTATCAATGGGATTGCACCAACATTATGGGAGCAGTGTTTGGCCTCTAGACATGCTGCCATATAGAGACAACACTGAATGAATTAAAATGGGATAGGGCATTCATCATGAATTATTTGCTTTGGGGGTTATACATCCAACATTCAACCACACTCGAGGCTTTTTTACTGGAGTCAAAAGAAGAAAAATAGTTTCCTCAGAAGGATCTTTGCATAACTTGTGTGTGTCCATCTCAGGGCTGTTTCTGCAGTTATTGGGCAGAGCACAGCAGGAGCCCCAAATTTTAGTTAATGTCTTCTTAAAGGTTTTGAAATAAAAAAATTAGTTTTTCATTCTCCTGTCCAGTTCTTTCTTACCAACTTCTCTTGCAACTGAACTTCCCATTATCTGTGGGTGGGGTGTGACTGTACCCAGTCACCTGCAATGATGCCACTGGTGCAGCACAGGTTTGGTGCTCCATCCTCAGTGAGTTGCTCAAACATCTCGTGCACCACTCAGGGCTTCCCCACAGATTTGTGCAAAATACATCTACATCTACATCCATCTACACAAAGCAGGGTCAGCACTTGGTGTTGGGCTGTAGCAACCCCATACTGCTCATTTCCAAGGATGAGTGTGGTGCCATCTAACTCAGAGCCCCTTAAAACTCAGACCACCCTTAAAACACAACCTCAAAGTATGCTGTCACACCACAGAGAGTCTGAAATTGTACTGGGTCAAGCTTATTTCTAGGAAATTGCTGTAATGTCAGTAAAATAAAGCCTCATGTTAACAAAAACCTGAGACTCTCAAGGTGTATGGGAATCCTTGGTCCATCAGATCCATCTTTCACTTCCAACATCCCCAGGCCAACATAAATGATTTTAATTGGGGCACATCATCCACTTCTACAACCTGGAGCAGCTCTCACTCTCAGGAAGTGTCAATGACAATCACAGGGCCCCAGATACAATGCAACTGCTTCTTAATTAAGGGAAATTTAATGAGCATTGCTGGTAAACAAACATCAGGTGATTATAGGATGACATCTCTCCACAGATTACTGAGTAATTGCACTTCTCTGATCCAAAAGGAATTTCCATGCAACTTTCAGTGAGGCTTAGGAGACAGAGGTAATTAGGTCTTTATTCTCTGCAATTTTTAGCCTTTTTTTTTTTCTTCACTTCTAAGCATACAGAAATTATCAGAGCCTGCATCACCCCTAATGCATTAAGACCCACTTAGAGAGAGGGTAGCTTTCCTGGTTCCTAACAGCTGCTCATCTTCCTTCAGCTGCTGCCAAGCTTTCATTAGCTTCAGCTTTGAAACTCCAACAGCAGTGAGGGAAAACTCTCCTCATCTGTACACTCCTCTGCAAGATCTGCCCCTTGAAAACTCTGGGGAAAAAAAAAAACAAACAAAACACTGCATTATAAATACAACTTCCCATTCCAAATCCACCATGCTGGAAGAGAAGATTTTCCTAAAAATGTTCTCTGTATGCAGCTGGAGTAAAATCCACTATGGTTTTAAAGAACAATCAGCCTTCATGATGCAGCAGCATTGGTTAATATTATTTGGATTATAAACTTTTTCATGAGAACAACCTGATTTTTCAAAATCAAGATTTTTTTTTGGGAGCTAGTTGACTGTACTAATATTCTTGTTGGCAATGTTTCAAGAAGACCCCAAGACTGAAGAAGTTTGACCTTCTTTCTTTTATTTGTTTGGGTTATTTTTTCCCTTTATTTTATTTTGTTTTCCTTGTTTTGACTTTTAATACTAACATGTTGCTAGTAGTCTTCATCAATGAAAATGATGGTGCATAACAATACAAGATGTTTTAGGTTCTCTGGGCTTTCTTTGACTATGTGTGGGCATTACCAAGCCAAAGCACTTCACAGTGGGATAGGAGGGTCAAGAGGCAAGGATTTCATGAGGGCTTCCACCCTGACCCTTTGCTCTGACATAACAAATATTTCTAGATCATCCTTGACAGATGTGTGTCTAACCTTCTTTGGAAAATCTCCAGTGGTAAGGATTCTTTAGCCCATCAAGGTTGTGTTGTTCCTCTCCAAGGAATTAGGAGGATTTTTTTAATAATTAACCTAAAACTCTTCCCACTGCAGATTAAGCCCATTCCCTCTTGTCCTACCAGCAGTGGACACAGAGAACAATTGATCACTGTCCTCTTTTAAAAACCCCATTATAAGTTTGAAGACTCGTAACGTGCCTCCCTTCCTTCACTGCTTTCCTAGACTAAACAAACTCAATTCCTTCAACTTTTCATTATAGGTCATGTTTTCTTAAACCTCTTTTCCTTCATGTTACTCTCCTCTGGATGCTTTCCAAATGGTTTATTACTTTTTTTTTTTTTTTAAGTGTGGTGGTCAGGACTGCATACTTCAGGCCAGCTGAGTCCCCACCTGTGCCAAATGGTTCAGACTAATGACCTCCCTTTTGATAAGTGTGTCTCTATGTTTCCTTTAAAACAGATTGTCTTTCCATTCCATGAAACATCACAACTTCTAATTACCAAAACAAATTTTGAAATGTTGGGATTTCCCACACAATGGGAGTAATTTCTTCTGTTCTGCTATGTTTGAAAATGTTCTTGAAGTTGGAATACATAATACCTTGGGGTATTGGAATCCCCACAGTTTAAATATTTGTATGGAGAGCTTTTTATCTGCAGACTTCATATTGTTTCATGAGTAGAGTTTCTGCATTACATTATGTGAGGTGGAAGGGGGTGAAGCCAAAAAAGAACCCATCCATTCATCCGGTCACATCACAGGGCATCCTCTTCCCTCAGGTACCCTGTCATGATGGCATTCACCATATGAGAGAAGAAAACAACTGCTCAGTCCAAGTTTAGGGATCCTTAGTGACCCAGCACATGTAAAAATCACATGTAAATATGTATTAAATGCTCTATATTGGTTTAGCAGGGGGACTCTGAAGCCCCTCAGTTCCCTCTACTTTCAGAGGGAACTAATAACCTAAAGCAGCTTCTGTCCAAAACACTTTGAGTCAAAATCTATGCAAATCTAGCCTTCCCTTGTCTTTGAGACATTGGGGATTCCTCATTTCTCTGAGATTTTGGAAGTTTGGATCCTGCACCCAACTCTGCTTCTGTTGGGTGATTCTGAATAAATCACTTCCCTCTGCCCCAGCACCCTCTCTGCCAAATGGAGTTGCCATGCTGCTCCTCCAGGTATTCCCTCACACTGACTCATGAGATTCTCTAAAGAAGAGGTAGATATTTTTATTGCTATTACAAAGGAAAAGCAGCACTGTACAAAAGTGACAGTCGATTAACTTTTATGGAGAATAGTGTCTCCCTTGATGAAATGAAATCAAATGTGTCTGAGACAGAATGGAAAAATATGGAACATGACATTCAGGAATGTCCTTTGCCCTCCCAAAAGCCTGCAGTAAATGAGGCCCTGACGTGAGTATTTAAACATAATAAAAATATCCGTCTGACTGGAAAGAATCCAGAATATTCTGAAATATTTTTATTAATATCATTTCCTCTGCAATAGCCACAGATCTTGGTTTCCATTAACACTTTGGACTCAGAAAGTTCCAGTCTCTGCTGGGCTATATGGCTGGAAACTCCATAGAAGACATTGGAACTTTCCCAGTTCATGTTAGTTAGGGAACTTGGTCTTTGCTGTAAATGTCTTTTTATGATGCCTTGAGGAAGACAGTTTAGAATGAAAAGATGCAGAGAAAACCCTTGGATTTGCTGGGCCTGAGTTTTATCTGTATTGAGCCTTGCATTTTAGGGTGTTATTGTCTCCACCACTCAGCAGTGATAAAGGTGTATCTGTCCCTTCATGGCAGGTTAGTTACAACTGGAGGTTCTTCTGTAAGAAGAGGCTAAGCACTATTTCACCCCATACATTACAGACATTTTAACGTGGTGCATTTAAAATGTAGAGAAGTACAACCCTATATTCCTGAGCAAACAAATGTTTTCCTTGACAAAGACCTATTGTTCATCTGCCATTGTGATCATGCCACCAGAGGTCCTTAATGTCCCTTCACTGAAGATGTTTATTTGCACCTTGTAACTCCCACCTCAGCTCCTGGTCTCTTTTCCCCTGTTCTGCATTTGATCTTATCTTCTGAAAGAGTCAATCCTCTTTGTCTCCTTTTGTGCCTTTGTTTTGGTATTTACAGAGTTTGGTGATAAATATCACCCCTATGTCTCTGTGAGGGTGCTGCTCTCTGTGGTGTCTTGCACCACCCACACACACTGGCATGACCTTTTCGTGCTATTGTGTGCCAAAAGTCCCTTCCTACTGCACATGTTTTCAACGAGATTTCCACTGCTGCTTTCTGCCTCCTTTTATTGCTGTGCATGCTCAAGAATTACCTACAACAGAGTGCACAGAACCACTTCAACCATGTCATCCTAAGAGATTTGCTTTAATCCTTTGAATATCCTCTTCCCTCCACCAGCAAACTTTGCTTACAACTTTTTTTTTTTTTTTGGGGGGGGGGGATGGTTCATTTAATTTGTAAAGAATTAAATAAGGTGGTGGAAGTAATAACTGCTCATTTCAAGGGGTTTTTTTTTATGATCATGGACCACTACAACAAAATCATCCATTAACTTTAGCTCACCAATCCATATTCAACAGCTTCCAAGAGTAATATCAAAGGTGGTGGAAAAATTCATGTCAATTGGAATGAATTTTGCCACCTTTCATCTTCATGATACCTGACATCATGAATTTATCATTGAGTTCACCGAGAGCAATTTTAGAAAAAAAAAGTATTACTTTGGTATTAAGTGGTATTAAGTGGTGGTAGGGAAATCTCAAGAAAGGTGAATGAAAATAATGAAATAAAAAAAGGAAGCCAACACGTGGTTGACCAGCTAATTTTAAATAGAAAGTTTGGGGATTTTTCAGAGTACAAGAACTCTGGATTTTAGAGAAAAGCAGACCTTACAAGAGGCACATCTCTCCTGACTGCATGCAAGCAGAGAGCTTGCTGATATGGAAAATTACTTGGCCATTGGCCAACCTATATTTAGGTAAAGGGAACGAGAAAATTTTGGAAGAGAAATCTCAGGGTAATACATTGACTAGTTATTATCACAGAGGATAAAAAGAGTCAGTAAATCAAGAGAGTTTAGAAAAAGAATATTAAATATACAACAGTTAAAGATGTATTCAGTGGCAGGGTAGCATCTGTGATGTATCTTCCTAAGGCATAACAAAACAAAATAAAAATACTTGGGTTAACAGGCTAAAAGGAAATGAAGGGAGAAAAAATTCACCCAGATATCAAGTCACCTAGGTAGAGAGTAAATTATAAAAAATGCAATAATTAAATCATAAGTAAAAATAATTATTATTTAGGTAAGTTGTAAAGATACATTTTCAGAATCTACCAGCTGTGGCTTAAGTCCTCTCTTTCTGAAGTCACCTTACTGTTGCCCTTGATGGGCATTCAGGGAATGTTGTCCCATAGGAAAAGCTATGTCTCACAGGACTGGATGAGCACCCCAAGGTAAACTCCATCCTAGACCAGAATAATGCCCTGAATTTGCTATCCTGCTGTTTCTTTCTGCCCTCTGCCACCTCCATGTCGTGCCTTTGGGACTAGCTCACATTGCTTAAAACAAATGTCTCAGCCATTGGCCAGTGGGGCGTTTTCAGTCAACGCAACCCAGCTTTTTCTTGGCCGATTTCCCCACACCTTCACTGCCCTGCTGCTGCAAGTGACTGTGGTGGGAAGCATCCAGCAGCCACACTGCTCCCAAAGTGCTCAGTGTCTGAATACAAGAGGCATAACCTCACTCAGTCTATCTCTTTGCTGCTGCTAGAATTTCCTGCCCCTAGGAAAAGAGGCCATCAGTCCACAATGGGTAGTGGACAAAAAGGATGAATTGAGATGCTCAAGATAATGGTGATGAGTGCAATCATTCTGGGCACTGAAATGTCCCTCCACTTCTCAGCCCGCCCCTTTCATCGCACAGACAATATTTTTGGATGCAGATTAAACCGAGCCAACTGGATTTACCAAATGTGATGTGACTGTGTTTTGCCTGCCAAATTCAGCATCCCTTCATGAGTATGCACAAGTGAGTCATGACAGGGAAGGAATCAGGCTGGACTGAACAGGTCTGATGTGACCTATCTGTTGTAGACAAACTGCAACACAGCTCCTGCTTCCTCTCCAGCCTTCTTTTTTTGGCTGATTTAATGTGAGGTGAAACAACAAATTAGATGGATATTTCTTCTGCCTAGCAGTCATTCAGTTCCACATAACCCTCTTTTTTTTTTTTTTTTCCTAATAGCTGAAGATCTTTGCCTGTTTATGTTGCACTGACCAATGCTATTGCCACATCTTTTCTCATTCTCAGGTGTTCAGCCCTTTCTCCCTGGGATTTCAGAACTCCCACATTTTCCAGCAGGTCTGGTTCTGCACTGGCACACCTTTCAGCACAGCATTTGACATGGCACAGCCCTGAATAGACAGACTGTTGAGCAGCATCACATAGTCTGTAAAGGCTTTTACAATGTCACTGGGCATGGGCAGCCACACTGATGGACAAATCCCATCTGCTGTAAATCAGAGCTCTTCTGTGGAGCTCTGCCAACTTATACCAGGTGAGAACTGCTCTTGCCATTGTTAAGGTATCCTTATTTCCCCACACACACACACCTTGTATTTCTTTATGGGAACAGGAGAAACCATGGAAAAGAAACTACCTCCTCAGTAATGTCTCATTGATCTCAACTGAGTAACTCACAGTATAGAAAGGTGAGTAGGCGTGGAAGAGACTGAGTGTTTTGTAAAAGCCAAAAACATCTGGTCCTCATTTGTGAGAATTACTGTATCTTCTTCAGTCTTTTAACCCTTTCACCCACATTGTATATGTGCTTCCATGGTTTATGAGTTTTATCTCCCAAATCCTTTCAATGAATGAAACTTGATATAGAAAACTAATCTTTTCTCTAGCCCCTTCCCAAGGATGAGAAGAACTGATTCAAAGGACTCCTACACTCCTCCCTGACACCAACATTACTCCAGTTTAGGGTTGTGTCAACATTTCTGACATAAACCTTTCCATTTCAAAGCCAGTATTCCCATCAGGGTGGGAATGTGGTAGGTGAGGTGTCAGCCTGGGAGTAGTTTTGAGACTGACTCCATATACAAAGGGGATTTGTGGCCATACAAACCTTCAGGGAGCATTTGGGCATGAAGACAATACATGACTTTCCAAAACTACCCAGCAAGATCTGATTTTTGACAGAAGGATTCGTAAATTTGGGAGCTTTCCTCTAGTATTTCTAAGGGCTGCTTTTCAGAAACTTCTCAGTATTGAGTGACTGGATACCAGACATTTTAGGTGCCCCCATTTGGGTACCCAAAGGCAAAAATGTCTGTATTCCACTCTAGACTTTTGAAACCATTGTGCCTCTAGCCTACAGAGACTGTTTTTCAATTAAGCTGAGGTGAGGCAGGGTGTTAGTCTAGATGTGAGGTCCGATTACGTGAGTGATTTCTGAGTGGGAAGAGACTAAAATATTCTCCTCCAATTTTTCAGATCAGCCACTGCACCTCTTTCAGCAGAGCAGCTTGAACCAAGGTTAATCTCTGCTCCCATTGAGAGAAAATCATGTTTATTTGAAGTTGATGAGAAAGGTTTGGTAAAACCAATGGTGCCAAAAACTCATCCAGCCTTGCTCTTGGCCACAATTGTACAACCCTGGGAATACCCTTCTCTTGTGACCCCATTGCTATAGATACATATCTTTCCCCAAAAGGGAAGGAGAAAAAAGAGGACCTGGAAATCTACTAGAGAAATTGAGATTAAGCACAGAAATGCCTTTAAAAGTAATGTTTTCAGGTGCCTTATATGGTATCCTAACTTAAGTCAAGCATTTCCTATGGGTTCCCTAAAACAAAGGTAACAAATTTGGAGTTGTAACTGACACTTTTATCAGCACAGTGATGAGCAACTGTGAAAATTTCAACGGTATGTATCCCATGTGTGTGTCTCCCAGCAGTGGGGAACATCAGGGGTTTCTGCTGTCCACTCAGTTCTCCATCATTCACTGTCATCAAGGCTGTGCTCAATGCTGCTGTATCAGAATGTTAGCTTTACAAAAAATTCCCTGATTTTTCCCTACATTTGAGATTCTTCCCCCAGCTCCCCCCCAACAAAAAACCCCAAACAAACAAACAAACAAAAACAACAACAACAACAACAAAAACCACCTTGTAATTTCAAAAAAAAAAGACAATTTTAATTTTTTTTAACCAGCTGTACATTATTTGTTAACTGAAAAAAGAGGTTTAGCCTTGGAAGTATGAACTATATCCATTAGAGACAATGGGATTGGGGTTGCCCTTCAAAGGTCTGATTTACAGATGGACAAAGTATCCAAGTTACCACTGATTAGAATGTGAATAAGAGGAGCTGCACATCTATGAAATTCAGGCCTCAGATGGCTATCAAATAATTAAGAACAGTTAGCAGCAGCCACTAACATAAAACTTCATCATAATTTCACATGCTGGCACGGACTGGGGAGTCTTAAGCAATAGCAGAAACTGAGCTATACAATTAAAGCATATAGGGAAGAATTCTGCTCCTGATAAAATCTGTTGGAAAGTTGCCATTGAATTCAATATGACCACCAAGATGTGCCCATAATTGTTAGCAATGCATGAAGCCCTTTGGACACTTGGTAAAGCTGCATAAATGAATTGCTGTGCTTCCACAGGGAGGGACTGGACACTGCACGGCAGGTTTGTTGGCTTTGTTACAGGAATAGTCCACAGGACAGCAATTCCGCTTTACCACTCTTTTCGAGGTTTGAAATTTGTTTCACTTCCTCCTTGGAGGGAAGAAAAAGAGAGGAAAATAAAAAGCTTTTCAAATATTCTGTCAAACTAAATGACACTGGAATTTTAATGACACTTTGTACTATCCATGTAGCAGAAACCTGAGACTCTGCTTCTCCTGGAATACTGTCTTTGACTTGTCCTGAACCTCAAAAATCTCTCCAGCATCAACAAAACTTCTTTTCTAAATGCTTCACCTTTGATGCAACACGGTTTAACAAAATGTATTTAATTAACAGCTCTAATTAGTATGTAGCATGCAATTCCAGAGGTGAAAAGAAACTGTGCTGCATACCAAGAGCTTCTATCACAAGATAAATTCTCCTGAGGGTTTTTTGTGTCCTCTGTCTTTCCCAATTGCTATTGACAGCAGGTATGGACACTATCAATTTCCCTGCAGAAACATAACTTCTAGGCCAATGCACTCCACTGTAGCTGAAGAAATTTTAAAATGAAAACTCAAAATCTCCCAAGAGATCCATCAGAGATCCAGTTTTGTCCAGACTTTTGCACACAAATGTTTTAGAGATATTTCTTGAGCACTTGACATTGATTATATTTTGTACAACTAAAGAGAAAATGGGAAGCCTACAGTGTGATGATGTTTTGAGCCTTGAGTCTTATAGACTTAGTTGTCTATTCAGCCAGAAAATTTCACTGTGACCTGCTTCTGAATTTTTTCCATCCCTGGGAAATTGAATAAAAACATAATGTTAATGTATTAAATTGGAAGGTGTTGAATTTTAGGGATGAGGTACAAAGACAGATACTTTGATAATCACAGAGTCACAGAGTCAAAGTTTTGGTTTGATTGGAAGGATCTATTGTTAATTGCTGGTCCACTTCAGAGCTTTGTGCTGTGAGTACGAGCAACTAACCCTTTTTTAGTAATATTGTGATATTTACTGTTTTTTCCTAAGGATTCCTTTCCCAAACTCATTACAGTTTGTTGGAGTTTTTTGTAGGAAGGTTTATTTTAAGCAAATTGTCATGTCTAGTTGAGCAATATTAGCTGCAAATATGTCAATTATAACAGTTTAGGGATAAAAAAAGTGAACTTATCCTAAAATTTAGGAAACAAAACCTTCCAGATTCCTGTTTTCAAATCATGTTTCATTTTCAAATTCACTTGAATTAAGTATGTCAATAAAAAAAAAAAATCAAAACCAAATATTTCATTTATGGCCAAAGAAAATATTTCTTACTTCATAAGTTTCTTTTTTCTTTTCATTTTGATAAGGAAAGTCCCACCAAGAAAAGTAACATTATTTCCCGGTGTTTTCAGAACAGTGGTTTAGCCACTGAAGCTGAACAAACCAAAGCCACCCAGCCACTGGTATCTACAGGGCTTTTTTGGTTGAACAGTTTCTTTTTCTTTCCCTTTTTATAGTATTTGAGAAAAGGTGAGAAAGTGGAACTTGAGATGGGAAATTTAAAAGTAAAAAAAGGCAATATTTGAAGTTTCTTCAGAGTGTCTCCCTGGCAATTTTGACTTGTGAGTTTTTTTTCTTAATGTTGTCATTTTTTAGAGGGGGGAAAAAAAGGGGTGGGGGGGAAATTTTCATTCTCTGGACATATGGAGCAGTAAGATCACCCCTATGCAATTAGAAAAATCTGATAACTCTTCTTTAGTCAATGTCTAAGATTGTCAGGGCACCTTGGAGGCCTCTCCATCCCGATGGACATTCAGAGAAAAGCACATTATTCCCTCTTCAAGCAGCAGTGGTGCTGACTGAGGAGGTGAACACCTCCCCACCACCCAGAGGAGCTCACCACTGCCTCCCAGCTGAAGGTCTCTATCTCAAATCCAGCTCAAAGCTGGAGATATTCACCTTCCCTCCCTTCTTCCAGCCAGAACAAGCCAAGAAGATCTACTGATATAAGGAGTGAGAGATACCATTTTGCCCGAAATGGTTGGAGCATGCATCCAAGGTTTCATATCTGAAACTGGGGAGGGAACTGAAGAACCCCAAGACTCACCTTGCTTCTTTTGAGGAACAAGCTCTTCTGCCAAAACTGGCCTGGAGCAATCTCTTTCCTTGAGGAGAACAAGGAATATGACTCTGATGAGTAAAGTCTTGCAATTCTGCAGACTTTCAAAAGGCTCTTGGAGATATAAGAATACAAATCTGATGGAAAGCTAATGAAACTTTCACTCCTAAATCTCTTAGGTCCTTTTGAAACTTTGCTCACTTATCTTCAAAGCCCTGTTGAAGCATAAGCCTTGGAAATTCGCGTGGGTGATACTATATAGGGATTAACAGCCATTTTATAGATGAGGAAACTGAGGTGAAGTGACTTGCCAAAGGCCACACAAGAAGTCGTGTCAAAGTATTCAGATGGAGGAGGATTAGCAAAGTGAGAGAGGGATGTTTCACCACTTGGAAAATTTTGGAGGGAAGGACAAGTGTTCATCAGATTTTTAATTAAAATTCTGGGCTCTTTGGCAGTAAAATACTATCATCCACTCAAAATTTATAAAATTCTGAAAATCAAGTTTTTCTGTTCTTAGGTGGGTTTTTTCCTTCTCTTCTTGTATTCTCATTACTGTTTCTTCTGTTTCTTATTTTTTAACTTGTTTGGTTTTGGTTTTGTGTTTGGTTTTTTTTGTTTGTTTTTTTTTGAAAAGGGAGTGGAGAAAGACAGATATAATACACAAATTAATGATATAGATCCAAAAAAAGAAAAGATGGGAAAATATTCTGTATAAGTGGACAATACAATTTGCTATGAAATAGGAAAGAGTAAGGGTAGCAGAAAACTATGCTGAAGTGGTTAATAATAATGGGAATATTGTGACCTAATCAACTGAAAGCATAAAAGATGCATTGTTTACAGAAAGAGAAAATATCAACTGATACAGCTGGAAAAAAACAACGAGTTTTAGTGTGCTTAAATCTTTCAGATCTGAAGCTAGAAGTACACTTCAGTCTAACTAGAAGCCTTAAACCTTTGCTATGTGCATAACTTAATTATGTTAATCATCTAAACAACTGGAGAGAAAAAGGTGGCTCACGAGCATGGAGCAAAAGCAGGTTCCATTGGGGAAGAGGTGATAAGGTTTTCCTCCCTCTTGGACACAAGAAGCATGGGTAATTGCCTATGGAACTCTGAGGGGTTATCTGGCAGTGTGAGTGAAATAATAATGTGCAAAAAAGAAGTTATGTCTTTAAGCAGCCAGCTCAGGTTCCGGTGGCCAGAGCAGCGCAGAGCAACTCATCCTAATTATGAGCATTTACTTTGCTTCATCCCCTGGTTTTTCAGTTCCCTGAAACTACAGCCATCCTAACGATGGCACTCCAGCAAATTAATTTAAAGGCAGTTTGGGGATACCTGCATGAACTTCGGTGACTGTGGTATAAACATCCCCAACTGTGGGGCAAAGAACGGGAGCGAAGGATGGGTGACTCACAGGCTAAGACAGGAGTGTGCCAGGCAAAGTCTTTCCAGGAAAGCACAGAAGGAACCTGTCTCCCAGACACAGGAACTAGTTGGGCAGGGGTTGACTGGTAGGATGTTGTGGAGGAAGTGGTTGTTCAAAGCTAAAAGTGCTGAACCTTCCATGCCAGTGAAAAATATTACGGGTTGGCAAAAAAATGAGCATGAGGTTGTGCCTGCTTGGCAAAACAGGCATAAGCAGTAAGAGAATTACCCAGGTTGACACGATGTCTTCAAACACTTCCACAGAGAAGGATACAACCCCTCTGGGAAGCAATTTAATGCACTAATCAAGGTCTAATGGAAGGGAACTTCTGGACAGGCATCGTAACTCATGCAAGAATTTGGGAGTCATGAAGCACCTTGGTGAAATTAGGACCCCCTCCAACTAACTGCAGAAATCTGGGAGACCTCAGGGTAGCATACATTTTGCCACATTTTAAAAATCCTTTGGCACTTCAAACCTGTTTAAATTTCTTAGAATACATCTCCAGCCCAGATCCTTGGAAGGACTGATGCGCTTAACTCCCACGGACATCAACCTCAGCCTTTCAAAATCTGACCCTGATTTGGTACTTCAAGGCCTTTGGCCTTGTTCCCTGAAGGTGTTGAATATCTGCTCAGCATCAGGGCTTTCATCACCTACCCCTTGAACCTCCATCCTGAGCACTTGAGGCTAGTGGCCTGGTCCCAAGCCTATCACTGCCAATAGAAAGATTTCCATTGGCTTCAATGGGCCTTGGAACCGTCTTTAAATCCTTAAATAACCTGCTCTGAAAGAGTCTATGCCCAAAATTAATCAAGGGAAGGAAGGTCTGTGAAAACACAGCCATCTACGTTCCCAGCTCCCTCCCAACCCCTCCCTTCCCCTCCCCCACATTTCAAGCACTTCTGCAGGTGATTTTTGTAATTTTAATTAATTTTAATTGCCTGATTAATTTAATTGAAACACCACGGAAATTAAATGCACACATTATGGTGTGTAATTAACATTAAGGCAATGACACAAACTGGCCGGAGTGGAGCGAAGGTCTGTACGCTCTCTTAGTGATTCATGCTCTTCTATTGTTGGTGCTCAGGAACACGAGCTAGGAAGAAGTGTGAGACAGGGGCTGGTTTTGCAAGAGGTGCTGCTTGTTGGGAGAAAGCCACAGCAGGCTGGGATGAATTATGGGTGGCATGGCATGAAGCCTTGTTGATGAAACCTGCCTTGATCTGGAGGGTTTCGTCATGCCACCTGGTGAAATGAATGCGGGGTATGGGGTGGGGTGAGGGAAGAGGGAGAGCTTTCCTCAACAGAGAAGAAAACCTTCTCAAGACAATGCAACAACAACAGTTGGTTAAAACTTCCCTTTTGCAAGAAGTGTAAAAACTGCCTCTTTAGAAGAGGGTTATGTTCCTTCTTTCCATCTCTGCCAGGAACCATGGATGTATTTGCATGTTAATTTTGAGTGTTCATTAGAGTCACTTTTTTATTTTCCTAACCTGAGGCTTTTTTATTTTTTTATCAAGAGGGTGGATGGATATTTTGCACGATAAGATCTTGTTTGTTGGGTTTTTTCTTGTGTTGTGCCTTTTTTTTTTTTTTTTAACCCCCTTGCTTTCTTTCTCTAACCCAGTGTGTCAAATTCCAGTCTGTGTGAAAGGTGAGGGCGTGTTAGAGAAGACAATGAAATGTTCTGCATATGCAGGGAACTCTGGAAAAAGCTCAGGGCTTTGCTCATCCCACCCCACTCCACCCCTGCCACTCCCGAAGAGCAACACAACACAGATGGGTGAGATCATTGCTCCAAGGGGGTAATAAAACCAAACTAGAAAGGGTAATTTAGCAACCCTATATATGGAAAAATTGGCCAGTTTTGTGCAACCACTGACTACTGCAAAGATGCCAAGCTGACAGAGGTAGATCAGATAGGATCTTTCAGATCACTTCTGGTAAAGGCAGGGAGACTCCCCTTTACACATTTTATGCAATTAACACAAATAAATAATTTTAGCCATTTTTCTTATCTCTTTTGTGGAAGAGTCAATTTGCAATGATACTCTGGGTTTGAGTTGAATCGTCTTCAACTTTAACCTGGTATAAATGATGAATCTACCCCTAAGACTCTAAATTTCTACTGCTTACCACTAACATATCCACTCAAGATAAAATTTTGGAGACTTTCCCAAGATATAAAAATTACTCATTCTCTGTCCATAGATACAAGTTCTGCCAGCCCCATCAAACTTTTCTGTGGCCATCCCTAACTCACAGTCCATCAGACTGTTTCCAGAGACCATGTCTTCTTCTGCACACACAAACACGTTCTTGGCACTTTCCAGGGCATGGTAGGATATTGCCAGACAGGAGAGTGTGAATAATTATATTTTCTGCAAGTAAAAGGCCTTATAGCAGTAGGAAAAAAAAAAAAAAAAAGGAAAAAAAAAAAGTCCCACAGAAAGCAGGACTCTGCAGAGTCAAAACCCATCACTGTTAAGAAAACAAAGTCTAATGCCCACCTCAATAGCCAACAGCTGGAGAGCCATCCCATTCCCATATCTATAAGGCAGGAACTCTCCTTTAGGTTTCAGGAGACCTGCATTAAACTCTCTACCCTCTCCAAGTGGATTCAGACTCATGCCTCCCACTCATGAACAGCTTCCTAACCAGGCAGAATTAAGAATTTCCAATCCCTCCCAGTTGATGCTGTTCCATTTTGCAGCCCCTACCTGGGTCTGGGATCCAGGTGCCTCCCTCCCAGGAGAGCAGCCTAATCAGCAGACTGGTGACTCACCCTGGCTCTTTGTGTGAGTTCTGAATTATTGCCTGCCAGGTGGAAGGGCTCCAGAGCCTTCCAGATCCTGCTGCCCTCGGATACCCTCCAGCCCAGAGGCTAGACCACTCAGCAGCTGGTTGGGAAACATCTGCTCAAATCAACTTTCTTCCTGATTCAGCTGCCTCCTCACCAAATATCCTACTCATCTCCCTGGGGAGTGCTATGGGAGCCTGCTGCCTTTCGTTCTTCCCCTTGGATCCTTTCCAATCTCAAAATAATTTAATATTTTTCAACACGTAAAGCAAGTGGACTAATTCCTGAGGGTGCTGATTAGCACTTTGTCTGTGGGTTTTCTGTGACTGCATATTCACATGAAATAAGACTTTTTAGACAGGAGAGGTGAAATATATTCTTCTTCTCACCCAACAGTATAGGCACTCTAAGAAAAAAGAAATACTGAAGCTGGGTTTCCCACTTCCTGCACAAAAATGCCAGTAGCTGAGCAACCTCTCACAGAGCAGATGTATCCTACCTTTATTTCCCCTTCAGCTTTTAGTTATTCAAAAAAAGCCTCTCTGGAATGAAATTACCAGGAGATTTAACCTAAAATGTCCAAGGAATATCAGGAAACTTCACCTATGACCAAAAATATAATGATAGAAAAAACAGACTAATTTCCACGTCTATCTTTTCTATTGCCTCTGTTAAGGAGGAGTCCAAGAAAGCTTCAGGTGCCACCATTAGGTCCCTCCTCTGACCCCAGCACTCACTGTTTCACAAAGGACCAGCAACAGCCCTGCCCAGTGCCAGAGCTTTTCCTCAGGTGCCCAAAGCCAGAGGAGGAGCAGAGCAGCTCTCCACATCCACATGTGAGATGTCCTGGCTGGACTCCAACTCCCTTTGGAGCCCCAACACAAAAGGACAAAGGTCTTTGGTGTGGGTACCAGGGAGCAGGGCTTTAGCCCTGTCTTTGAGCAGAGAATCACAGAAGGGTTGAGGTTGGAAGGGACCTCTGGAGGTCACCTGGTCCTGCTTGAGCAGGGCAGATGGAGATGTTTGCCCAGGACCATGCTCCAATGGCTTTTGAACATCTGCAAGGAAAGAGACTCCACAGTCTCTGGGTGACCTGTGCCAGTGCTCAGTCACCCTCACAGTGAAAAAGGTTTCCTGAAGCTGGAGAATCTCCTGGGTTTCAGTTTGTGCCTATTGCCTCTGGTCCTGGAAATATCTTGAAAAATAGGGGAGTGTAAGCTTTCCTATATGAGACAAATATCCTGGTGAATCTGTGTTTGTTTTTGTTTTAAACAGGAAAAACAAAAGGCCTTGGTTGTCCCTGTTGTAGTAATGAACTGCATTGCATCATTACTGCCAATTCTATGGATGGTTTCTAATCACATACAACTTTTGACAAAGCTAATGGCAATTTTTGCTTGAAATAGTCATTTAAGCACTGTCATGATATAACTCTATCCATTTCAGCGACTGATGTATGTTCTGACCAAGGTACTGGATAGGAGGAGGGGATCTGAAGTCCACTANCACTGGATAGGAGCAGGGGATCTGAAGCCCACTGCAGGTATTGATAATTGCTAGAGTTGCTACTAAGTTTGCAGCTGAGTTACCTCTTAACTTATACACTAAAAGGATATTTTTATTCCAGAATTAAGTTTTGCTCTGAAGGGAATTTTCATTTCTCATTACTCTGAAATATGCTACATTCCCTGAAGTTTTTCTAATTCAGAAAGAAGTGGAAGAAAGTTTATCTAATCCTGTACAGATGCATCTATAGGGATGGGATTTTGAGCAACCTGGTGTAGTGGATGGTATTCCTGTCCATGGCAGAGGGTTAGATGATCCCTAAGATTCCTTCCAAGCCAAATCATCCTATGATTCTATGAAGTGTATGACTTCCCAACCTTAATATTGCACTTCTTGCTTTCTGAATGCTTGGCCACCCAACCTGAACTACATTGAATCTTGTTGCTTGCTCAGAATAAATATCACCTTCCATATGGATGCACAACTCAGTTCATTTATTAGGTACCATCTCCTGAATAATATTTGTCGACTTCCAGAGACACCCCAAAATAGAATTGTACAATCAAGCTGGCAGGGAAGCAGGGAAAGGAAAAAACAAACCGTGGCCATTAAAATATTGGAGCTATCCTTCTTATATTGATCTCATGACTTGAGTAGAGATTTTTTTGGATTTGACTCTGGGGCAAACAACATAGACACCCTGGGCTATATAGCCTTAGATCCACTGTGTTCAGCAGGAACACATTGCTCTGGAAAGATTGTGATTTCCCAGAGTTTATCCACATCTCCAAGGCAAGAATCACTATTCCCAAACACTCCCAAACACTCCTTTACAGATATAAGTTGGATCAGCACTCACCAGCAATAGAGACTACAAATGCCTGGAGCAGAAATAATATTTGAAGGAGGGAGCAGAAGCCAGGAGGAAGGCAGCCTGATCACCAGAGAACAAACTGGGAGTAAACATGGTGAGTTAAAGTTAATGGGGAGCTGTGGGCTTGAAGTTCCTCTCTTTTCCTCTCTGCCTCCCTAGAGCAGCAGGTGACTTGACAGATTTTCATAGTTCTGTGAACAGGAGATGAGAAGACAAATAAAAAGCTGTGAACCCCTTTTAGCATCAATCCCAGCAAAGCAAGTGCTGAGCAGCAGCAATGCCAACCTGCCCACTGCTGGTTGTCTGTTTCCAGACTGTTTCCTCCCCCACTGTGTCCATGACTGAACCACGACAGATCATATCACATTCCACCTATATTCTCACCCACAAAAACTGTCTGAACTCTGGAGAGCCTCGCTCAGGTTTCTAGGTTTGTACCAAAGGCACAAATGCCCTCCAACTCCCCCAAACTCCTCCCGTGCGTCCCAGGAAGCGCAGACCCAGGATGCCGCAGGGCAATTTAAAGGCTTGCACTGCCGAATAAACAGTGACAAATTGTAGATTAAGAAAAAGCCTGTTATTTGTGTGAAAGAGGCAGCCTTTGCCGCCAAATGGATTCATCTGTCATTGCTACTGATTGCTCCCTTTCCACTGAACGTCCCCTAAGAAAAATGTAAATCCTATGTAAATCCTTTGTTATCGCCCGACAATGTGCGTATCACAAGCTGCATGGGTTAGAACACAGGTCCATTTTTCTCCAGACTACACCACTCCTCTTTCAAATTTCAAGGTCTTAATGTCTCAAGAGTGAGGTGGCAGAAGGCGTTCAGCCCCCCCAGGACAGACTGAGCGAGGAAAGCCCTCACAAGAGGAGGAGAAGGGGAATCTCTTTATGGGTTTTGCTGCTGCAATCAGCCCCACTGCAGTTTATTCTCTTCAGGGAGATGAATGGAGGCTCAAATACAAACCCAGAGCTCAGAAGAAGAGCATTTCCCCACGGTGAGGGAGAAAGTATAAAGAATAGGAGGGAGAGAAAGCTAAACAACAGGGAACTGTGCAGAATTCACCTGCCACAGCACTTTCCCCAAAAGTTTGTTCCCTTCTTTGTGTCAGGTTGTCACCTTCAAGCCATGTTGCCTGGGTTATGATAGAAAAAGCATAAAATATAAATGTAGTAGCCAGCCCCAAGTTTACAGAAAAACCAGCAGTAGTTAACCAAACGAATCTGAGGGCTGTGGCACTCAGCATTTGTTACTGAAATATTTATCAACCCCCTTTACTGAGCGACCTGTGACACACTGGGCCACCCACCAAACACTGGGCCTGCCCACCAAACCCCAGGAAGCTCACAGGCACGTACAGGTCCCTAAAAGCTACACTAGCTTATCTCCTTCTCACAACAGCAGGACATAAAATACAAGTTACTTTTCAAATGTTGCTCTCAATACACTCTCATGGCACCCACAGGTGGATTTCACCCCTGTGAGCATCCCCTGGTTGGGATAACATCAGTCTAACTATCATTCCAACAGAAGTCCTTCTAGTTTTCCAGTATTCCTTTTTGAAAATCCAGCCCCAGAGAGCTGTTTTGATTACAAAGATAAAGAGTGAGGAGTTCCTGTTTGTCGGGTGGGCTTTAAAACCTCACATTTCTGGGGTTTGTGATTACCTACTTTAATAGGTGCATGGAAAATCACTGTTATTAGATAATAATTTCATGAATGCACACCATTATTAAGGATGATTCCTGACACGTAAGTCCAGCTGCATCCAGGGAGTTGCAATTATTATTATTATTATTATTATTATTTATACTTTTTGGAGCTCAGCTTATTTTAAGGTCACAGGTACCCTGAGGTAACCCTGAGGTACCTCTAGCTTACTTCTCATGGTACAAATCAAGTTACCTCTAGTTTAAGCTATAGATGTTTGCTGAAGGAGTAGAGATGTTTGTGTGCACTTGCAGACAGTGGTGAGTTAGGGTAATTTACTCCAACGTCACCCACAATTAAAGACTTTTATTTTCACTCTCTCCAAAGACTACAAGACTTTGCTGTTAAGGATGATTTTTGTGTAGTGAGGTAGACCTTTGCTGCTTTGATCATAACTCGCAGGAGCTGAGATCTGCCATGCAAAGAATGGAAAAGGCTCTTCCAACCATGCATTTCTACCCCAGTCATCAGCCTCAAACCCAGCTGCAAAGACCTCTTCCTTTGTGAGCTGTTTTGCCACATAACCCTATTCTGTGCATCCTTTCTCTGGTTCTCTCACATTCCACACAAGCTACTTATCTCCACCGTGGCAGTCCTTAGTATTTCTAATTTGGTCTCCTTCATGGGATACACCATTAAAAACCCAGCAGGTGTCCTGCTGGAGAAGACTGGTAAAAGAAACACCCTGGGTTTTTTTCCACATGTAGATTTAGGAAAGGACTCCTATCTCTTCACTGTCTGTGATGTTGCTGGACAAATTATCTTTTTTAAGGGGTGCACTGAAGTGTCTGCGAATGTCTGAAGGAAGAATTCAACCTCATGCTAATTAGCTAATTGCACTAGCAGCATCTCGCTTTTCTCACAGCTCTCAACCATTTCTGCAAGATTCCTCCTGCCCATCGTCTCTCAACTCTCTCTGTCACATCCAGGTTCTATCTGTGTGGCTTGAGTCCCCTGTAAGCAGCAGTGACACAATGCTGTGCAGGGATTCCAGGGCTGGGAAGAAAGCAAAAGTCAGATGTTTTTCCTGGGCATCTCTGTTTTGGCAGATGCAGAAGCAGACACAGAGCAGCCAAGAACAAGCACTGGTCTAACAGCTGTTTGGCCACAGCCCTGGGAACAGAGACAGAACAGAGACAGTGCTCTCCCTGCATAACTATGATACAGTTACAGGCCAACTCCAAACTGAAACTGCTGAAATGTTTGAAGAAATCTTGTCTTTTCAAGGGTCTTCTGTTACTAAAGAGCCCATAGTCCAGCCATGGACATTCACACTGCACAGAGACTGCCAAGCAACACAGTATCAGAAATTCCTATCTACTCTTACGGGTGGCAGACCCAAAACTGTTCGAGGGAAGCCCAAGATGACAGATGTCACTCCAAGGCCATACAAGATGCCTGCATGCTCATATCAGGCATCATACAGGTCATTCATGGTAGGGTTCACACCCAAAAATTAACACAGGCTTGGACAAAAAGCATAATTTGGCTGAGCAAGGTGTAAACTTCAGGCTTTACATAAAATGCATCGCTGAGATGTGGCCAGGGACACTGAGGATCATATTCACAAGGTACCTGTGTGCCTTCAGCTCTACACAGGCCCCCAGCGGAGTTTGCAGAAGTGAATGCAGAGAGATAATGAGGTATCTAAAGTCCTGCTGATCTCAGTACTGTTGAAGATCAAGGAATGAGTGCCTACATCTATGAGATTTTGGAAAGCTTTCCAAGCTCTCCTCTCCATTTTAAGAAGTCTAAATATCTTCAGTAATCTAGCCCTGGTAATCAGAGGAAACTGTACACAGCAGCATTCTCCCAAATTAAAAACCTAAACACCAGATCCAAGCAAAGGACTTAAGTGCTAATATTTTTTTTGGTGTCTGGCCCTGAAGCAGAAGCCCAAAGTACATCATTAGGGCCCTGGGCTCTCCCTGCCTGATGCATTGGGAGTGTTAGGTATCTCAGAGAGTGGAGCCTTCCCTTGCACCTCCTCTCTGGTCTTGCTACAGCCTCAAGCCTGGAGGCTTAAAACTAGGAAGTCTGCCACAACAGGGAGCAGCCAGGGGCAAGACTCCATGCGGTGCATCGGAAGCCACGGAAAGCAAGCCAACTTGGAAATGCTGAGCACAAAGGGTGTGCCCAAACTCCAACCCATCCTAAAGTACATGAATCAGGTCTGCAAAGTGAAATATCTGCCTCCACTTAGGTTCCAGAGGGCCGAGCCCACTCCCGAGGGGAGACATCTGGAAGCAGTCAGAGCTGAGCTTTGCTCACTCTTTTTTAACACGGACCAAGACAGGGGTGCACACACCTTTTTTTCTTTTTTTTTAATCGGGAGACAAGTTAGCAAAATCGCTGGCCCATGAAGTGAGAAATCTGGCTTCAGTGCTTTCTTCAGCCTGGAGGGATCCAAACCACATTTCCCACCTCCCAAGAGAGGGCCCAAACCAACGGGGGTAAAATGAGGTTGAGATTGGGGAGATAGGAGGTTCAGCCGTCTCTTCTCCTTGAAGCTGCACAGAGGCGCATTCCGGGGGGCACGGGGAGATCAAAGGCACCTCCCGGAACCCAGACGCACGTAGACCACCGCTCGCTGTCTCGTGGTTATGCTCTCAGCTGGCCAGCGTGGGCTCTGGGTTAGAGTTGCTCTAGTTAGAGCCTTTCATATGAAAATCAGTCACAGGACAAAAAAAAAAAGAACAGAACTGCATCTCGCAGCAGGGAGAGGAATCCAGTGTCTCCATTGCTTCTCCTCGCCGGAGGTGCCTGAATCAAAGAGTCGGGAATCAGGGAGCTGCAGAGAGCTGTGAGATAACATTTTTGAATCTGTGGGCATCTTTGTTGTTTCTTTGGTGGTGGTTGTGAACAAAACAATGCATGAAAATATGGGCCAGCTCGCCAATTTGGTGTTCCAAACTCAAGGAGGGGATATAGTAAACAACATTAGAGACTAGAAGCAGGTAAAGGTCTGTTCAGGTTGTTTTTTACATTTTCTGGGCCATGTAGCCTAACCATAAGCAAGATTTGCTTACAGCAAATTATCTTTTTTTTTTTCCCCTTAAATTTTGTGTGAGTTGATATTCTCTGGAATCACATGGGAGGGTGAGAAATGACATGGTGGGGACATCTGGTCCTGCTGAGACAATGAAAAGGGTGATGTACTTGGGTCAAAAGGTAGGACCCCAGCTAAAGCTGCTGCCAAAGCATGGATCTCCCAGAAACTGTCCACCAAATGACTGGGCTAACCAGCTCATGGGATGGGTGAGAAAGGACATGGCTTCTGATGAGAGCCCAGGAGCAGAGAAACAGGTATGCCCAAGTAGCAGCTTTCCCTCCAGAAAATTCTCTTATTTGATGACATTTTTGAACACCTTTGTGATTTTGTGCTGAAACAAAGGAAGAATATTAGTCCACAAATTAATATGAGGAATCATATCAGACAATTGTTGTCTGAATCTCCAAATATGCTCATAGAAGTGTATTTGCATTTACCAGTGTGGGCATTGCAGATGGAAATATTGCCTATAGAAACACTAACTGTACATTTCTTGCATGTAAAGCTCTGAGAAACTTGTTCAATTTTTAACAGCACTGATGGAAAGCCTTCATATCATATGGGAATGTATGTTTTTCTATATGCACAGTGTCAGGAGGTGCCCTGGAAGCTCCTATTTATCAGAGAGGCTGCCTCAACACAATCCCTGGCCTCACCACCTACACTAGATTTTTAGGCATGAAAAGAAGCAAAGTTTAAACAACCTCTCCAAGGTGGGACATGTCTAAGCAGTTCATGGCCTGGAACCTAGAACTTCCCATGGCCGTGATATACATTCACTGTGCTTTCTGAAATGAAATTTCTCTTACTTCTCTGCATATTTTAGTGAATTCACGCAATCTCATTTTTCAGCATTTGCATCTATCGCCATTCATCTTGCAAATTAAAATATTTCTGCATGACACTCTGACACACAGGAGGGAGAAAGAAGGGGAAAAAAAAGCAACACAAAAGCATTTCTCAAAGTAACAGAACTACAGAGCTTTTCAAACTTCCTGTTTCATAGCCCTGATAGAAAAAGTACACTGAGTTCCTATGAAGCACCCTCCTGACATTTCCAGACTTATTAGCCAGTTTTCACACTGACTTCAATCAACCTCTTTAATCCTCCAAGGAAAGAGCATTTTTAATTCACCGATTGGCTGATAAGCTTGAAGCCAAAAAATGATTTACACGTAGATGAATTGTGCTTACAAGATGGAACTCCGAGCATTAGAAGCGGATCTGAATTTCCTATCTGTCATTTTATTTGCCACATTCATTTTTGCTCTGCCATTACCCTTGCTGATTATGATCTTTCAGCGCTATTGGGCTCCTGCTTCCACAGTTTTTAATCTGCCTTTAATCCCATAGATTTTAAATATTCCCCGGCACCGAGAGACTGGAGGCAATTAACTGCCCTTCTGATGCTCTCCTTATCAGTTGCCTCCTTGTATCTCTCAGAAGCAGCCTCAAGACACTTCCAGGCTGACAAATACTACCAGCATTTCTGATGAAGCAGCCGCAGCAAATGCAATGTGAAGTCCAGCTGCGTAACCTGATTCTAAAAAACCCAGTCATTCAAAAAAATAAATAAATGCAGCACAGGCATCTAAACTCCTGTTCCATTTTGACTTGATGAGAATGAAAATAAACAAAGTATCTCTTTAAAATTTTAGGTTGGGGCATTTTTTTAGGTTTTTCCTTTGGCTTTTCTTTTGTTTTGTTTTGGGGTTTATCCTATTTTTTTTTTTTCTTTTCCAGAGAGATAATTTCTGTCTCTTCCAATCTGATTGCTGTTTCAAATTGAAAAATGAGGCTGTTTTCCTCGATCTGCCAGGGCATTTCTGATGCTCGGAAAACAGATCTGCTGGGCAGCCAAAGATCCTTGGACCAGAATCCGCATCTTTTTGTTCTCAAGCACTAGCAATAAAAAATCGGCTGTGCTAGTTCACCTACCACTAGTTGATGCAGTGTCAATTTTCCTTCCTTTCTAAAGGATGTCCACTCGAACCTGGGCTTTGTAAACTCAGTTCTACTCATTTTTCCATTACATCAAAGATCTGATACTATAAATAAAGAATCAAATCAGTGTGACATAGCTCATGAAAAGATGTTTTTCATTAAAAGCCATCTGTTTATTCACTAACGTATACATTTACATAACCCTTCAAGAATGCTAAACTTTCATTCAAATAGGTCACATGGCAATAGTTGGGAAACACACAGAATTAAATGCAAAAGGCCCAATTCTTTATGGTTTTGCACCTAAGTAAATCAAAAATAGCCCACGAAAACAAGGGAAAGGTGTTATTTTTACCCTCTTTGTGCAGGCACACATTGCTACCTCTGAGATAAAAGAATTCATTTTTCTAGTAACATATATACACATATTAGTATATATGTATTCCTCTATATGTAAACATATCTATGTTATGTTATCTATATCAGTTATAGACAATTGAGACTTCACCTTTGGAGATAATAATTTGACTAAAGCATAGAAGACAAATGTTTTACCTAATAAAGCAATCATAAAATTGCCAGAGATAAACTCTGTGATCTGGTAGGACGGTATGAAGTGGGAAATTTATCCAGGTAAATATTCCCATTCTCATCTTGTTCCCAGAATAGCTAAAAATGGGTGTATGAAGTTTATGTTCTTCCATTTATTGTCTTAACTGCCTTTTTCTTTTATTTAAATGCTCAAAACAATGGAGAAACTCTGTGTTAAAGTGAGGGGAAAGGAAGCAAAATCCCTGACAAGGAAGAAAAAAGTTCTAGTCCATAATCCTTTTTTTGGGAACTTAAAATCAGCAATATTTGTCCAGAGCAAAGGTCCTCTCAACTTAGGATCCTGTTTTAATAAAGGCCGAAAGCGAACACGCTCAGAACATAAGAAAAGTGCAGGCACACGATTGTACTTCCCAAATATGCCAGAAATTTGCAGATTGAGAGTTTCTGAGCCAGAGATCATGTCCTTACATTTAACAACTTTAAAAAGGTTTCTCTCCCATTAACTTCTCCAGTGCCCCCCCCTAAGCCGTGTAGATTTTAAGCATCGACAGCGTCCCATGACAGGGAGTTTGCCAGCCCAGCTCCCCGGCAGAGCCGCTGATGTTTGGAGAAGATCTGCTGGGGTGTATCACATCGTGCTGGCTCCTTCCAAGCACTGGATATATCAGATCCCCAAAAAGATGCAGGAACAAAAATTCTTGGACTAAATTTATACTCCTCTGCTGAATCGAGTGAAGGCATTCCAACTAAGTCAAAGGAACTCGAACGATTCCTGCTTGCTCAGTAGCTTATCTGAGGTTGGTGCAACTATGCTTATTCTCATTAGCTGAAAATTTAGCTCAATATTTTACTTTCGAACACGTCTTACAGAATTACAAATTCCATTCCCGTCAAGCTGATATATTGTGCTCACAGCTGCAGGAGCCGAGCAATTAAATTGATAATATTTGATGATAGTGTATGTATGTGTGTGGGGGGAACACATTCAATTTTGTTTGGCTCTCAAAACAAAGTCTCTGATTTTTGCAAGGTTGCAATTCTGCCTCTCCATGTGCAATTGAGCCTGTCTTTTCCTTCCAAAGGGAGTGCCTGCATGCTAGAATTAAAATTTGCTCGTGACTATCAGGCAGCAATCTATGACCCATTTGTTCTCACAATCTTCAAGGCAGGTACAGAGGAATGAACATCAGAACAAGTTTGCTCTTTCCATATGCATCAATTTGCAAAGGATGTCCTGTAGGTCACCAGGTAGCTCACGCTTTGTGCAATGAGTTTTCCGTGTCTTAACACAAAACACCTCAACAAAGTCCTGTGAGGAGACACTTTTCTTTGGTGGACACATATCCCATGAAAACTGGACAATGAACAACATCTTTATTTCCCATACCCTAAACCAAAAAAAACAAAAAAAAACCAACAAAAAAAAAACCAAAAACTTTTGTCCATTATTGGCCTGGACAGGGTTTGGACCAGCAATATTTAGGTAGAAGTACCTCATTAAAAGAGTCTTTGTTTCCTTTCTCTGTTGTGCATTCCTGATTAAAGACCAGAAGAAAGCAGCCAACAGTCGGTCTTGGGTCCTGAGCCAAAAGCATTTGAGTCAATGAAAATATTTCTTATTGATGCCATAGCCTCCAGAATGTGTTGCTAGTGAGCCACTATGATATTTGTATGGACCATGCTTTACTAGTTATTATCCCTTGTCCTTTGTACTTGCAGATGGAATAAAACAAATTTAGAAAAACAGTTCTTCTTTGTTGTACGTTTGTGCAGTGTCTAATGTAGGCACAACAGCAGCCTTTGCATGTTGTAATAATAGTAAAGATAAAACATCATCGTACTGGTCATGCAGAGTTCAGCTGTGGAGTTTTCTATCTGCAGTGATTGTCATCTTGTTTTCAATCATACAAAATAATTGTCATTTGCATTACTTAGTGTTTCTTATTAGTTATAATAGTAGCTCAATTTTATTAGTGCCTGAGATAACAAATCGCTCAACAATATTTTAAAATTAATGTACAAAATAGTCATGGAGGTATGTTTACTGCTGACCTGCAGATACTTCAGGGCTGAAATGCACGAACATAAGACCAGGAAAGGACCAGGGGAATAAAAAGGTGATAAACTGTTCCTGAAAAAACATGGTGCTAGTTTAAAGATAAAAATATGTATATATGTATATAGATGTATATAGATGTATATGTGTACTTAATCGAGTGATGCCACATATCAAATTCCTAACACAGCAGAGGGGTTTGTATTAAAAAAAAGATTGAGTTTTAGAGGAAATAACAGAGCTCTGGTTAGATTCAGAATTTTTTTTGTTGTCCTTTTTCTCAAGAAAACATAAACAATTACCCAACAAAACAGCAAATAGTGGTAAGAGCAAACAGACAGAAGGAAGAAACTTTGTTATATAACACTATGAACCTGTGGTAACCATCTCCAGTGTGTGTTGTTTGCTGTGACTTACAGCTTTGCTTAAGCATTTTAAAGATTCTTGCAGGTCTTTTTCAAGCTGCCAGCTCTAGCCTAGGAATTATGGTAATGTGCCACTTCTGAGCCCTCGGCAGGATTTGCAACAGAGAAATCACATCAGCCTATGCTGATTAACAATTCCATTCCATCCAGAGATTTATATAAAAAAACTATCTTACATTTTGCTTTTTAATAAGAACGATCGCTATCTCAAATTGAGTCCCAGCAAATTTTAATAAAGGCCCAAGGTTGAGTGGCATTTTGCATGCTGATTTAGCTGTGATTGCTTGCTTTTGATGAGCACCAGCCGGGCATGTATAGCTTTCCTCAGAGCAGGTTTAAAGACCAGTAGTAAGGGAAAGGATAAAAATAAAAACTTCCAACTGAAATTCGAGGTCTTTCCTCTCTATGATTGATTACTGAATAAATACCTACACATATCTCTGCATTCAACCCACAAGTAATATTCCCTACAGCAAAACAGCTGTTTTAATGGCTTTTAATATACTCCACTGTCAAAATATGTTAAGTTTGAAGGCTGCAATTATTAAAAAACCCCCCGATCTGATCAATCTATTTATCTACCTGTCTTCATGACAAGTCCTCAGTTTAATCGGCTGAGTATGGATTGGAATAAACCGATGCTTTTATGCTGTGTTTGTTGAGGGTCCCTGTTTAGCAGATTTTTTTTTTTTTCCATTGTTTTGGGTAGCAGCTTCAGGGCTCCGAGTCATAGTGGCACACCGGTGTGATAAGGTGTCGGGTTTCTGTCCTTACGCAATAGAGAAGGGCTCTTTCAGGGGCTGTTAAAAAAGAAGAACAAATTGTCAGAGTGTAAGCTTTTTGTAGTCGCATTTTCCCCTCTTTGTGTTTTTGAGTAAAAACGGGCATTGGAAATATTTATTTGGAGAAAACTGTCTTCTGAAGATACGAGGGAAAAAGAAGAGATTGCACAGAGCAGCTAAAGTCAGAGCTCGGTAGTAATGTGTGTGTGTGTGTGTGTGTGTGTGTGTGTAAACCTTATGAAAGCAGAAACGCCATAAAAGTGATCAGGTAAAGCATTCCATTTGTTTTGATTCAGCTTTTATGTTTTTTTTTTTCTTTTTCATCCCTCTCAATAAATTGTATTTCAACTTCTCTCATTAAAATAGTAACCCTTTCTTGCTCCAACATGGGGAACAACACAGGCAAAAACCCTTTCATATAAGGAACCATCCATCATCATTAGAAATAATGATCCTCCCACACAGTAACTAGTGCAATGTACGTGAAGGAGCAACTAATTCCCACCCAGTTTCCTTTGCCTCTTTCTCTTTGAGGGATTGCAAATGATAATTTAAAGAAACAGTGTGTGAAAGACGCCTTCAGTCACAGGAAAGCTATTTCCATCTTGTAAACTGGGAAATCGCGTTAGGTGAGACAAAAAGGATCCCCTATGATCTCAGTGGAGACACGGCCTTATTTTCCAGATTAATGTCCCACGTTGCTTTAGCACACACAGGGAACTTTTACTGAACTGTTTTTGTCTCACGGGGAGTACCAGAGGAAAGCAATTAAATTAATGGCCAGTCCACTGAGAGGCAGCTCCCAGTGACCTGCCTTTAACCTACCTGAGGCTTAAGGACATACCTAAGCACATACCTTAAGCACATACCTAAACCCAGTGCTTAAGCCCATATACTTTAGTCCAAGCACATAGAATAGTTTGGAAGGGGCCTCAAAGATCATCCAGTTTCAACATCTCTGCCATGGGCAGGAACACTTTCCACTAAGCCTGGTTACTCAAGCCCCATCCAACATGGTCTAGAGCACTCCCAGGGACAGGGCATCCACAGCTCCTCTTGGCAAGCTGTTCCAATGTGTCACCACTCACAAAGAATTTTCTTTCTACGTTTAATCTAAATCTACTCTTTTCAGAGTAAAGTTATTATACTGAAGCCCGTGTGTAATTTTTAGCAATCAGGACCCTGCATTAAAGCACCTCTGTAGCTTCTCTTTATGGTTAGTGAAGAGCACATCCTGGAAAGGGAATTCTGGGTGTCCATTAAAGGGCTCCATGGAGGCTGCCCTTCTTAAAGGACCTCAGTGTTTGCTGATGACATCTGACAGAAAAGATTTGGGGAAATTTCAACATCCAGAAACATATCAATCCCCAGGCCCCTCCTTCTTACCCTGGAGGTGCCTCTGTTCCTCATGTGCCTGGCTTGGCTTGGACAGCCCCACTGCCACCAAGCATGGCAAGGCAAGGTGGCACCAGAGTCCCCTGAAAGACCCAATGCTGGAGAAATTCTGTTAACACACCTCCCTCTCACTCACTAGATCACACCCTTCAAGAANCCTGCATGAGTATTTTGCACTACAGTGCTATGGACTGAGATTTGAAGGATGTTGAGGATATAATCTCTAGGAGAAAATACTTTATTCATTAAATGACTCTCTGACTCACTCCTGAAATTATCACTCCCCCTTCCCAAATCCAAATATCATACTGTGTCTAGATAAACAGATATCAGGCTGACACAGAAGGGAAAATGCCCCAGAAGCCCAACATCTCTTTCTCCTCACAAAGGGTTGTGGGAATCTCTTCATCTTTCCTGCACAGTCCCACAGTTTGACCAAGGAATGCAGAAATGCTTTCTCCACCCAGCGTCACCTGCAGTCTTGTGGTTGGGGTACTCCCATGGCAATTGGGAAACATAGGTTTGAACCTCCCAGGCAGAGGCAAACCCAAAACTTGTCTTGCTTTTCTTGGGCAAGTGGTTTTAACCACTGAACTACAGCATAAATGGTGAGAGGCTCCTCCTTTTCCTTTGGTGATTGTGTTTTTTGAAGGGAGAAAAGCAAAGTTGACTTTGCTTAGTCCTTTGAAGACCTGCTCAGGTGAAGCCTGGGACCTACTTGTCCCAGCCATATTTCCCTATAGCCCTGGTTTGGGCACTTCCACTTGGTGTTTTCCCTCTTGGCAATTTACTGTCAGTGTAGGGCTTTGGAAGTATTTTTCTAAAGTATTAAATGCATTTCACATACTGACATGAGGCCTCAACACTGCATTGGAGTCTATTCTGGGCACAGGTACTGCTATGAGTTGTCTCATTTGGAATAAACATTAAACACAATGTTGTCAGCTTCTGCAAGTGTCAAAAATTTCTCTGGTGGTGAATCTCTCAGGATTGTGATCTTCACCAAGTCTACCATTCAAAAAAGTCCACAGAGCTAAAAACAAGCAGGGTAAGCACAGGATCTCTTCCAGCAAGATACCTGAACCCCTGTGGATGACTTCAGCCAGCTCCAAGAACAGCTGGGAATGCAGTGCCTCCTATCCTGGTCTGGATCAGGCCTTAAGGACAGAGCTAAAACTTCAATAAAGATTTTTTATGAAGGAAGGAGGGATAACATACCACAACAGAGATGCCATTTCAAAAAATTGAATGACTTAAGGCAGATACTCAGAAACCATAGAGGTGACTGTGGGATGGCCTGGATCCTCAAAAGACTCTGCACCCTGGCTCAGACCCAGTTGGGCAATTCAATGCATAGCTCCTTTATGGCATATAACCAGGTTCAGTGGGCCCACTGCTGCCTGCTGTCAAGGATGGGTTTAAATGTGCAGCTGGATGCAAGCCAGAACACCCAATACTTTGCCTAATTTAGCTTAAAAATATATAATAGGGAATAATGCCTGGCAGTGGATGCATCAGAAAAGTGAAACCTCTTATCTGCCAGCATATTTTATAATAATAATACCAGCTGGTGACTTATCCCAGATGTTTACTTAGGGTAGAAAAGTGTCCTGAAATGAAAGTAAATACGCAGGTGTGAAATGAATTTATATAGTTTTCTTCATTTGAGAGAAAAATACATTTCTGATATCACTATATCACTCTCTCTCTCACTGCTGTAATGTGCCATAGGAGAATAAGCCACCACTTTCCATTTCTTGTCTTTTGAAGTTAATTTCCGATCCTAACAGTAAATCAGAGTTCTGTAATCTTGCTGATACATTAGAAGGGAATGAAAATTTAATTTTTAATGAGATCTTTACTTAAAAAAAAAAACTTACCAAAATGAAGAAAGCTGTGTTCAATCAAAAGTGAGGCTTTGCATGCGATGGCTAAGTTTAGAGTGAAAAGTAACATCAAAGAGATGTCTTTTAGTTTAATTTCAAACAGCACATGCCACCTTGGAAGGGATAAATTCTGGAACATTTCTGTAAAATCTAGAAAATGCCATTTAAGCCTAAGGAAATCTAAATAATAAGCAAAATATAACATTCACTGGTGAGTGAACACAAGGACATCAAATTCTGTGTATGGTCATCAGGAAGAGTAACAGGTATACATGAAATAATCACAAGATCATGCTCAGTATATCCAGTTGAAGGATGTCACCTGAAAATCCCTGTGTGCCTCTCTTCTGCTGCCTGACTTTCTATAGTAATACTTGAACAGAATCCCAGAAATCTTTTTGTATTTGGCAAATCTCTTCTGCCACATATCATTTATGGGCACTTTGAGCATCTTGTGAGCTGCACAGCAGAAAAAAAATAGCCAGGGTCATTTAGGAATTGGCAAAATATGCACACAAAGTGTTTCTTCTGTTGTGAAAATATACAAACTTTCTAGATGCAAACAGTGCCCTCGACACTGATGGCCACTTAGGCATGTTCTGCAGGAGCTGGCCTGTGAAATTTACAGGTCCTGGCTGCAAAAAAACAAACAAACAAAAACAAACAAACAAACAAACAAAACCCACAATGCCTCCCCCCCCAAAAAAAACCCCAACAACAAAAAAAAACAAACAAAAAAAACACAACAACCCCCCAAAAAAACACCAAAAAAACCCTAAAACAAACAAACAAACAAAACCCTTGAAGAGAGATTCAGTTGGATAATTCTTAAAATCTGTGGAAGTTGATGGCTCTGGGTAACGAATGGAAATTGAGAATGCCGTTTTGCACACAACAAATGTGACATTGTGCCTACTTCCCAAGAGGAAATTAAGATCAGCAACCAGCTTTCATGGATGTCAGCTCTAACTCAGAACACTTTCCAAAAGAAAAAGACCAAAACCACCAAGCTCACTTTCCTTTGGTGTGACAACCATTTTTACAACATTTTCACGGTAGCATGAGCTCCTTCTTGTCGTTCTTCAGGCTGAAGAAAGCAGCAGCCCTCAGGCAGGAACCCATGAAAAGTCACACACCATCCCAAAACATTAAGGCCATGATTCCAGGAAAAAAAAAAGTCCATTTGAAGAAGTATTTGGAGTTGGAACCTATTTTACTTCAATATTAACTTTTACTGGAAAATCTGTCTCGTGTCAAGCTGAGCAGCAATGCCAGAGAGATGCTGCAGAGACCACTCTGGAAGAATTATCCACTAAGCAGACAAAAACTAATGTCTGTGACAAAAGACAACCTTTTGTCAAATCAGCACATTTTAAAGACCACTTTTTTTCTCAGCCTAGGACGAGATTCCTATTTGTGCTTTCACACCATTGCTTTGAGACCTGATAAGATGCTATCAACAGGCCCTCTAAGAGCTCAAGAACCACTTTAAGGGGAATCACTGGGGCAATTACCATAAGCAGTGAAAGATATGGTATTTATTGATGGGAGATTAATATTGGCCACAATGCAATTGATTTTTTTTCCCTGCAGCTTTATTTTCAAGTTCTTACCATGTTTTGTGGCCTGCTGTGGTCTTTCAGGTTTTCTTTCTCTTTTGGATATGAATTTATTCTTAACTATCATTCTAATTGGTTGGAGTTGTTCCAAGAATCTGCAATTTAATCTTAGCATGTTTCATATAACTTGCCCTAATTTAATTAATAAAAGGAATGATGAGTTGAAGAAGCTGTGAAGCAGGATCTTTGGGTTCTCAAGTTTCAACACAAACATCCTAGATGTAGTAAGGCAGATTTTTCCATCTAAAACTGGTGTTTCTGAAAGAGCCACAAAACTAAAAGCTAGACCTAATGAGAAGACTAAAGGTATGTGCAAGCTAGGTGCTCTAATGCTTGCATTTTAGGTTCTTGGGATGGCAAAAAAAATACAAAACCCAGAGTTTGGCTACTCAGCTCTCCTTGTAGAGGTCAAACACTTTTGGCAGAACACAGATAAGCCAAAAAAACTGAGTCATTGAGCAGCTTTAAGCCTTCCTGCAGAAATGTGGAGCGTGACGTGGAAAACAAAGGGGTGGGAGGAAGGGAAGACAAAATTTTCCAACTAATTTCTTCCCTTAAGTTCTTTCAAAGGCTACAAGCAGTCAAAACTTGGGATTTTTGTTTTTTTAATGGGTAGTTGTATATGGAGTTGAGTATAGTGTTAGACAGTTTCCAAGTAGCTGGAACCACTACCCATGAAGTAGGTAAAGGGGTTCTCAACTAGAGAGAATGCTGTGTGTCCCTCCCTCCCTAGCCCCACATGGGGTGACATCCTGCCAGGGCCACTGAGACCTGTTCTTGGTCCTCATGAGCATCACAGGATGCAGAATCATAAAACCACAGAATCGTGGAATCCTAGAATGGTCTGGGTTGGAAGGGATCTTAAAAATAATCTCATTCCAACCCCCTGCCATGGGCAGGGACACCTTCCACTAGACCTGATTGCTCAGGGTCCTGTACAAGCTGGTCTTGAACACTTCCAGTCATGGTATATCCACAGCTTAAGATCACAAAACAGGGCTGTTCACTGAGTGGGGGCTGAAGGTCTAGTCCATTTGAACAGTGGCACTTATATTTGTGTCCTTTTTTCTTAATAGGAAATGCTGCTTTTGCTAGCCCCTAATCAGCCATAAATCAATGTCAAGTAGGTCTTCAAGGATGAAATTACAGCAGAGAAATTACTAATATGTGATGATTTTTTGAGTGCCAAGAATTAGATCTGTTGCGCACTGCATGGTGCTCAACATATCTTAAAACAGAAAGGTTTGGGGTAATGTTAGCAAAAAAAATAAAAAAGTTCCCCAAATCATTTTTTTTTTAAATTCCCCAAATAATTTTTTTTTTAAAATTAGACTTATAAAGCAGAAATTTAGATATTAAAACCTAAAACCAAAGTAATTTTGTTAATTTTTTCAAGAAATTATAGTAGTAGTAGTAGTAGTAGTATTTCAGCATCTTTTGACTTTGCTATCTAACAAATACTGAGGGGAAAGAAAAGTCTTGCTAAAGGTGTCTTCTAACAGATAAATCTGTGCATTCTGAGAAGTTACATAAAATGAAGAAAGATATTTCTTAAACTTAAAAAAGAGTTTTATTAAAAGACAAGTCTTAAAATTCTTTTAAATTAGAAAGAAGTATTTTCAGGCTTTCTTTAGAATTAAGGAGAATCAAAACTAAAAGACTTTTTTTTTTCCTCCTTGCCTTTAAGTGTTTCTTCAGTTCTGCTTGTCTTTGAAAAATGCAAAACGCTCTCTTGGCTGCCAAAAAGCCCCTTGTGGCAAGCACAATGCCTTTGCTGGCCAACATGAGGATGTATAACTTCCCAACCTTGCATTCTTTGCACACACAAAATTCCCATTGATTTCAGTGGGAGTTCTGCACAAAAGGATGGAGTCTTTGGGTTAATGCAAGACTATGAAAGGGGAGAAAGTGCTTACTGTACTGGGAATATGCATCTGAATTGGTTTTATCACAGCTGGCAGGGCAGTAAAAGAAGTTTATGTGCAATAAACAGCTCTTGTGGTTAGAGTGACGTTGTTCATTCCTAGCCCAGAATTTGGAAGGAGTTATTATTTAATAAAGTTTAATTTGATGAAGAGAATATTTTTAACGCCCTAAACAGCACTCTATGAAGATGACTGATAGGCCCAGCCCACTCACAGAAAGAAATGCAATTAATTGGTTTAGTGAACTCACCACATTAATTAGCTAATGTCTGTGCAGTTTCAGAATGCTGTTGAATGGGCAAATCCTGGAGAAGTTGTGCTCTGGACTAATTCCCCCCCGAAGATCCCTTTGTGCCTCTCCAGATGCAGTGGATGGTTACCAAAATGGTCAGGTGGGATGGACATGGCACTTCCTTTGTGTGCAGAGCTTGGAGCTGGAGGGGTCAGCTCCATTAATCCTAAAAGGGAGAGGGGAGGTGGGCTAATGGCAGAAAAAAATGGGCATTTTGTGGCAAATACAATAAAGAGCAATTTTCTGCATGTTGCAGACCGTGGAGTACCTGTGAGTACTGGAATACAAGAGCACAAATATGTCTTTTCCAACCACCTGGCTTCCCCTTGGACAGGTCTGCTCCTGCCTGGATGGACTGAGGGACACGTGCCAGCATATTTAAATGCACGTGACTCAACGTGGACAGAGATGTCAACCCAGGTCTCAGTGTGTTCTCAACACTGGATTTTGGGACAGGAACCCTTTGTAGGTGCACTCAGAGCTGCCTGTACCTCACTCAACTTTCACCTACTCTAGTCCCATGTGGAGTGGACAGAAATGGATGGAAAATCATCTCACACCTTCCCACAGAGGAAAAGGCAGACTGAAATAAAGATGGGTACAAATGTTGAGCTGACAAAGTGCAAGACTAGAGTTAAATGAGGGTCTGCAATGAACAAAACAGAAGATTTAAGAGGTCACCTTTTCCTCACCAACCCCAAAGTCAGTCCTGAAATACAGGAGCTGGGAATGGTTAAAAAAAAATCCCTGGCTAAACTGGCACTAATGGCATTTATGACCAGCTGCAATGAGGGCTACATTAGCTAATGTCTGCAGGTTGTTGGGAGGTCATCTGATAAGCAGGTGCCATAAAACATATTTTAGTTCACTTCCTTTTTTAATCTCCCTGGTGCAAAGTATATTTAGAACAGGGAAACCCCACAGAAGCAGGACACTAATATGTGACACAACTCTGCAGCCTCTCAATATCCTACAATTTTATCAGATGATCAAAGAGGAAGCAGTGAGCTGGGAGATGGAAGTACTGCTCATTCACCTCATTTGGCTGCCTCAGAGTGGAGTTTTGCTTGTGTGAAGACTGATGGATCAAGGGGAAGAAGGGAAAAAAAAAAAAAAAAAGACACGCTTGGTGTTAAAGGGAAGCCTGTTTATGCCTATAAGTAAGAAAGCTTGCTCAAGAATAAGTTAACTCTTGCTAGAGGATTATACCTGTAATGCTGGCAATTCTGGCCTCTGCATGAGCTGTAATATCTACTTGCATTACCTCACAGGGTGTTATGGGCCTTAATTAATTAATGTTTGTAAAGCGCTTTGAAATCCTCGGATGAAAGGCACTATAGAAGTGCAAAGCAGTTATTAATATTAATATTGCATAAGTGGCTTGGCTCCCTTCACACTGCAGAGCACACTAACTCCTGCAAGGGCTGCAGCCCTGAATCAGCAATCTTCACACCACCAGGCAGGAGCCTCCCTTCTGCCTCCTCCTCTGATCTCTTTCTTTAGGACTTCCATGGACTCCTCTCCATAAATCCCCAACAGTCTTCCAGTGTAGTCTCTCATGCAGGAGTGCAGGCAGTGAGAACAGCACTTTCAACCCATCATCCCAGTCTGGTCCTCTTGTGGGCAAGAAGCTGCCAGCTGAGCAGACCTTGGAGTGATTAAAATCTCTGCATTTGGGAGATGGGACTGCACAGTTCTGGTTTTTACCTTGAATGCAAAACATTCAAAGTCCCACTTCTGCAATACAGAAAAGAAAACGGTGGATTTTGGTGTATTATAGAAACTTTAATACAAGATTGAGGCCACCTTCAATTTTAGTCATAAGCAGAAAGCATTCAAGACCCTCAGAAATGCTGGTGCTACTTCAGATTTTTTTGTGTTTTAAAATAAATCAAAAAATACTAAAATATACAGGTTTTTTTCCAAAAAGGTTCTTTTTTTTTCTGGTGAAAATTTTCCACACGAAATCATACCCATACATGTAGATTAGAGTCCTCCAGCTCTCACAGGAAATATTAGTGGGTTGGAAGAATGAATCCATATAATAAATTACATGCATATTTCTTTTAGTTAGATTCTCACTTGATGGGCTGCCCTGGTGAGAACAATGACACAGGAAACTAAAAAGAAGGTAAATGTCACTTTATATACAAATTCCATGAAACCATCTCAAGATCAGTCACTTAAAGGTGATGAAGCAGCTCTAGGATGGATTTGATCAATATAAATTCTGTCTAATTTGTCTTGAAATATTACCTCTGCAATGAACTCTGAATAATAACGATGGTGAAATAACAAAAATAATAATGATACTATCAAACATACTGAAGATAATCCCGTTCATGTTTACACATGAAGTTAAGGGAGGTTATTTTTAACTCAGATGTGCAAAAACAAGCATTACCGTGAATAAGTGAAAAAAAATTTATTAATTAGAGGAAAACAGATATTTGATCATCAGAACTGGATGGTTTTCCCATCGATGCACTAATAGATCACAAACCAGTTCCCCCTGCAGTAGCTGTACTGGCTGCCTATATCATCAGCACTAGTTTGTACTTGTTTATGTCAGTGAAGTAACACAGAAGTTAAAAACAAATTGGGCTAATGCACTTCAGCAAAACTCTTCTTGACTTTGAAGGAAGTTTTATCTGCGTACAGAAGGCGAGCTTGACTCAGAAGTGAAAACAATACCCTGCCAGTTCCACGTATCTGCCTTCACAAAGGAGGCAGGGAGAGCTTCCCAAGCTCCTTACCACAAAGAGTATAACGTTTGCAGAGATTAGGAACTGCTGAAGGCAGCTTCAAATCTCAGTTTGTTACACGCTTTGCTGCAGTCTTGCTGTAAGGCAAAAAAAAAAAAAAAAAAAAAAA
>VWYP01019648.1:40600-73340 GCA_013400435.1 Pycnonotus jocosus
TCAGGCAGAGGGAACGGAGAGAAGGGCACGGATCTCCATTGTTTGCAAAGAGCCCGTCCCATGAGACAGCTTGGGTTGAGATTTATTTTTGTTGCCATTTAAATTAAGTATATAGGCAATCCTGAGGCTGTTTTGGACCAGATCCAGTGTGTGTGCAAGCACCACGTTTGGAACAGGGTGGGAACTCTATTTGTGTTCAGACGCAGAGGAAGCACTTTAAGCTGTGTCTATAAGACAGATGCCAGGGTCCTGTACTGGAAGGTGCTGAGCAGGCACTGGTTAGCAGTGAATATGATTGCTCTCTATAAATACATCCTAGGGAGGGGAAGGTGGGCAAGAGCCATGGAGGGAAATGAGGTATTTAAGCAAAAGGACAATGTTGGCACAAGAACAAACTGGCTGTAAAGGCTGGAAATTTGAACATTTCTAAACATCAGAGGAGTGAAGTTCAGGAAAAGTCTTCCATCAGAGAGGAGAAGGGGCATAAAAACTGATTGAAATTCACTGGCAGTAGGTTAATGGCTGTGACCTAGGAGCTGGTTGCTGGCAAGAGCAAGGGTGTGGTGGATTTCAGAGCAGAGACTGACCCTTCCAGGAATGACTGGGAAGGGCCCTGGAGAGCTGGGCTTTGCTTTCCCAATAATGCCAAAAAAATCAAGAGAGTTTCTTTAGGTTTACAGTAGGCTGGAAGTGGGCAGGATCTGTCTGGTCATGCTGAAGTCCTTTATCCAGACAATATTTGCTTACACCAACAATTGTTTTACTGACACTTTTCAAGGGTCTAGCTGGAAGAGGCAATAAATGCCAGGTTAAATGGAAGCCATGAGACTCATTGGCACTGAGATCTGAGCCCAAATCCTTTTTTCTTTCTCAGTGCAAAGCCTCAGTTTGCTCTTGTGTAGCAGAGCACCTAAATATGTGCTAAACTGCTGATGTTTTGCTGGGCTTTGCTTGTGGAAGGACAGGTTGTGCTGTCAAAAACCTTTCCTGCACCAGGAACACCATCCTGAAAGAGTGACATAAAGATCAGGTTCCTTCTCTCTCCAGGTATCAAACAGCCTTTTGGAACCTCTAGAAGTCTAGATATAAAGGCAGAATAAAAGCAGTAACAGTGGGGCAAAAAAAATACAAATCCCAATCATCATTTTTTTGTCATTTCTCAAGGGCATGCTGATTTCAGAGAAGTCCTGACATCACTGAAAGGTGGGGATGCTCGGCATTTCCTCAGGATGCATCCTGCAACAAATTAAGGGTCAGTGGGGATCTGCCAGAACCAAAGTGGGCCCCATTCATTGGAATAAAGAGGTGACAGGTAGAGCTGTTAATCATCCCAGTGACAACCAACTGACTGGCACCACAGAGCAACCTTCCATAATAGCCTGACTCTCATCACTCAAGCATTTGTATGGAAGACATAAAAGCAAGAGTTGTTTGCAATTCATTTTACACCCCAGTGCTGCTCTCAGAGCTTGCTCCTGGGGCTGCTCTCCCTTCGATGAAAGGTGTTCCAGAGCAGTAATTCCCACTGGTTTTCCAGTTGAGGCTGAAATGAGTCCATCGGTGATGGTACACTGCCCTGCACGTGGAGCCCAGCAATGTGAAATTGCTGTGCACTGCCTCTCTCTCCCAGCCACATTTATAATGCTTATTAGGAAAGCCAGCAGCTGCCAGGGCTGCTGTAACCCTGTTGTTGGTGTCTCTCTTGAATTGTCTTGGCTTGTGTTTCCTACTCAGGCACCCAAGGGCAAGGTTATGGGGTTCCCTCCTGTTCAGAGGTTATTATTATTATTATAGCTCTTACTATTATTATTATTATTCATTACTAATATTAATTATGCAGCATGTGGTAGTGCCTAGGAGCCCCAAACTGTGGCCCAGAACCGCAGTACACCCAGCCCTTCACATGAACTGAACATAAAGACATTTCCGGCCCCAGAAAAAGTGCAAGAGCTTGTAGTGGAGTAACAGAGGGAAGAATTTGTTACCTAAAGGCCAAATTCAACACGGCATGAAAAAATGCACCTCCCTTTGAGCACATCTCTACACCACGAAACACATCTGTGCAAGCTAGAGCGGAATTCAACTCCTTGAAGGGCAGGGATGGAATAAAGACAGATCCTGGAGATGAGGGTTGTGGATTTTTTTATTACACTCTCATAAGATTTGTTTGGCTGGGGACTAGAGATTTAGATTGGTTTTTCAAATCAGAAATTTTATCACCAGTGCTGCTGAAAGCAACAGAAGCCCTGGAGCCTGATGGCAGAAAGAACCTCATGGTTCCCCTCAGAAAATGAGAGTCCAAGGGTTGTATGAAACCTTGGGATCAGACAAAACAAAAGACAGCACATTTCCAGCCCCTACTTGTGACTTCAAAGTCACATTGATCAAAGATCTAGAAAATATTTCAAAACCCCATTTTTTTTCATCTTTCCAAATGTATTTGTGATATGGTTTAGTGGGCATGGTATTCAGTCAAACCTCCTGCATTGCTTAAACAACTAAGGTGCACAATTAGTTTGGATTACTGCATTTCATTATTTCCTTAGGATTTAGTCTGTAGCAATTAGAGAATACACATTTTGCATGCAGTGTTACACAACATGGCCTGACATCCACAACGAGCCCAAGGATCTGGATCCTGCCTGCCTCTGCAACAGCCCTGCTGCAGAAACTTGCCAAGTTACTTCACTTCTCTCTGCCTCAGTTTCCTCCTCTGTGAAAACTGGGCTGAGTGTAATTTATTGCAATTCCTTTGTAAACTGTTTTGAGGTCTCCTGAGGTCTATGATTTAAATGAGTGAATGACACAAGGAAGAGCAGAAAAGTGATGCTGGCAAAGCGTGATCTCATTTCCCTGCAACACTGACCTGCTCGTCCTGCAATATAGCATGTCACTTCCAGATTTAGTTTAAATATTAATTTAATTATCATTTTCAAATTAAAGTGCCAGACTTTTCAAGTCAGAGGAAGTCTTTCTACAAATGCCTCAAGGCCTAGGAAGCTTTCAGCTCTAAATGCTGATGGTCACTTGAAAAGTACTTAGGCACCTCTTAAAGAAGGGAGTGTGTGTTTTTACATCTTCAGTGGTTTAAAGATTGTTTTTCTGCTTCTCTGGTGTGTAATTGAATATGTTTTCATGTGGAAATTGGGCTTTTCTGTTGCTTTTAGAAAGCTTTATGAGAGTTGAAGATGAACAATAGAATTTAAATTTTCTGATTATTTAGAAATAAAGAGCAATCCAGTCTAAAAAAAATCCTTGAAAGGGTGCACTTTGCTCTAAGGGCAGATGAAGTCCACTGCTTCTGGCACTGCCACTCATGTGCTTAAAATTTGGCAACAACTCATACATTGCAAAGAAGAGGATCAACTCCTGAACAAGCTCAGAGTCATTGACCAGGTTATATTGATTTCCAGGTATCAGAGTGTAGGTGAGAACATTTTATATTTGCCCTAAAGACTTTATAATGTAATCAACAACAACAACAGCAAAATCAAAACCAAACAATCCTTTGAGCAGAGAATCTTGGCTATTTTCCCTATTTTTTAGTGGATGAAAGAGATCATGATCTAGAGGTAGTTTCAGCCTAAGCCACTTCTCCTTTAGTTCCATGGACCAATAAATATTTTTGGCTACAGGAATAATTAGTAAACAATGATAACAACAAATGGGAAGGTGTATCCACTTACCTTACATGCAGTAAGAGGTATCATGTTATAATAATTATTTTATAATCATTATTATAACAATATTCACTTTATAACCCAGAACCCCAGTCAAGGGCGTAGTAATAGGCAAATCTCTAGTCCAAATGGAAAATTTCATCTCTTTTGGCTCCCCAGGTAGTCAACAGAGGGAGAAAGATTTATCTAGAAGACAAAATTACTCATGTTTCAAATCATCACTCCTGAAATACCTGAGATACATCAAGAGTCGACAGAGGTTTCAAAGCAAAGAGAACAGATATTATTTAACAGCTGGGAAATCCAAAGAACAGCAGGATCAGGGGCTATGCCTTTGTTCCCAGTTCTGTTCTGAACCAAAATCCTGTCTGTTGGGTACCAGTGCGTCTGGAGCCACAGATGTCTTCTGATAAATTGATACAATGATAGACTCACTAAGGTTGGAAAAGGTCTCCAAGATCATCAAGTCCAACCCTTAACCCATCACTGCCAAGTCGACCATTAAATCATGTCCCTGAGCACCACACCTGCAAGATTTGTTCAATATTTCCAGAGACAGGGACCCCATCACTTCCCAGGCAGCCTGTTCCAGTGTTTGGCAACTCTTTCAGTGAAGAAATTCTTCTCAATATTCAATGTAAACCTCCCCTGGAGCAACTCGAGGCCATTTTCTCTTGTGCTATTGCTTGTTACTTGGGAGAAGAGAACAATTTTCCCCATACTACCTACAACTTCCTTCCAGGGAGTTTTAGACAACAGTAAGGTTCCCTCTTTTTCTCTAATCTAAACAGCTCCAGGTTCCTCAATCACTCCTCATAAGGTTTGTGCTTCAGACCCTCCATCAGGCTGGCAGCACTGAATCCACTTCCCTCTCCCCACAGACATCAACTCTCAGGATAATGGGTGTTGCTGGATGTTCTTAGAAAGCTAATGCAGAATTTCCCAGCCAGAAAAGCTATTGGTGCATTAGCATCATCTAATTCTGCCCACATTTCATTCTGTGCAGTCACCTCACAGTCAAAGAGCTCCAGCTGATGAAAGAACAGCGTAGGTGGTCTTGATTCCCCTTCACAGATGCCATGGTTGAGCTCCTTCTTGGAAGCAAAAAAGCAGAGCAGCACAGTGAAATCATTGCACTGACAAAGTTTAGGTGTCTGTCTGTCATGACTAGTGTCTACACTCAAATCTTTAGCCAACAAAGAGAGAGACTTCTCCAAAGATTTTTTTTTTTTAATATGAACCAACCCAGAAAATAACTTTTTTTTTCAATGTTTATAGATAGAGCATTAGGACTCCGACTGGGTAACTTCAGTAGCTTAGCTGAGCTTAGAGTTATGAATTTCTATGTAGGAGAAGTGTACTCTAAAGGAAGAATCCCCTCTCATTCAAGGAATTATTCCAAGCCACAGGTGGAGGCTGCTTCATATCAGTTCCCATCAGGATTCAGAATAGTTCTAATATCCAAAAAGCATTTGTTTCTCTAAACGTAAAATTCCCCCATCTAGAATTCTTGTAATCAAACATGCTATATATCAAAACTGAAAGGGTGTCTGAAAAGGCCAAGAAGGGAAAAAAAAACCAATAGAGACATCTTCTATTACACCAGGTCGGTCCAAGCCTGGTCTTGAGCACCTTCAGGGATGGGGCATCCGCAATTTCTTTGGGTAACAGTCTCAAAACCCTCAGGGTCAAGAATTTCTACTCCTAATATCTGATCTAGATATACCTGCTGTCAGCTTAAAGTCCTATCCTTATAGTCCCCTTGTCCCATCACTACATGTCTGTATACAAAGTCCCTCTCCAACTCTTTTGTAGCTTCTTTAGGCTCCAGGCTGAGCCACAAAGTCTCTCTGGAGCCTTCTCTTCTCCAGGCTGAACAATCCCAACTCCCTCAGCCTGTCTCCATAGCAGAGGTGTTCCAGACCACTGAGCATCTTTGTGGCCTGTTTTGGACTCTCTCTAGCGGGTCCACAGCTGGATGCAGCACTCCAGGAGGGTTCTCACAAGAGCAAACCTGGTAGTCACACTTGTTTTGATGCAGCCAAGGACATGGCAGAAATTTCTGGGCACATTTCAAGCTTCTCATCTATCAACACTCACAAGTCAGGTGTGCTCTCAATTCCATTTTCTACCCAGCCTGTATTTGTGCTTGAGATTGTTCCAACCCATGTGCAGGATCTTACACCATGAGAAAGAGAGTGATTTGACTTTGAGTCTTTCTTGTTTTGATTTTCTTTCATTCCCCTCCCGAGTCATAGTGGAAAAAGATGGCTAATCCTAAATGGAACCTGGATCTGGAAGAGCTCTGGTAAGAGCAAAGCATAGGGTGAAAACATGAAAATTTTGTTACAGGAAAGGGTAAAAATGATTGGCAGGCACAACAAGGGACCGAATTTTTTGACCCCAAAATTTCTTTCCAGTCCCACCGATGTAGCCTGACAGGAAAGTTCTGCACATTGAAAGTAGGTGGTTGGTGTCAATGCATGAAAACTGTGAGTGCTAAGGCCCACCAATTCCATTATAACATCTTCTGCATTTCTCCTCTATTTCAATGGCCTGCACAGCCTAATCTTAAGCTGAGCCACAGCAGCGAGTGGCCATCTGTATCTTGGATGAAAATGCAAGCATCCCTCCTCATTTCCCAGGTGGAGAAACTGAGTCTCATAGCAAGGAGAAAGAGAAGGACAAAGCTGCCACAGAAATCTACAGCACAAATCTGGGAGGGAGAAAATTCTATTTTGTTTCTATTTCCATACCCAGTGCCAAACTTCCTCCTCACAATTGGAAAAAATCACACAAACAAATCTTTTGCCAGGCTGGCTTCCAGCTCCCCAGTGTCTGCTCAAAAAAACCAGTGTGGCATGTACCACCTCTGCTAAAGCAAATAAGGAAACAGCTGTGAGAAGGGAGAACAGGAGAAGTGGGAGCTTTGGTGAGCAGGGGTAGTGGCTTTAAGCATGCCAGGAACTCAGCTGCAGTTCCCCATCTCCAGGGCAGGTCACAGCCAGGAAGGGACGTGCCCCACGGCCGCTGTTTGCCACATGCCGGTGCTCAGCGTGCCTCGGCCACAGCACGGATGGGAGTTTCACATCTTGAGCCCATCAGCTGCAGTGCAAGGCAAACCAGGACCTCTCACAGATCAAACGCACCAAATCCTTTCTTCCACTGCAGAGCAACCACGCTGAGGAAGCTCAGCTATGCTGAGGAAGATTTCGGTTTTACCACGCGCACCCAGTGCAGCGGGAGAGTGGCAGATAAAACTTTGTGCCTGGGCAAGTGTTCCATTGAGCTCTGCCCCTGCTGTGTCACAGGCAGCAAGAGTTTGACTGGTGACTTTACTGTGAGAAAGGTGGCACTCTCATCCTGGCTGCCTCACACGAGTCTCATTTTGCCTCCTTGATACAAAGGTTCCTTGACACAGAAGAGAAACAGCTTCCTTTTCCTTTAGGTAGTGGTGGTATAGGCATGAAGAAACACACCTGGGAATTGCAACCCACCCAATGACTGGTGTGTTTCCTGGATAGGGAACCCAGCTGCATCCTACATCCTCAAGTGCCCATCTTCAGCATCTGAGTTGGGCCATCCTCACTGCCACAGCAGAGGAGGGGCGATCCTTCAATTCCCTCAATGTCTGCATGAATCCTGGGATGCTACTTGCTCTCTCCTCAACCCTACTGGAAGGTTACAGTCCTTCCTTACATGCTGAAAATTTTGCTGCAACTCAACTCTGCTGAAAGGAGTTTAAGCTCTTCTGCCTGTTTGCTAGGTCCTGCTCTGTCATGAGCTAAAGAAACACAGAGCTTTGCTCCAGCAGTGATACTCTGCCTTCTCCCAGGGGAATGTTCCTCAGAGTAAATATCCAGCTTCACTTTTTCTCTCACTGATTTGTGCTGGTAAATGTCAGCAACCAGGATGGAACAGGCCACTGAGGAACAAGGACAACAAGAAGAAGTTTTTTTTCCCAAAAGGAGGACATGGGCAACAAAACTATCGAGCAAACCATAAAACCTTACAATAGCAGCTGTAAACTCAATCATGTAGGGTTTTTTCCAGCTTACCATATATATATCTTTATATATAGTACAGAACCACCAAAAACAAAGAAAGACAAACCCAGGCACCCTGTATTCACACACGGTGATGGCATGTCTGAGTTTTGAATTTCACCCTTTTTGTGTGGGGGGTCCTATTGCCACTTGGGACTGGTAGTCAGTCATTTACCACACTTATGCAGAGAACCAGGAGGAAGACCACCTGCCACCACAGCCATCATCACCAGGATCTCCTGCTGGAAGAGTGGAAAGTCCAACAGTTTAATGTTTAATGACAGGGGAAACTGGAGTCTGCAGAACCCTGCAGCTGAGAACAAACCCTGTACATAACCCAACCCCAGTTCTCCAGAGGCAGAAACAAGGCACAAATGGGCCACGCTGGTGCCAAGAATGTCCAGCAAGACATTCAGTAAAAGCAAGTTAAAAGATTGCAGAGACTTTCTGGAATGATCCATTAACATTTTTATGATGAAATGTAGGCGTGACAGGTCCGAACCATCTCCTCTCACCTCCTTGGAGTGGCAGGGGCCGAAACACCTGCGGACGCGATACTGCACACGGCAACACGCTCACTCTGCCAAGAGACACGAAACTGTGTTGATGGAAATATGGAAATAGCCACACCTTGGGCAGATCTGGGTTAAAATGGAGAAATTGTAGCTTTCAGTCTTCTTGCATGGAGAATATTTACAACAGGGGGAGGGGAAAACGTGTGTGGAAGTTTGCAGCCCCTGTCAGGTACCCTATCTGTGGCTGGCATCCCAAAACTGAGGGAAGATGAGGAGGAAAAAGAGAAACAAGCTGGGGTCTCTGGGTCTTTCATTTAGCTAAAAACAAGTAACTGGGCTCACTGTGAGGGTAACTGGGTGAGAAGCACCAGCCTGGGGTATAGAAGGAGTCGTGCCAAAGGGTCTGAAGGTCTGTTGTAGCCATGAGAGTCTGTAGCTGGAATTTCACCTCAGCCTGTAAGGAGGGAAAATGAGAAAGAAGTAACAGATTTGGGCACTAGGCCCACCTGTAGGGATGATGGTTATCTGGGTGGGGGCTGAAAAGATGTGATGCTTCACCCATACTGGAGGGAATAAGAAGGGAGGTGGGGAGAGAGAAGGAGGAGAACTCATATAAGCAGAGATCCCATTTTGTTTCCTTTCAGTTTCACTCCAATTAAGGCTCCTAATTGAAACCAGTTTTACCCAGGGTTTACTGTGGAGGTTGTTTTCGTTCTCTGCTGTTAAATGCAGGTGTTTCACATAGCAGGAAGTTGGCACATAAGGATAACTTTCCAAAGTGCTGCCTGTACCATTCATAAGGTAATGCCTGGAGAAACCAGCATTGTGAAGAGCCCAGCTGTGCAAAGGAGAGGTTGGATGGAAGAAGAGGACAGGGTAGAGAGAAAGAACGGGTGGGGAAAGGATGTTTATCACAGCCCATGGACACTGCAGTGAAGGTGTGAGGAATAAAAGTCACAGAAACAGAAAATGGTTTGCATTGGAAAGGGTCTTTGAGATCATTTCATTCCGACCTCCCTGCCACAGCCAGGGACACTTTCCACTCGATCAGGTTGCTCCAAGCTCCATCTAACTGGCTTTGAACACTAAGAGATGTCAAATAGGGTCAGCCTTGGTCTGTTGTAGCATATGACAGCCCACCCCAATCCTGCCTTATTGCAGGGTTGCCATGGGGGCAGTGTTAAACCCCATCACTTCATGTTGGACCTCTGCAGAGCAGAGCTGGCCCCGATGAAGGAGGACCTCCAGGGAGCTGTTTACCAGCCTGGAAGTGAACTGCAACTCTGTAGACACCACTGCACTGATGTGGAGTGAGTGAAACATGAACTGAAGCAATATTAAAATTGTAGTGTGCCTACAGAGCCATAGGGGTGTGTGTGATGCTTTGCAGACAAAGAAAATCCTGAATAAGGAAAAAAATACATATTCTACCCTAAATAAAATACCTTTACAGAGTCCTGCTGCAGACTCTTTTCCCTCATCTTCCTCAGTATCTGAAATACACTTTAGCAGTGCTTAGGGATGGAGAAAATAGAGATATATTTATGGACAGTAAACCTGGCAAACCCCAGCTTGGGGTTGCACAGTGGATGGGAGAGAACAGCTATTCCTTGCTCAGGAGAGGATGGGATGGTAATTTTAGATGTTACCACGGGGTAGGGTGATACAAGTTCCATGTAACATCCTCCTCCTAATTTTGACATTATTTACTCCTGGAGGAATAAAAATAAGCCCTTGAGCTTGTGAAGCTGGGAGCTGGGACACAAGCTGTGGTTAGGTTTTTTGATAATATACTTCTGTCTGCTCAAAAATCAGTCCTGTGGATGCAGAAGGGCTCTGGGCTGGAGATGCAAAAAAAACTCCTAATGCAGAATTCATCTCAGGGCACAGGCTCCATCCTGCTCTGCAGCTTCTATTTACCTGCAGAGCCTTGGCCTGGAGGAAACATGGATGTTGAAGGCTGAGGTGGCTCTGATGCAGAGCCAGGGTCCAACCTTCACCTCAGATAGACAGACAGCACATCTCATCTATTCAATCCAAGCACTCCTCCTCTAGAGGCAGAAAAAAAAAAAAAAAGAAAAAAAAACAACCCCCAAAAAGAACAGTTTTGCTAGGAAATAGGTCATCAAGCTTTGGGTTTTAACCACGAGGGCAACCATTTTCCTATCACACCATGGCTCCCTGCCCTGCACCCATCCCAGCAGCTGCTCCCCAGGCAGGGGCAGCCTGGATTTCCCCAGCTGACCCAAGTGTGGTTTCACGCAGCAATGCACAGCCCTGGCTTGTTCTGTACCAATCCCCCCCTGCTCCACTCAGCAGAGCCTTTCAGCTGTGTGCCCAGTGTCAGGGTAATGCGATAAAAAGCCTGTCAGTACCAAGCAGGATTCAGCCATCACTCAGGTGCTGTTTTCAGAGGAGCGCAGCAGTGTCACGGGGTTAACCACCAACGGAAGCCAAACCTTCAACAGCCTTTATTAGCTCAGCAAGAGTTCCTAACCACACTCTTCCTATTTGCAGAAAGAGGCATCTTCTTTCATGGGCCTCCTCTTGGGTTGGGGAGGTGATATTTACCAAATAAAAACTGTTGCTGCACCTGTGTAGTTCTCATGTGGCTTTCACTACCTCGCAGGTTAACCCGTTCCTCATGGAGGCTGGTTTTGGGAGCATTCTCAGCTTTTATTTGGGTTTGCAAAGGGGAGGATGGGGACAGAGCCTTCGTGGTGGCACCTCAGCTTGCTCCTTGTCTTTCTCAGCAAGATGCTTGGCTGACAGGGGTAATGGGAGAGGGAATGGGAATGCTTTCAGACCTGCACAGAGTTCCTCAGCTGCCTCATCTGCTGGGATATCAGGTGAACATATGAGAAAGGTGTAGAGGTGTGAAAATATTTCTTTGGCATGATCACCCCACACAGGTCTGTGCATCACTGGGGTCCACGCCAGACTCCTGTGAGACATCTTCCAAACTGAGGAGGTGAGGGAGGGGCAGGCTTGCATGGAGGGAGTGTTTTGGGAGTGCCTTCCAAATCCATAAAGACATTAAGTAAACCACATTGTGATTCCACACGTTTTCTTAGAGGCAGAACCCACCCTTATCTACATTCAGGTCCTTCATTCCTCATTCCTGCTTTGCTGCTGCTTTTGGAAGAAGAAGAGGTGTGAGCCAGACTGCTTCTTATCTAGCAGTGTTCAAATTGCTGTCTGCACACCAGCCCTGGAAGCTGTGTGGGCACAGCTGGAGATGGCAACAGGAGGAGAAGAGGGAACCAGAGTACACTGTCACCCACTACAGGCACTTCCCCCAAGAACTGTGCCTCTGCCAGGCTTCATGGCACCCACCTTCTTCACCATGGTGAATAAACTCCATGTGAAACTCTCTAACTGGTTCTATAATGCTGGTCTCCAAAGAGGAGACCATTCCATGGGCCAGGTTTCCCATATCAAGGTGTCATTGGAAACACCTTCAAGCAATGCTTTCCTGCGTGTGGGGTGCTGTCAGGTGATAACCCAGCTGCAGAAAGCCCTGCAGTGCAGCCTCTCCCACCTCTGTGATTCCTCACACCCGAGGATGCTGCTTCCTGCACCCCAGATCAGCCCCACCAGAAACACCTGCCAGGTGAAAATACACGGCAGGAGAGCAGCTGCAATGTTGTCTCCAGAGGTGAGAGTGACAAACCTTTGCCAATAGCTTGCTTGGCTCCAGTGGGCTGCTGGAGAAACTCAGGGAATTAAACCCCCCCAGGGCTACTGAGCACAAAGGCAGCCCCTTTGGTTCAGATGCAAATTGCTGACACCTGGGAGGGTGTTTGAGGAAGTATCACTGCATGATTATTCCTAGGGGTTTTTTTCCAAGGTGTCTATTGTTTGCTGTTAGCTGTAACACGCTGCTCTTCCCCTCTGTACCCATTCCTCCCAGCTATGTTGAGAGCCTACTGTTGAACACACATGGCTCAATACATCTGACCTGAGTTCCTTTCTGGCACTGTAACAACCAGAGTCCCAGTTCTGTGTCACAGTTTTAAGCAGGAAGGCTTTGAGGTGATGGTGGTGAAATCAAACACTCGAAAAATGGAATCCACCTCTGAGATCACCTTAAGGACAATGTGAAAATTTACCAAGAGACAATTCTGTGTTCTCTTTTATTCACTTTCTGATCTAGAGCACTAGAGCACTTAGGTAGCCACATCATTAAACTCATCTTCACCATTCTGACAGATGGACATATGCTCTTAAAAAAAAATGGAGCTTTTTTTCAGGAGTCATAGAAGCTGGTGCTGCTTATATTGATGGAAATGAGCATCAGAGAGGAAAAGTGCAGCTTGGCTATTGCTCTAAGCTGGTCTGAGCCATTCCTTGAGGCCACCAAGGATAAACAAAGGCAAAAGTGTTTCTTGCAAGCAGTTCTCCCTTTTCCCCACAGTGGGTCTGAAGTCATCGCTGGAGAAATGTAATAGCAGGAGAGGCAGGACCCTTAAATCAGTTTATAGTTCCTGTTTTCCTTCACCAGGTGACTAATTAGTCCCAGATGGGGCTAGTTACATTTCCCTGTTGGGAAAGAAACCCTGTGGAAAAATCCTGTTCTCCAGAACTGGAGAGACCTTAAGCTACTTTACTGTGAGCAGCTCCTCTCTCTCCCCATCATGTCCTACCTCCTTCACCTTTCCACTTTGTCCATAGCTGGACCAGAAAATCTCGGTTTCTGTTCTTTCCCCACCCTGAGTTATTCCTCAAACACAAGCCTCCAAGTCCAGTGTTAAACATTCCTATAAATACTGAATTTAAAAATTTAAAAATATTTATTCTTGTCATTCAGAATTTTGGCCTAAAGATACAAGACCTAAAGTTGCTCCTTTTTTCATGTTGTGTCAGAATACACAGTGTGCTTTGGGAAGTAAAGGGTGGTTATAAGTTATTGGAGAAAAACCACATGGCCAGATGCTATTCCCTCAAGTCCCTGAGGGTGGATGTTACCAGTGGAGGTGTGACACTGCTCCAGCACTCCAAGACTGTAAACAGAACCTTAAGCAGCTCATTTAAGACAAATCATTTTAGAAATTAAACATTTACTTACTCATATACACAAAACCTCCAGTCTTTAATTGTCTATGTTGTTCTGTGAAAGCGCATTGAAAATCTACCAACTTTATAAATAGAACTCAGTTAACAATCGCTTTGATGTCTAAGATGAAGTCCACATTGCTACTCCCCCTGTCTACCTGTCTGGTTTTTTGAGATTGTCTCTGTTTAGACCAGCATTCCTGGGCTGGTAGTGAGATAGATGTAAATGAGGGATGATGAAAGATTAATTATTTTTCATTGGAGGGAGTTTCTTACCAAGCTTTTCTATCTCATGAACATCCCAAAGCGGAGAAGGCAGATTATAACAGCAGGAAAAAGGCCAAGTCCTCCCTGCTTCCCTCTGAAAAATAAATTGGGTCTTTTAATCACGATCCCCATTTTCAAGTGCCACAGAACTTGAATGTAGTCCTAAATAGTCTCCCAGCTTGCTGCTGGGGTGCCTCATTTGGGTTCTGTAGGAACTCCACAGCACTGATGTTTCAGGGTGGGGAGATCAGGGCAATGCCAATCACTCACTGCTCCTGGGGTAGATGGGCACACACAGAAGATGGTCTGAACACAGCGCCCAGAACCCCTCTGTGCCCATTGCTGAACGTCTCATACCCTAAAAACTGACATTCCTGTGATGATATTCAGAATCTGTGGCATTCAGATTTTATGTCAAACACCTTACTGTGCCCTATTGAATACCCAGCCCTAGAATGGTAGATGGGGATATGAGGGATAGTGTCAAGGCCTGGCTGTGCCAGACAGCTGGGAAAGAGCCCACCCACATCTTGCCTGCCTTAGACAAGTCACATCCATGCCTCATGTTCATAATTCCTCAAGCTGCTTCCAAAATTCAATGTGTGGGACCTGAAAAACACCTATCGTGGTGGGGTCTGAGCACAGATAAACCAGACCTGTTGCCAGTACACTGGAAGGTTAATTAAAATGAATATGGCTTTCAGTAACTTCCAAGCTAAACAATTTGCCAAACTTGCTAAATATTGGAAGTGTTTTGCCTCTATTGGCTCCGTGCTCAGGCATCACAGGATGATTCGTTCCACCAATAATTCATGTACCTGCATGTTTTAATGACAACCGAAATACCCTGGCATTTCTGGGCTAGCATGTGTGCTGTGATCTATGAGCCTACACTCCCTCTGCCTTCACTTTGAACTGAACTGCTTTATTAAGCAACCCCACTACCCACCACTATCAAACGTGCCAGGACCTGTGAAGTTCTCTTGTACAATGTTGCCTTTGAATCCCTTCCAAGACCCAACCAGTAGCACCAGTATTCAGACACTGTAGGATGATACCCACAGCCAATGAAATAAAACTTCCTTTGGGAATCTGTAGAAACTCAAGGAGCCTGTTTTGTTGTTTGGGTTTTGTTGTTTATATATATATATATGTATATGTATATATATATTTTTGGTTTTTTACAAAACCAGTTGACACACAATCTGCAGTCATTAGGACAGAGAGTTAGAAATAGGCATATCTGCAATAAAAAATCTCTACCTCTATCTGCTTTCCCCAGGAGACAAAGTTGCCTGTCCCAGAGGGCTAGAGTAGGGCACTCTGAAAAGAGGAATATAGCAAAAAGTGGTTCTTCTGCTTTATCTGTACTGCACATGAAGCTGCCTCAGAAGCTTATTTCTAAGGATTTTTTCTGATATTTACTCTTTTATTGTTACAAAGCGGGTAAGATATAGAGCCTTAGATATCCATGGTCAGATCCACGAACAAGCTCATGCATTTCAAGTGGTATTAGATATTCAAGTAGGAATTTGGAGTGAGATTTAGTTCACAGATGAAGGTATCCAAATTCAGGTGTTTTCTTGATGACCTGTGAAATCCCACTGCAGCTGGTAGGAAGCCAGCAGTGACTTCTTAAAATTTACTCAGCTCATCTTAAAGCAGATACTTTTGTTGGGCCACTAATCAGTTTTTTTGTTAGCAGAGACTGTACTTTCTAGGACCTGGTCACTTACCAACACCTGGAGCAAAACCCTGGAATATCTATATCATTTACACCAGATTGTCAGACATTATTTGGGATCTATGGAAGGCCTTCTGAGCAACAGCAAGAGGCAAGACACATCTTAGAGCACCTCAGAGGACACTCAGCACAGGCTCTCCATGAAGGTGGTCACAACACCAATCCTTCCAGAGTTCAGGGAGTGTTTGGACAAGATTTTCAGGCACTTGGTGTGATTCTTCAGGTTGTCTTGCACAGGGCCAGGAGCTGGACTTGATGATCTTTGTAGGTCTTTTCCAACTCAGCATCTTTTATGATTCTATTATATATGTAGGAAATTAACAGTGCAGGGAAGGCAGAACCTTTTTTGAAACAAGGGACAGAAAGAATCTCTATGGCTTAATTTTGTGCCATTTGCCCTCAGAGCCATGGTCTATTTGTTGTCACAGACAAGTCCTTTGAGTGTGACCTTTTTGCTCTCAGGCCTCTGAGCCTAGCAGATGGCTGGTCAGTATAGTGGTTACTCAGTGGTTACTCCTGTGAGTTATTTCAGTACAACTGAAACTAAACAGAAAGTAAAAGAGGGGGAAAAAATCCAACAGCCAATAGTCTACCTGCTTATCAGCCTGATCTGATGTCCTCTCATCTTGGGATGAAAGGGCAAGGGCAGCTTTGCTTCTCCTGACCACCAAACAATTGTTCTTTATGCATTTGTTTGCACGTATATATTTATTTATACTACAGCACTTCATAGCAATCTAAGATGGCTCTTGGCCAAAATATGCACAGTGTTTTTCAGTTTGGTCTCTGTGAACAGCTCCCAGAAGTGTCTGGACAGACACGCAGAAATTTTGGAGCAACCTGTACTGCTTGTGTTTTGCTGGATCCTAGCAAACACAAAACAGGATGCAGACTTGGCAAAGAACAGCAGAGGAGGATTTCTAGCTGTGCTTTAATATCTGCTGAAGTTGCTGTGGGATCTCTTCTCTCCGTTTCCCATTTCTCTTTGGCTGTTGAGTTTTCCTAGAGAAATCCAAGGATATGCTCCATGCACATGCCAAGTTCCAGAGTCCTGAATCCCAAGTGCCAGCACAGGGAACCACTGCTCCCTCTGTTCCCCATGTCCAAGCTTTTTTCCTGTGCAAATAAATACACAGGGGATGATGTGAACTTCTGAGGCTCCTCCAATATGGAATCATCGTGTGGCCATGGCATGCATCCAGCCCCAAGAGCCCAGAATTTCTCCTGAGTTCAGTAGTTTAAACTCATACCTATATAATCAGACCAAAAAAAAAAAAAAAATCCCAGGAACAGGTCTTACCTAATGAATTAACATACAGCTTTCTCCTTCCAGCCAATACCCCCAAGCCACAGCATTCTAATTCCCTTCCTGTCCCACACTGGTACATTTATACCAGCAGGTCTGCTCTAGTAGGTGTGAGTGGGATAGAGAGAAGGCAAAGAGTTTATTACTTTTATCATTCCAAGATAATTAAGCAGGGCAATTTTGGGGGTAAGCAAGGACTAAGCCCCCTTTCATTGCTCTGGCAGAGTAAAGAGACCATAAAAGATATTTAGATTACCATTACCCATATCAGAGGCAGTCCAAAAGAAATTCTGTTCATTTCAGACTCACTGATTTTACTGGAGCCCCAGTTTCACAGCCTGGGAGAATATAACCCTATCAAAACAAGACTCTTCAACAAACCATTGCCCAGAGAAGCTGTGGCTGCCTCATCCCTAGAAGTGTCCAAGGCCAGGTTGGATGGGGCTTGGAGCAAGCTGGGATAGTGAGAGGGTTGGGCAGGGGGCTGGAATTGGATGATCTTTAAGGTTCCATCCAACCTAAAACATTCTGTGATTCCAAGGTTCTGTGGTTACTGCTTGCTTTGAAGCAAGCACAGAGAGGGGACACTCAGACAAATGTCAGGAGGTGGCTGCAGTGCCTCCAATGAGGAGGTTTTGTGTCTGCAGAGAGTAGAGACATCTAAAAGCCCCAGTTTTACAGGGAGGTGGTCTCCTTTCACCTGTCCTAACAATTGACATCTTCTAGGTTGCTATTTTTGAATAAAATATAAACCCTGCCCTTGTAAACCTTGCCCTTCTCCTCCACAAAACCTCTCAGTGGGATTTGCAGATGCTCAGCTTCAGGCTGGCTCCAAGTTTTCTTTACAAGTTTAGTTCCTGCAGCTACTTGAGCAAGGATAGACTGTATCACTGAATCTTCAGCATTTCCTTTATCTGTTATTTAAAATGGTAAAGCTTACCAGGGAGATGAATACAGGAACAGAGGAGTTGAAAGCTTTTATATCAGCCCTGTGCAAACAAAGTTAATGTGTCTTCCTTGTGCACAAAGATTAACTGTGATTAAGTGCTCCAATATGAAAAACGAAGACAGAAAAATAGAAAAGTGTTGCAGTGCTTAGCCATCCTTCTTAAAATAACTACCATTGTGTTAGGCTTAAAAGGCATTTGCTAAAGATTTTGTGAAGAATTAAGCTTATTTGTTATTCTTTTAAGATAGAAACAAGAGTAAAAGAAAAGCTGTTAGTCAACATTGTCTTAGAAGATAAAGGTTTCTAGATAAGAGCATATATGGGTCAATAGAAGCTTCAGTAAATATCTTTCTTGACTGACAGGTCTCTTGAGATTTTTTTAGCTGGTTTAATGTCACCTTCTTTCTTTTTCTTTTTTCTTTTTTTTTTTTTCATGCTCTTGCAGTAATATTGGCTGAGGGAGACAAGCAAGTTATGTCACATTTCTGTTTGACCAACAGTGACCCCAGGAAAACAGTGAGAAGCAACCTAAGGGCTGGTGTTTGCACCATGTCAGCCTAACTCAGGTATCTTATCAAGAAGCTCAATTAAATGAATGAGCCAAAGTCATCCCAAACACTTCTTTCAGATTATTTCAGGAGTTGGACTTTGATGCTCCTTGCAGGTCCCTTCCAACTCAGGATATTCTATGATTTTATGATTAATAATATCTCCAACAAGGGAGAGTTTTCTCTGATTTAGCTAAACCCATTTAAAATCATCCCTTAGAGCATGAAAAGAAAAGAGCTGTACATTGCAAACCCCAGGATTTAAACCTGCTATGGGGAGTAGGCATTGATGATTTAAGCTGTTTGTCTGCAACGTGCAACTGCCAGGTGCTAAAAACTGCAAACCTACCTAGAAGTCCTATGGCAAAAAATAAAATTCAAAGATATTTTAATTTTCCTTCTGTGGCTAAGGTTATTTTTTCTTTCAGTTTCCACTCACAAGACACAAAGATTAAAAACAACTTACATCGAAGAGGTAAAAAGTAAAAAGAAAAAAAAAGAAACAAAAAAAGGAGATTCTCAGATGATAAGCTTATTGCAGCAGCTGAGTATTTATAAGATATTCAAAAAAATAGGCTGAGCCAGGGTGTAGATGTGTCTGTCCCCCTGGAAATAACACCTCACTCAGCAAAGATGCCCTTTGACTTCAGTGTGGCTATCTGAGGAGTCGAGTGCTGCTCAAAGCCCTGATGCTCACCACCCCTGAAATACATCCAGCTGGGAGAGAATAAAGCTGAGACCACAGGGCAGCATCCCTTGAATCTCAGTCTTAAACAATAACCACCCCCAGAAGAGATCCCTGTGTTGAACAGTGGGAAAATAAATAGCTCTGCTTTTGCATCAGTGTGTCAAATTTTGGAGCTTTTGAAGCCTTTTCACATCTCTGCCAGAGGCAGGAGAGAGTGTGCACACAGAGAGACAGGAGGACAGGGAGGCACAGAGGTTTGCCTACAGTGGAAAACTGTTTAATTTAACTCAATGATCAGCAAAAAAATCTTTCTTCCTCATGGACAGATCGAGACAGGAGCACACACCTCATGAATTTTTTTTGGGCAACCTACCCCACAAATTAAGGCTTTCAAAACCTCAGGCTAGTTACTGAGCATCTATACCAGGGATTCACAAGAGCTTTCAGCCGTGTCCCTGGGGCATGTTGGACAGGGCAGAGCTGGGTGTGGTGGCACAGAAGATGGACATTACTGTGGACATTGCCTGCAGCTCCAGCTGTGCTTTGGAGCTGCTCCCAACCCATGTCCCAGCATTAGGGTTAGGGTCAGGGTTAGGGTTAGGAATCTTGCTGAGACTCCCATGGTTTGTCCCCTCTCAGCAAACAGGTCCTCTCTTTGGGTAAGGCACTTAAGGGCTGTCTTTGGCCCTCACCATCCCACCCTGATGGCTCAGAAATACCGAAAACCATCAGGACCTAAGAACCATCAGGATGGTGACCTTCAGCCAGCAAGGAATCCCAGAATCCTGACATCCACAGAACAGAAAATGATGGATCTGTGTAGGAGATGGATGGATGGATGTTTCCAATATCAGAGCAGAGTGAATCTCCTAGAAATGTTGTCTATTGAATTTCTCAAAGAGCCAGATGTATTTAGCTCTGTGAGGGTTCAATGCCTCTGAGGGTGTCCAGCACCTCACAAAAAATGGCTTAAATCAATAATGACATGGCATGGATGAGTGTGTCTTGAAAAAGCAAAAAGGTTTCAATAAAATAAGAAAATAATACAAAACAAAAGAACAAACCCACTCACAGGTCCCACACACCTGCTACAACACCCCAAAAATGCACTGAGAAGCTTCGACCTCTCCCTTAATTATTGAATGATTTGGGTGAGGTTTTTTTGGTAAACAGCCCAATAGAGAATAGCTTCATTTCTGAGGAACAGGTAAACAGACCTATCAGTGTTTTTATCTTGGCATTGAACCAATTACTGTCCAAAGCAAAGAAGTTTCAGGGTCTTTTACCTTATAAGAACAGCAAGAGGTGAGTCTTAAACCTTTCCCTATATGGAACCACCTGTTCAGGTGTGGGATGGATTCCTACATTAGTCCTTCCCACTTTCCCTCACACAGTCCCTGAGCTCCTCTTTCTGGGACAATCCTTACTGTGACCTGTGACAGAGGGGGCAGAGCTACAGCAGGAAGCTCCCCTGGGAGATGGAAAAGAGATTTCCTGTCTGGGCAGGAGATGGAAAAGAGATTTCTCCTGGGAAAACAGGCACAAACACAATGACTGATAAAGGCCTTTGAAATAAACTGTTCAGTGAGGACAAACCTGGGGAGAGAAAATGTTTGATGAGACACGCAAAACTCCAAGAAAAATATAAAGGTGTTTCAACTCATACAATTTTCAATGGGAATTAGTGCCAAGTGTATAGAAGGAATTCAAGTATTAGCCTTCCCCACACATCCCACTGCTGCTGCTGGCTACAGCCAGCTCATATGATTCCAAACTTGATATATCTTCTGTGCAAAGTCCTGTTTAAAATTCAGTAACACTATTTTTTTTTTTCAGGCATAACTCATTTCCCTGGCCTAAAGGCTGCCTGAGATGCAACAGATAGTTCTGCCTTGAAATGTGATATTGCTAAAGCTGGGGTGATTTTGGCCTGTCTCAATATTGTGATTACTCTTGGTAAGTAAAAGTCCTTCTCCTACCAGCTGCAGGGACAGCGTGTGTGGATGATCATGTGCATTTCCAGAGCCCTCATATCCATGTTGAGTAGGAGGGGTGCTGAGAGCAGCAGCACGACATTTGAGGGCTGGAAAAAGCCACAAACACCACAAGAAGCTTGCTGAAGAAAAGTATTGACTTTTGAGGCAATCCCACCTGATATAAAAATGCTTGAGAGGTGTGAACATTGCAGAGGAGGGGGAACTGGCCTGATGTAGAAGAGATCAGTGGAGACAAATATGTGAGGTAAATCTTGGTGGTCACAATTCATGTTTAGACCCTCTTAGAGGAGGCAGTGGAATTAATCAGTGATTTTGTGAATCTATCCAAACATTCTCCTTGTGTGCCATGAGACACCAAGACAGAGGGAATTTTAAAAAAATAGCCAAGGTAAAAAAAGAAAAAGAACAACATTTGGTGAAATGTTTATATTGTGCACACCAAGAGCAATCAAGTGGTAGGTGATTGATGCAAGGGTTTCTAAATTCTCAGTTACAGAGGATATGCTTGTTGCCACCCCAATAAGATGATTCAGAGCTTCAGCTCAGACTTTTGCAGGTCAGACTTTTGTTTTCCAGAGATTTCCACATCAGCCATCCTTCCCCAAAATGGCCAGGACCCCCTGTATGTGACAACACAGACCCCGATCACATTGAGGACAAACTGCCAAAATGACCCCATAACTGGTAGATCAATGGAAAGAGAATAACAAAACACCAATTTAAAATTATTCTGGGCCAAAACTTGGTAGATGAATGTTTCTCTCATGCATCTAGCCTGGGTTTTCATCCTGAGACACTGCAAATCCAAAGCCTGGCTGAGTGCAGGGTTGAACAGAGACCAGCAAACCCAAGGTCTTCATCCCTGCACTCCCACTCCCCCTCCTCCTCTGCCATTATTAGCAAATGTCTGATTTCAAAGCAGGCCACTAGAAAATACCCCATTTAAGTTGTGGGATTTATCTCCCCTTCCATGGTTTTTATGTTTAATTTTGCATGTTGCCACCATTTGTTGAGGGGACCCTGTTGTTTTGCTTCTTCCTGCTGTTTGTTTTGCCCTTTGCTTTTCACGTGGGGGAGGGTGGCAGAGGGTGGAAGCAATCATGCTCATCATCAACAAACACAGGGCACAGGGAGGTCAGCCCAGCACCACACTGGGTGCCTGAGATGGAACTTCAGGGGAGAAAGCCAGAGTAAAAGCAGCATGGTGATGGGGAAAAAAAAAAAGAAAAAAAAAAAAGAAAAAAAAAAGGCATTTCTTTGTTTGGGTTTGGTTTTCTGCGGACAGTCTCCATGCAGGGGAAAAAAAAAATAATTCAAGCTCCTGGAGACCTTGAAATGCTGAGGTGTGCTTAGGAAACCTAAGTCTGCATGTGTGACAGAAATGTCATTAAGAAAAATAATATCCCCGAACAAGGAAGGCTGGAGGGGATGGTGAAAGGAGGGAGGTGGAAGACAAGGAAAGCTGCTAAGCTAAGAAATGATGAGGTAATGATAACATAATTTCCTAAACTGGCTACTAATTAACCACAACTCTGGAGCTTAGTATTGTGAACCAACTCCATCATAACCCAAAAATCACTCTGAAAAAAATAAAAAAATCAGCAGCACATTTTTCAGCGTCAGGGTTAGTCAAAGAAACGAATGTGTTTTACAGTTCTTTTTTTCCTTTTTCTTCCTACCCCATACTTTTAGCTAACACACCAAAATTTCTTGTGTACACAAGAGACAGAACAAGCACCATTTTTGATGTGAAGTAAAACAACTAAAACATAGAGGAAATTCCCTTTCGGTGCTGCTCTGGCAAAGCCAGAGATGAACAGCGCCCAAATCAGCCTGATGTGCAGTCCCAAAGTGTCTTTTTACACATGAGAGTAAGGAAGAGGAAAGACAAACACAAACACCTTCCCTTGCCCAGCTCAGCCTTCTTTGTGCTTGGAGTCACCTGCAGTAGCCAGGGCCACTGGGGTCAGCCTGAGAGGTCTCAGGAGGAAATGCAGCATCCTGAACAGTGGCAAGGGTTAGGTCTGCAGCTCCTGAGGTCCTGGTGCCTTCTCCCATGGCAGCAAGAAGTCTATATTAAATACTCCTTCCATGGGAATAGCTGTGTGAGAAAGCAGGAACCCCTTGCTCATTTAACAGGCATTATTTACAGCCAGTTTTCTTTAGTGAAGGAAGAGGTCCAGTCTTCATCCTGCCCTCCACAATAATTCCACATGCAAAAGGGCATTTTTCTAAGGAATTGCAATTAAATAAATCCAATCCTTAGACATAACAAGGTGCAGTGCAGCACAGTTTCAATGTAAAGCCATGCAGCAATAAAAAACAGACAGTGGCTGAGTAAAGGCAAAAACAAAAACAAAAAACAAACAAACAAAAAAACCCCAAACAAACAAACAAACAAGTTAAATTTGCATGAAGGCATAGACATTAACTTTTAAAAGCTGACATGAATACTGTGGGGCGACAAGAAAGGAGGGGATGACACCTAGGACATGTCAGAAAAGGGAAAAAAAAATGTGTGGCATAAAAGTTCTTCTTTTAATACTCCACCCCAAATGTTGGTAGCATAGTGTTGGTTGCTTCTGGTAACAGAGGTGTTAAGTGGAGAAGCTGATGAGATGTTGCAATAGAGAAGGTGGAATGTTGAGGCAGGAACACAACAGCAGCAGTACCTCCAGGAGATGGGAAGAAGGGCTGCTTGTGGAAAAAACAGCCAATTTCCCAGCCAGGAGCCACAGAAAGAAATAATTTGGGGAGTAGGGTTTGGGACAGGTCAGGCCTTGGTGTTTTGGTTACACAGCGAGAGAAGGAGCCCAAGTGCCAGTGGAGGGGGCACTGGACTTGTCCCCTTGCTTGCTCCTCTCACTGTCTCTCTCTCCCCACGGCACTGCTGAGGACCCACACTGGGAGCACAAACCCTTTGGCCATAAAGGAAAGGAGGTGAAGGCTAATGAGGGGGCTAAAGCCCTTTTCTTTCCCCTCTCCTTGTAAACCCACACCTGTGCATGCCAGCTGTGTTCACAGCCCAGGTTTTGACTGGAACCTTTCTTTCACATGGTGGGAAGAGCTTACCTGGATGGCCAATCTGGGAGTGCACAGATGAAATCAGCCTCGTGCAGGGGAAAGTCTCCTGCCATCAATGCACATGAGCATGAGCTAATAAACCCTGCCAATCTTCACAGCTAAAGAGATTTCCTCCCCATCACTCAGCACCAGCTGCAAAGGAGAGGGCACAGAGCTCCTGGCTCCAGCTCAACCTCCACTTTCCAAATGCTACATCCTCCAGGTGAGGGATAATCCATCACGAGTAGCATCCATCTCAAACTGCTGCTCGCACCATGCTCTTCATACATTTAACATGAGCAAAATGAGATATTCAGGAGGGGATCAGCAGAGCAGGGGGTTCAAGGAGGTTGGATTGTGCAGGAGACCTGCTGAATAAAGGAAAAACAGGCTTGGTTTCCCTTTCTCACTTTCTAGTTTGGTGAGTAATTGAAAGAAAAGCATTCCCATGCACAGGGTCTCTGGAGTGCCTTTGTGTCCTAGTGAACTTCAGCCTTTGCCTAAAATGGCTAAAGTGAGAGAGAGATGGTGTAAAGGGTCCCCTGCCTTTACAAAATGACCTTCTCTTACACCACAGCTCCCACCCCCAGTCTCACATCATCAGACTGTCCCACCACCAGTGCTTTCTGCAGCTGGCTGCAGCCTGAGCCTCTCTCAGTCACAGCTTCAGAGCTGTCTTATGTATTTCAAAACCTGCTTTGGTGGTTTGGTGTTGTTTTTGTGAGATGGGGTGAATACTTATTGACCTTTTTTTTCTGCTTTTTCTTAAATATGAAAAGAAAAATGGAAAAAAAATTATCACAAGCAGAAGGTTCAGGTGCATCTTCGTGTCATGGGAGAGCAGAAGAGGACTAGTTTGCAGCTAAACCAAGGGTTGCTCACCGAAAACAAGGATGAGATCCCCAGCTCTGGAAAATACTATTTTGTAACAGCTTTGTGGGCTTCTTACCCAGAATGGGTCCTGCCAAGACTCACACACCACACATGAGCTTCATTTCTTTGTCTTCTGGTCCATTTTCCCCTCTAGGTGATGATCACCACATTTGTTGTCACCTCTCCCCTCCTAAAAAGCAGAGAAACACTTGGGTCCTTTTGAGGATCGGTTTTTTTTTCCAGAAATTGTTAATGTATTTAAGAACTACCAGGCTTAAACAACTGAATTGAATAATGCTTGTGTTTTAACAGAACTTTTGAAAAAGAAACATCAAAATGGTGCTTCCTGGAAGCTTTTCTTTTAAATTTTGAAATACGAAATTCAAGCAAACCAGTCTGGCTTTTTGAAGGTGGGGGTTGGGGTTTTGGCTTGTTTTAGTTAGGATTTTGGTGGGGGGTTTTTTTGTTTTTTTTTTTTTTTTTCCCAAAAGCGCAGGAGTTTGAATGAATGACTGTTTTCCAAAAAATTCAAGCCTTAATATCTTACCAGATTTTATTCAAAGTCATGCTTGAAGCTGTCACAAGGTTGTACAAAGCTCTCTTTAAAAATATGGCACACAAAAAGAGGTAGGTTTACTCGAGCAGGGTGCTGCCTCTGGTTCTCTCCAACACCAGACTGTGCTGCTAAGAGACAGAACAGGGCAGGTCAAGAAACCTTCCTCTGGTGACTGAGGGTTCTTCCCATTATCCTGCAGTGCTTAAGCAAAAGCTGTGATTCTTTCAAAACTGTGATTCCCTCTTGAGCCTGTGAAAGAAGTGGAACACAACTACAATACCCAAAATTATCCAAAAATTCCCAAAACACCTGAAAATGCAAAAAAAATACCCACCAAAAAAAACCCCCCAAAATCCTCCCAAATGAGTGGTGATGGGGGAGGGGTGTGGGGAGACACCCCTTGCCTGGAATTATCCCAGATTATCCCAAAATTATGCAGGAATTCCCCAATTTCAAAAAAAACCCACAAAAACAAAAACCCCCAAACAAACAAACAAACAAACAACAACAACAACAAAACACAAAGAAAACCCTCAAATTCCACCCCAGTGGTGACAAAGGGACACAGCATTGGTGGACAGGAGCATGAACACCCCCAGCCTGAAATTAATTATCCCAGAATTAATTAATCCCAAAATGAATCATCTCGAAATTATCCCAAGATTCCCAAAATATGAAAAAAAAAATTTACAAACTACAATAGAACACCCCAAAATTCCACCCCAGTGGTGACAAAGGGACACAGCATTGGTGGACAGGAGCATGAACACCCCCAGCCTGAAATTAATTATCCCAGAATTAATTATCTCAAAAATAATTATCCCAAATTTATCCTGGCATTACCGAAAAAATCCCAACAAAAATACAAAAAAAAAATAAAAAAACCAAACAAAAAAAAAAACCAAACAAACAAAAAAACAAACCAAAACAAAACAAAAAAAAAACAACCTAAAAAATCCTGAAGAAAACCCCAAAATTCCACCCTAATGATGACAAAGGGCCAGGGGCTACGAGCCACGTGCATCTCCCTGGTTGCCCGTGGAGCAGCAGGAGGCTGCCACGGGGCCACCCAGCACATCAGTCACATCACACCCCATTCACGGGGTGCCCTCTCAGCACCCCTCTCCTCACTGTGGCCCTTTCACACCCACCCCCAGCTCCCGTGACATTGCCCATGTGCCCTCATTCACATGCCTCACACCAGGATATTCCTCATTCCCAGGGCTAGCAAACATTCCTGACCCTGAGGGATGATGAAATCTCTTGCCACCAAGAACCACCTGACTCCCCCAAGAAATGGGAAGAGAAAAGGAGAGAAAATGTTTCATATCATTTCTGGCTTCAACTGGGGGAGGCAGAGCAGATGGAGGAGGTGCTCTGGCACTCACAAATAGTTTTTCTCCCTTTTTGCATCTGTCTGACTTTGGTAATACTCACACAAGCATAGTGAAACCTTCCTTAATGCATTAAGACTAAAATCATAGCTTGTCTTGATTGGAGGCTGCGTGTTAGCAGTGCCCAGCTAAGTCAGGGCTTGCATTTTAGTTAGAAACTCTAATGGTGAAATAATATGAGAATAATCCCAAGTAAGTGCTTTGCCTCTGGCAACTGGAGATAATACTGACATTTCAGGTGTTCCCTAGTCTGTATCCAGTTTTTGATGATTTTTTGTCCTACAGCATCAGCTACAGGTCCTTACATCTGATAGACAATATCCTCATAAATAAGCATGTAAGAGGAGTTCATTCATTCCCCTGAAGAGGCATGGTCATGGGTATGTATCTCACTGCCTGCATTTTGGAAAGCAGATGGACAGAGGGTGAGTCAGTGAAGGAAGTCCTGAAGGAGATTTTTTTCCTCTGGTGGCTTTGCAGAAAACCTGGAGCCCCAACTTTGGGATCAATGCTCCATAGCAGGGAGGTCCTGTTCACCAAGGAAAGAGCACTCTGTTCAAGACTGTTATACAGCCTGGGCCGAATTTTTTTTTTTCTCAAGTTTTTGAACCTACCTTTGAGTTGGTTTTGAACAACAATTAGCACAGTGGAATTCTGAACACCAGTTTGGACCATAGGAGACACCCTGGAATCACCAGTAATAACCAGTTATGTCCTGCTGTGCTGTCTTCTATTGAGATATTTTAAAAACATTAAGGTTTCTTCTTGGGACTGATGTATTTAAACACTACTTTTAAGGCATTTCAGCTTTTTGAACCAGCACTATTAGTGAAGTCAAGTCTGCACTATGGCCAGTTGTGAAATGCAACTGCATGAGACAAAAAAAAAGGAGGAAAAAACTCATAAAAGGATTTAAATTCTATCTGACCCATTATCCTGTGCACACAAAATTGTAACAGTCTTGTTTTCAGAAATGTTAACGCTGCAAGCAGGATCTGACCATCCAGCTGGAAAAAACGGGGGAAATAGGGAAGAAAAACTAAAACACAGTGCCTACAGATATACTTGAAGCAGCTGCACAAAAATACTTTGCTTCACTTGCTTAGGCCAGTCCTCTCTGCCAGTAAACTGGGCAGAATTGTGGTTTAACGGCTTTGCAGATGCTGTGAGGTAGAGAAAGAGCAAGTGACTCGTTAGGTGTTTGTGCTGGTGGCCCTGTCTCTCTGTCTCTCTTTTTCCCTGACCTGCTAACCAGAGCCCTCAGTAAAAAACAGAGAAGTACAGAAGCAAAGGTGATTCATCAGTACCTGAGCACAGAGATTGTGATGCACAACATGGAGGGAGATTAAAATGAAGTTCTGTGAAGTGAGAGTGAAAACCAACCCGAGAAGGGTGGCCTGTTTAAAGCTCTGTGCTCTGCACTTTGGGCTCATGGGTATCACAGGGGTCACAAGTCACTACCAGCTCTGTGGGAGTGCTGAGTTATGCTCCCAATGTGAGGTTTCTGATGGATTTGCCCACCAAAATCACAGGTTTCTGAAGGCCCACCGAGGGCTGGCTGACTAAGCTAAGCACACTACTTCCTTTGAAGGTGCCAAACTGCACTAAAAGTAGTTAAAGACACAGGAAATGTTTCCTTTTTCCATTTAGGCAGTTGTTGTCCTTGCCCCAGGGATGTTATGTGAGCATGAGTGGGAAGGACCCTGACCAGCACCACAGGAGCAGGGTTAAATAACCCTGGAGGTGGTGGAGCATCCTGCTCCCCATTCCAGCCAGGTCCTCCCTGTAATCCATCAGCTGTCCACTGCCTGCTGTGGACCAGCATCATTAGGTACATGAAAGGGGAAAACAAACATGCCCAAAAACCAAGGAAACAAAGCAAACAGGATTCATGGTCTAGTGGTTAAAAGGCAAGCTCTGAGCAGCCAGGAGAGCTGGCTTCTCTCTCAGGCTGGGGCACAGCAACTCTTGGTTAGCATCTCCTCCCTGTGCCTCAGTTTACCCAGTGATAAAAAGGGGATGGTTGCCCTTCCCTGAATACATTAGGAGGGCTTTAAAACACCCACAACCTAATCAGTGTTACAGGTTATTCCAGCCTTGGCAACCTGGGAAAAATCAAAGCTGATTTATACAGTCGAATCATTGTTGGCACCGACGAACTGGTAGAGACAGTCCTGTCAAGTGTCATATTTGAAACATGAGGTTTATACATTCATTCCTGTCATTCTTTTTGTTCCATGCAACGGCAGATAGGTATTGCACACAGTGATATCCCCTCAGTGTGTGCCAAAGTGAATAATGCCAGGGAGATTCTGCCCCAGGGAAAGGCCACAGAGGAGCTTCCCATAGGTTTGCTGCCAGTGGAATCCCAGTGCAGAGGAGGTTGGTTGGGAGCTGAGGTTTCCCAGTTCAGCTCTTCCCCTGATTTTGTCCCCTCTGTCACCAAACCTGACACAATGCTCCTCACACACTGGAGATAGCATTGAACCCTGGTGACAGCGAGGGCAGAGGAGAGGAGACCATTTCTGTACTGATGCCTTGGGAAGGCTGACCTGAAACAGAGACTGGACAGAGCTAAGAGAATAAAGTAGATATTTATTGAAAGGCCTTTAGGGTACACCTTGGGCAGGACAAGAGCCTGACCAGGGCTACACCCAAGGTGGACAAAGAACGGCCACAAAATGGCTGACTGGTCATACAATCTTAGGTTTTTATAAGTTTGGGTCCATTTGCATATTGGGGTTTAATTGTCCAATTACACCTTCAGGGTGTGAGGTCCCATTCTTCTTGTTCCTCCCTTCAGTCCACCATTGCTTGTGCTGTTGGGCTGAAAGTTGGTCCTCAGCAGGAAAAGGATTTTTTTTGCCTCGCTACTCTGTGAAGAGCTGACTGACACTTAATATGAGGCTCAGAACTACACCTAAGCAGCACAGAATCTGAAAACATGAAAGCTAAAACTTAAGGCATCATCTCTGTTGATTAGACTTGGGCTTTTTGCTTGTGTTGGGCTTGCTCACACCTTCTAACCAAGAACACTAACACAGCAACTTTTCTTGAAAATCTAAACCAAGAATAGTAACTGTATAGGTTTGTTAAAAAAACCTTGCAGCAGCCACACATCACCCTGTTCCTAATTGTGACAAATCCAGCAGCACCACCAAACATTCCATTTCTCCTTCAAGTATATTGTGAATTCCAGCCCTAAACTTTACCTTTTTACATTTCTCTAAACCTCTGACCTTTCTGGAGCATTTCAATAGGGGTTAATTTGGCATTTATAAGCTCAAAATGAATACGTTTCTTTATAGAGAGTTCTTAGTATTCTCTTAACATTGAGGCAAAATATTTTTGTCTAGGCCATCACTACAAGTCAGCCAGAAAAGCAGTGGATTCTCCAGCCCTGGAGTTATTTGAAAGATGTGTAGATGTGACACTTGGGGACAATGTTTAGTGGTGGCATTGGCAGTGATGGGCTGATGATGGACTCAATGATCTTAAGGGTCTTTTCTAAACTAATTGATTCTGTGTTTCTAAACCTACAATTACAGACTTGCATTATTTTTTTTAGAAGCGGTATGCACTGTGGAAAAGCAGGAAATTTTTGTCATGATCTTGAAAACCTTCAAGTTAGCCCCACAAACTCTGAAAACATTCCTTCTACCCAAGAAATTCAGTTTTCAGCATTTCCCTCCTTTTTTTGATGCAGAAAGGTATTTTTCATGGAAAACATGGCAATAAAACACAACCCACTTGCAGAGAAAATTCAATCACACATGATTGGAGCTGCACAGAACTTACAACATAATAGGTATACAAGGTACACAAGATACAGATATTAGTCCCTGCCCTCAGGTGCTTAAGATATTGACTGCTTGAGGGAAAGGTCCAAATAGCCACTGGAAAATGCTACTTTTTCTTTACTTCCTTACAGGGAAGATGTTTAGGTTTCAGAAAAGTCTGGAGGTCATTCCAAGCAGGGCCATCCTTGAAGGTAGATCAAATTGCTTAGCATCCCATCTGGTTGAATTTTGGATATTCCCAAAGATGGTGATTTCACAGGTGTCCTTCCCACTGTTTGACCACCTAAAAATGTAAAAAAAAAAATGTCCACAATATCTGACCCTCCTGTCTCTTGCCTTAGTCCTGTTGCTGTGCACTCTCAGAAGAGTTTGATTCAGTCTTTTCTACACCCCTCATTGCAATGCCCAATCTCATAAGTGATCTTGAATTTTCTCATCTTAAAACCTTGATCCAACCCAGGACCCTCAGCTTCTCTTATGCTGTGTGCTCCTGACCTTTCACTGGGCTTGTTTCAGTAGGCCTATCAAAACTTTGATATTTATTATTAGAGAATATAAATTCCTTTCCACCCATCCTCTTGGTGTATAATCTGGAAGTCCTAGGCACTCTGGAAAAATTCCTTACACTCACACAGGATGAGAATAGACCCTAATGATGAAGGAATTTCCAAGTAATAGTTTCATTCAGAACAGCAATTGCATTTTAATTTGCACTTCTTTTATGAACTCTGTGTAGACTGGTAACTATTAAGGCTTCAAATCTTTGGATCAAAGGCCACATGGAGGTAACTTTAATGTTATTTTTTAAGTAGTCTCTCCTGCTGTTGATCAACAGCCCAGTACAGTGTTGCCTTTGCTAAATTGTTTTCTGAGAAGTCCAAATGGCACAAGTTTTTCTCAGAAAAGGAGGTGGAGGTAAACAATCAGTGATGTAAACACACAGATCCCTTGGCATGGAAAGTGGAAGCAGAGGACTGTAAAAAAGCAGGCTTCCTAATTATATCATCATTTTACTATCAGTAAAAAAATAGGGAGGGAACAAAATTTTAAAAAGCTGCCTTCACTAGAATGAAAAACTGGGTCTACTTGCCCACCTAAAGGGTAATAATAGCCATTCTGGGAGTGCTAAACTCTTTGAACTGTGTCTAAGTACCACTTCTGTTTATTTTAAGGAAGGAAACTGTCAGGTTCTGTTTGTTCGTAGTGAGCCATCCACAATGTGCTTGATGCATTCAGGACTAGTAAAATAGTGGTACATCAAGTATAGGAAACAAGAGGTTTATCATGGGATTAGTCTTACAGAGATAAAAGTAATCACAGAGCTGCTCAGGACTTCTTGTTTGCTGTGAAACTTGACTACAGGAGGTGATGGGTCTTTTCTTTTACAGCTTTTTCTGGTTGAGGAGGGAGGGAAGTGAGGTTAAAATAAAAACTCTTCATCTCTCCCTTATTTTGTTCCTCCCCATCGTTTGGTACTTTGCAAAGGGGCAACTTTATTTTAAGGGTTCATGTTTCTACCTTGCAACAAATCCCAGTCATGATTTTTATGGGCTAATTGCATTCCTGAACAGGTCACGAACTCTGGTCTGTTTTATTTCTATTCCTGATTTTAATTTTAATTTTTTTTTTAAAAATAGTAAAAGAAAAGTGAACTGATGCAACAAAGACCATGCTTTTACTCACAGAGCTTGTGTTATAAGGGCAGTCATTTACTGTTTCAGGGAATCAGGTGTTTTATAAAACACCTATTAGCTCATAATCTGGTGCCAGGGTTCCTTTATTTAAGAGAAAATTTATTTTTGATGGATTTTTAGCCTTTAATGCACAGTGGCAACATCTCTCAGGGATACCATCCACAAGCCAGATCATTCTTCCACACCTCATTTTTATCTCTTTACTTTGAGCTTCTATATTGCACAGTAGACCAATCAAAACTCTGGGAAAATGTTGTCTTATGGAATGTAGCTGGATCTCCAGGCAGTGCAGAGCTGTTGCAGGAAGATTTGGACTATCCAAACACCTTGGAGAGGGTGGGATATGTCTGGTTTTATTTTTAGATCCAGAGAGCTAAGCTCTTCTCTCTGTCTGTTCAAACACCAGCACATGGCAGTGGTTGAGACAAGCCTGGATTTCACACCACATCAAAAAGAATGGTCCTGTATTCACAGAGAGCTCTTTGGGACAGGATGCCCCTTACAGGGGAGTTCTGAAAGAAAGTCATCAGTCCAAAATGGAGACAATTAAATAAATAATAATAAT
>VWYP01019649.1:0-11687 GCA_013400435.1 Pycnonotus jocosus
CTACAGCGCCGCCCCGGGACCGTCCCCGCCGCTGCCGCCGGGGCCTGGCGCGGGCTCGGAGGGGTCGGGGCCGGGTTGGGTGGCAGCCTGGCCCGCAAGGGACGCAGTCCTGAGCGCCGGCTCCTCCGCGGCGGTGCTACCGGCATCGGCAGCGCCACGGCAGGTGACATCTCGGGGCTCCTTCGGTGTGACCTTGCCCCGTCGCTTTGCCGGGAGGGCAGGGAGGGCGTGTGGGGGTCAGATAGGAAAGAGACCCGTCCAGAATCGTAAAGAGCAGCTGATGCAGGCGTGTGGAAGCTCAGTCACTGCCGAGAAGGGAAGAGGGAACATGGGCTTCCTAATACAGCAGTGTTTAATCAGCAATCTCTCTAAATGTTTTACGCGGGACAGAAGTGTGCTACTGCTCTTCCACTTACCACTGCTGTTACAAGGCATTAGTGAAGACGAGAGGAGTAGAGGTATCTCTAATTCCCAAGACAATTTTGGCCAGCTCCCTTTTCAGCTGTGTGGATTGTTGCTTGGAGGCCCTCGTGTTTGCTAACTCAAATGCTCCCCCCTTCAGCTTCATAAAAAGACGCACAGTATCTGTGTCTTTTCCTTGGCAAAATCCTAGGAGCACAGCTGATAACACGAAGATCCTGGAGCTGAGCATCTGCTATTTGAGATGTATGCATGCACCACGGTACACAGAAGTATTTCCTTATTTTATGGCCCAGCTCCATGAACTGCTGAGTGAAGACAGACGTTGCTCAGTGAGACTCTTCACTTCTTACCTTATCTGTTTTTTCTTGCTATATCCAAATTTCAAAATTTACAAAAAAAAAAAAAAAAAAAAAAANTTTTTTTCTTAAAAAAAAAAGGAAAAAAAGAAAAAAAAAAGAAAAAGAAAAAATATAACAGCAGAAAAGAAGATGTGGCCTTTCTCATGTGCTCCTCCTGACTAAGACAGAGCTTACTAGAGAGATTCTGTTTTGACATGAAGCATCTCGCTCCAAAATTTTCTTGTTCACCATGAAAAGACTAGTAAGAGTGTATTGCAGAGATCTGAAGAAATTTTAAAATATCTATTCTTCCTATACAGTCAGCTGTCCAAAGTTGAAGAGTATGGGAATTGGTAAGCACGGGCAGGAGTGGTTTGGGGTTTGCTTTTTCCCAGAGCTGTTACAGAAACAGGAAACTGAATGTCAGGATACTGCCATCAACACTGCACTTCCTCTGCTGGTAGAGAATAACTGTACCCAGGTTTTGCTTCTGGCTTACTGTGAGTGTATGCTGTACACCCCAGATAAAAGGATTTATCATGAAGGGACACTCCAGTGGGAGAGCTGGAGTAGATAGCTCAGTCTGAGAACATGTAGGCTTTGTCTCCAGTGTGAACTTAGGAATCTTCAGAGACAATAATTTGGCTGAACTGACAACTAGATTTTAGGATGCAGAAGAACCTGCTACATCTGAAGGAGGAACTAGTTGTTGATTGCAGCAGACTGTTCTGTGTCTGAGTCCTGTCCTCATTAAGCTGAAGAATCCTTGAGTCAGCCAAAATCTAGAGAAAAGAAAGATCTCAAATGTTTGAGAAAGAAGAGGATGCAGCCTGTGTCCTTGGGTCTAGAAGGCTTCTAAATGCATATCCACTCATTTGACTGAAGAGTAGAAGGTGTGGCTGTTGATGGTTAGAGAGTGCCTTTGAGTCATACAAACCCAGTAATTTAATGACTTGATTTGATTCCAAGAGAGATTGAATGCCTGAAAAAACGTCCAGACACAAGGGTTAATAAGGTTTATCTGGTCTTGGACTATCACCTATCTATCCTGTGTTGGTTACTCATGGGAATATTAGCAATGTCAGGCAAACTCACACAAACTGACACAAATGCCCTCAGAAGGGGTGAGGGTTTGGGTTTTTTACTGTGCCACATTGACAACAGCAGTAATGTTAATAACTTCCTTCGGCTTCAAGCAATCCCTGTCTGATCCTCCAGTTCTGGTGTTGGGTTTTTAAAAGTCTTTAAAAGGTTGGCCTGTGGCCTACAACACATTTTGCAGAGCTGATAAAGAAAAGGATGTATTCTGCTCGTATTACAACCACTTCCGAGTGATTGAGTCATAGCAAATTGTGCATGTGTAAAAAAGGAGGTGGTCACTGTGGTATTTTGAATGCTTACTGCAATTTTTTTTTCAGAGAAAGAAAGTCCTACATTCCCAGAGAGAGTTCTTGTTTGCAATATACTCTCTTCTCTCCAAGTGCTTCATAAAATGATTCCATCAACCCACTACTAATGGCTTAAAGATTAAGCAGAACTAAAGGGCACAGGGCTGTTCTTTCATATTGTCTGCCAATTTATTTTGCTTAAGCAATAGATAATAATTGACAGAAGCAACTGAAGAGTCACAGTTTGATTTGCTTTTATCACTAGAAAGAAAGGCTGCCCTATGTTTATATTATCTTTTGTTCAGGGAGGTGGTTCTGTGATCATTTGGGGTTTGGGACAGAATCATTATGTTCTTACTGACATTCCAATGAACAGTTGCAAGTTGGTCCCACTGCAGTTCTCTGTAGGCCCACTCTTGGAATGGATTTCAATGAGCAACACCTCTGAAGAGGGGCAAAGTGACTTTTAACCTCAGAGCTTTAAATTCAAGGTTCTGTTTGATTGTATTCTTTTAATGTTTCTTTAACTTTAGTATTCATCTAACAAAATGGGAAAAATATCTTTGTGTCAGCATAAACTATCTTGGGATACTTAAAAAGTGTGAAGCCCATGCATAAAACATCTGAAAAGTTTTCCATTAACACAGGGGGAAAAGCATCCAGCATTGGTGATTTTATTATCAGCAAGGGAGTGGGAAAAAGAGTGCATTTGAAAAATTCAATTCAGCATTTCTCAAGATTTCCTCATGCATATTATCTATTTGTCTTTCCTTAAAATATGAATGAAGTCAGTGAAAATGCTCTGTGTTAGAGGCTCTTCAAATTTCAGGTGGAAAAAACCAGGCTGTGTTTGTGTTTGTACTCTTGGTGCTCATGAAAAAATCAATAATTGTGGTGTTAGGAATGGCTGCTTCTGTTGTCCCTTTATTAAGCTTTGCTACTCCTACTATTATCTTCATATTCCCATCCACATCTTTTTCTTCTATGGTTCTTCTCTTCATTCCATCAAGAAGTATTTCTCAGCCCTTTATGGTGGTAAAATTGGAAGGAACAAAGGATTCAAAAGGAATTATTCGGGACGTGTTGGTGGATGAGAAACTCAACATGACCTGGCAATTGCTTGCAGCCCAGAAGGCCAACAGCATCCTGGACAGTGTCAAAGGGAGTGTAGCCAGCAGAGAAGGGAGGTGATTCTGCCCCTCTACTTTGTCCTTGTGAGAACCCACCTGGAGTGTTGCAACCAGCTCCTGACTCCCTGGCACAGGAAAGTTGTGAACCTGTTGGAGGGCCACGAAAAGGATCACAGAGGTGGAGCACCTCCCCTTTGAAGACAGACTGAGAGAGCAGTTGTTCATCCTGTGGAAGAGAAGGCCCTAGGGACCACTAAAGCAGCCTTTGAGTACTTAAGGGAGGGCTACAAGAGAGCTGGAGAGGGGCTTTTTACAAGGGCTTGTAGTGGTGCGACATGGGGCAATGTCTTTAAACTGGATGAGGGTAGATTCAGAGATTTCAGAGAAGCTGAGGATGGGCCATCTCTGGAGGTGTTCAAGGCCACGGTGGGTTGAGGCTTTGAGCAACCTGGTCTAGTGGAAGATGTGGCAGCCTATGGCAGGGGCGTTGGAATTAGATGATATTTACGGTCCCTTCCAGCCCAGACCATTCTATGATTCTGTGGCAATTTGATTTAACTTCTTCTCTTAAGTGTGTTTCCTTCAATTAAACATATTTCAATTCAGCAGGCGTAGCAGGTATTGTTTGACTCTCTGTTTGGGTGACTGAAGACACCTTCAACAGCTGCTGCAACAGGAAGACTGCTGTTTATTTGTCTCCCTTGGGATGACTCTTGCGGGATCTGATCTGCATGGAATCAGTTCCCTGCCTTTGACTACAGCTGGAAAACTGCTAAATACAAAATCATGGTTAATAGAGGATCAGACCAAAATAGAGGATTTGACTCATCATTGTAAAAATAATAAAATTTAATATTTAAATAGCAGTAATGAAACTTTGTTTTGTGTCACCTAAAATACTCACAAGAGAGTTAAAATGGAGGGTAAAATTCTGTGATATATAGCTGAGTGTAATTCTCAGAAATGTGAATTAGTTTAATATTGTTTTGTTCAGAAATCAGAGATCCAGGGCATGCTAAGAAGTGTAAATATGAGACAGTGCAGTATAAAATAATTTGAAAGTGAGCAACTATATTGAAGACATTTGTCTTATCAATTTTCTTCATTAAAATATTAACAGAAGCTGCTACAGAACTTAGAGACTTTTTGAAAGAGCACAGTAGAGTTGGATGTTGAATCCACATTAAATTTCTTCTTGTGTTTAAGGAACTTGTTGCAGTAAAGCATTCTCAGTTTTATTTACCCGTTTTCATTCCTTCATAATCACTTCAAAGAGGATAACAGGATAAATAGTTGTATTTCACACAAAAGACTAAAATATCTTAGAATGCTTTATAATTACGTAACACCTCCCTCCCCAATGAAATAACTTCTGTATACATTTGGTAAACTTTTTCTATGTACATCAGCAGTATGGCCCCAGCTGAATTCAGTGCAGTCAGAAATAAGCTTGATGCATCCTCTTCCTTTAGGCAATTTCTTAGATTTTGTTTAGCATACTAAGAGTGAAAATTATTTATAAGAATTGTATAAAAATTAAATGAAATGTATCTGTTAAATGCTTACATTATGCAAAGGATTTTGCCTTGTTTAGCAACAGATTTTTTAATTTTTAAAAAATTTCTAGTCATGTTTTAGATAAATACAGATTTCAACAAGTCTATCAGAGTGTACTGCAAATATTACTTCTTAGAATTTAGGATTCGATAATGTTGTGACTGGAACAATTTTCTTATGCCAAAACAGAAAATTTAGATTTTGCTTGAGTTGCTCAATATTTGTTACTATTTTGGAGGACTGTTAAAATTAAACAGAGGTATTTTTTGGTACTAAAATCGTATTTCAGGCATTACTTAGTGAATGAATATTGAGTGCCTTTGTAATACAAGACAAACCTGTACTTGACACAGGACACTATGCACACGATTTGCCCCATTGATTGCAGCAAAAATTATCATGCACAAAAAGTAGGAACATCCTTAAAATATCTTGATGACTTGTGGAGACAGTTTATTTTCCTATCAGTCTAAAAATATGACCTAGCTGGTTCTGATTACATCTTTGAATTTCAAGTAAGTACTTTCTTTACAATCTTTGCAATCAGGAAATTTAATACCAGGAAGAAATTAATCCCTCCTTGCAATGCATCACCTAATTTAAAAATCATCTATGAATTAAACAACAATATTTGGCTAAACCCTTGGAAATATCAGGCAGGTATACATTTTTGAATTCTCTAAGGTGTGCTAAAATAGGAGAATTTGTATAGATGTGCAAACATCAGTACGTGGTATTGTAGTGTGTATGCCCTAGATTGCTACATAATTTTTAGTTATTTTATCTTTGAGTATTTAAAACTTCAGGATTAACGTCACAGGTTTCTTGTTTTCTCTCCACTCAAAAGGGTTCGGCACAGTAAAACTTAAAACATTAACCGAGAAAGAAAATTCCAACTTGTTCATTATTATTATCCTAAAACACATTTTTCAACATGTTGAGGTTTTTAGCTACATACAGAAAAAAAAAATCATTCTTTTTTAGCAGATCTTCATAGGAGTGCTTCTGTTTCACTGCAGGAAAATGGAATTATGTATTTTTATTCTTTTCTCTGCTCAGCTGTTTTTCTTTTCTAGAAAAGGAGTTAAAACTTCATAGAAAAAATTCCAGCGTCATGGACATTGTGGGTTAATACATCTGTTCTAATTGACAGTTTCATACAGGATGCCACTAGCACAGTGAAAACCAAGCCCACCAAAGCAGTTTGCTCTGGTGCGTGAAACCTTACTCACCATCTGACATTAAAAAATATTTAAATCTGCAGAAACTATCACAAAAAAGCAATGCAAAGTATTAATGAGATTTCTGAACACCGAGGAAGAAAACTGGATTTGTGCCAGGGTAACGAATCTGGCAAATAAAAGTGAAGGAAAGTGCCACAAGTGAAGAAGACGAGTGAATTTTAGCATCGATGAGAGATGGATCACGGCCACGCGATGGCAGCAGAGGCTGCGGAATTAGGGTTGTTTTTAACACGAAACCACGGATAAACAGGATATGCCCTGAAGTTCCTAACTGGTACTTCTTGTTCCAGAAAACATACATTATGTACATTTTCACTTAAAGAAGTGGCATGTTCATCCGACCAGAAGTTTCTGTGGAGTGGGAGAAAGAATACTTTTCTTAAAAATAAAACAAAACAAACCCCCTCACGTTTTGGTTTTTTGTTGTTGTTGTTTGGTTTTTGTTTTGTTTGTTTTTTTTTTTTCCCAGTAAGAGTATTTTTTATTTCATTTGCCGATATTTCCGTATGCCTTCCTCAGTTACCTGAGTTACTTACACCGAGAAGAATATGCCTATTTCAATAAGAGCAAGACAGTTGCTTCCTTTTTCCTAATTTCTTTTCCTAGTACTTTTGTCCACAGGAAGGAACTGTGGTATAAAATCCCTTTTGGGGAAAACCAGAAAATTAAAATCTAGAATGCTTTCAGTTTCCTGGAGGAGGATTAAAAAATCTTGCTTGTTCTAAAATAAAGTGTTGAACTAAGGAAGCAGAATTTTTTGGACTCAGATCAGTATAAATTAATAAGCTCTAGCTCTGTAATTTAAAAAGAAAACTACAGTCTGCTCATTATATCCAAACTAGATGTTTTTTCAACTCATAGGTAGCTATTTATATATATCCTTCATATGACAAGTTTTAAGAACTCAGGATTTGTGCAAGATAGTACACAAAACCTTGTAACTCCACAAGTAAAAAATTGTCTTTCCAAGACTTTGAGTTTTTTTCTCCTGAAATGTATAAAAGTAAGTCTTTCATATAAAATTCTTTCCTGCAAAAGGCACAGTCCCCTTTCTGTGTTCCAGATAGCACAATTCCATTTCTGTGGTCTGTTTCCAGTATGTGTTCCAGATGCTGCACTGCAAGTTCAGCTTTAATCAAACAAGACAGTCCAGAAAAACCTCCATCAAAGCCTCTCTTCAATCCAGGCAAATACTTATAATAAAATTTCCTGCTGGAGCATGACATTTTGCAGATCTGAAAGGCAACCAGGTAGAGTTTAGACAAGCAGCTTTCCGGATGGCTTTGATGGACAGAAACACGAGCTGGATGTTCTCTAAAGTCGTATTTCCTGTGACTCTCTGAGAGTGTCTTGAGAGATGCCCTACCCTTCAGAAGGGTGGCAGCTGCTCTTACAAAAAGTCACTCTTACTGAAGTGTTTGCTTTCCAACAAAACCAAGGAGTCTACAGGGTATGCACAGCACTGAATTCTGCAAAAACCAAAGGTCTTCTCTCTTGGCCCCTGACTGGATTGCTCCAATATGGCAAGAAGTGGTGAGGAAGATCATAATCACCAGCTGGAGGATTGACTCAGCAGTATACTTAATTTTGGGTAGCCAGAAGAGAACTTGTTCACCAGCTCATTTTGTGCATCCAAACTTCTGCACTGGAGGAATATGAATGAGTCTTTGCAATTAGAGTGAGTTTGCCTAAAGCACCATGGATTCCCTTCCTCCAGCCTGTGATTCAACTGCTCTGTCATGACTACCTGAGGTGTTCAAAGCAAGCACTGTCTCACAGGGCCAGCAACGCTGTAAATAAGCCTTTTGCAGATGAGTCTTGCTTGCTCCTGATTTAAAGGAGTTTAAAGGCAGTTTAAAGGAGTTTAAACGCAGCAGTTTAAAGGCATTACTGCTCTGCCAGTCTGAATAGTAGGAAAAACCCCTAGTCCCATTCCTCTACTGGTCCTGGGTTTGGGCAAGGTTATAAGTATAATTTTTAGATTGTAGACCTGAAAAGCAAAGAAATAAATTGTCTGCTAACTCTAGTGAGGGTTTAGATGGCATTTTCCCCCACAATCTGAGGATTGATAGATTAAATTACCTGGAATGTGAGCACATCTGAATGTGGATTCAGAGGGGACTGTCCTGTTTAATCAACTTGGTATCTTTTTATTATACAGTCACACATCTAGCGGCTGAAGGGAAGACAGTGAATGCTTTTTTCTGGATTTTAGTAAGGCTTTTGATATTGTCCCTCACATCATCCTTTTGGACAAGTTATCCAAATATGGGATGAGCTGGTTCTTAATGCACTGTGTGAAGAACTGGCTGAAAGACAGGGCTCATGGTGTTGTGGTGAGTGGGTTCATGTCTGGCTGGTTACTGGTCACCAGCAGTGCTCCTCAAGGCTCAATCCTCTCCTCTCCTCTCCTCTCCTCTCCTCTCCTCTCCTCTCCGGGGCAAATGCAAGTTTCGGAGATATGAGAAGCTCTCAGCATACATCAGAAGACAATGATCCTATTGAGGGACCAGAGACTTGTTAGAGACAACTGTAAATCTGCATGCATTTATTCTGTGTACAACCAGCCAGCCAAGGAGCTAACTCTTTCTGCCTCACAAAAGGCCTTAGGCCAACAAGGGGGTTTTTTTCAGCTGAAAAAGGAATATGAGCTCTTTCCTTAAAGTGTTACTGTGGCTAGTTTCCCAGTTTCTAAAGAAAATGCTGACACATACCTGAATATGTGGTATCTGTCACTTTTCTTGTCACAATATGTTAATTGGATCCAACTTCCTATGGAATTTCTATCTTGGTTGTACTTTCACTTGTTTTATTTCTAATCTTAGTTCAGCTTCTTTTCAAAACTCAAAGCTCTCTTTTGCTTTTGCTATTACATTCTAATTCTTACATCTACACCCTTCTGTGAGTCTCCAATAGCCTTCTGGTCCTTACTCAGAATTAGATTCTCTTTGCTTATTATTCTAGCACTAATGCTGTTATATATTCTTGTGGCTGATACCAGGAAAATATCAAGATAGGACCACAAACTGTCCAACATAACTTGAAAATCTTTCCCCAAAGTTATATCCTTTTTCTATGTCCTGATGTCACTTTTAAAATCGTCATCTGAAAACACTGTTTATTGCTTATTTTGAAGGCTAATTCAAATAAAATATTCAAGAGCTAAAAATCTTTTTTCTTTACTAGTTGGTTAAGTAGGTGCACAGAATATAGACTATAATGTATGATTCAAAGAGATAATACTATAAAATATTTGGGAGTCTGGAAAACCGAATGTAGCCAATGACAATTTTGCACCTTCCACAAATTTGTGGCCATATAGGAGCAGAAATGACAGGAGATTAGAGCAGAGGAATTAGTCATGTAGTCATTGGTAAGGGAGTGTATTAGACCAGTCTATCCAGCCTTTATTTTCTACCACACAAATAAAGTTGTACAAGTGTCTGTGTTTTGAGCTGGTAAAGAACACTCTGCCAGCTTTTGAGGGAGCAGTCATGTTCAGTCCAATAGATGCTGGGTTGTTGTTATTACTTAATGCTCTTGTGTATCTAATACACCCCTGAAATCCAGGCATCTTTAGAGATTCTGCTTTTTGCAAGTAAATAATCTGATAGAAAAAGCAGGTGAGTAGGAGGAGAGGCAGAGGTCATTGTCATAGACAAGAGCATGAGTTGTCAGAAGGATCATTGGGAGAAGAAGCTCCAGGATAATATCTACCCACATCTATTGCTGCTGAACTGCAGCAGCAGACTCTCTTAAGGTCTGTAATTTAGGATACAGCCTTTGTGGAAAAATTAATGTAAGGGATGAACTTCTCAGATTCTCTCCAGGAGAACTAATTCTGATCTCAGACTTTATTAGTTATTTCTGGCATGTCTTTCCTGACTACAAGAAGTCTTTTATCTAACTGTACCAGAGAGTAATAGAAAAACATGCTGTGGGTTATCCTTAGGCACATGTGAACCTTATGCTTGTATCTATGCTTGTAACTATCAAAGCACGAGAAAGTAGAATGAGGCAGATGGGCAAATTATTCCCACAAAAGCCCAGCTAGATCATTTGATATACCAAGAAACCTCCAGAATTTCTGGGAAATTCTGCCATGCACCAATGTAATAAGCTAGTACAAGCTGTGGGTAGTTTCTGTATAAGGAGAAGCATCTGCCATAAAACCCACACTGCCTGGCAACTGCATGGTATCTGTTGGGCTTCGAGGTTTCCACTGCAGGAACAGTGGAAACTGCTTGGGATTGCCCATTGTCAGGACACAATGCCATGTTTGAGGTAACATTATTTAGCTTTAGCAGGGGTAAAGAAGGAATAAATTATGTGAGGAATGTGGTGGCTTCATGGTTATATGTTCGTATTATTCTGCTGTGTTATACCTTTTGTAAAAAACTACACAAAAGAAGTCAGGAAATGACCTCATAGACTCTTCTAGCTGTATTAATAACCACAAAGGTGAAAGAAAGCACAGAAACAGTTAAAATACCCAGAACATAAGGTAGCTGGGCTGCCTTTTTTTTTCAGCCATATCCCTGTTGACTAAGAAATGTTTTTTTGTCTATTTCAGACTTGTCTGTCCTTTAGTATAGATGCTTTTAAAAAGGTGACACACACATTAAAAAAGGAGAGACAAAACCAATGGAGGACCATTTTTTAAAATGAAGAATCAAAATCTATAAAAGATTAGCAAGGATGTATGGAGTTAAAGGAAGTTGTTAAGTATCATGAGAGTGCTAACAAAGTTAGTAGTTTATGAAGAATTGCATTGCAGGTATTGGCTCGAAGTTTGAGCAGATACATCCCCTGTGAAGGATCCTCCTACGTGGGAAGGGCAGGTAGAGGTACTGATTCCTCCCTTTGGCAGACTGGAGCACCTGAACACCAGCTTAAAATGCTCCTGGGTACAAAAGTACAGTCCCACCAACCTCACCTTGGTAGTATGCAAGCGTCACATCCACAGTTTGAAAAGAAAATGGGATGTGAGGACATAAAAGTAAATCGAAAATGAGGAAACCACTACACAGGTTTAGAATCATAAAACTGTAGATTCGTAAAATGTCCCATCCTTGGAAGCTTCGAGGTTGCGTTGGATGGAGATTTGAGCAACCTGGTCTTTTGGAAGGTGTCCGTGCCCATGGCAGCGGGGTTGGGACCAGGTGACGATCAAGGACCCTTCCAACCCAAACCATTCAATAATTCTGTGATTTACCTAAGGTAGATCTCTCATGACTTAGTTGATACAATTGAATTGATAATCCCTCTGCCACTGAAGCACAAGCGATAGGGGCAATTTGTGGACGGGAAAGGAGGCGGGCAGTTCGAGCAGCCCAGCCGCGGGAGCGGCTCCCGCCGCTGCCACCACACCATCACTTCGGGGCCGGGCGGGGTGGCGCCACAACCCCCAGCGGCAGGACGCCGCGATTCCAGAAGGAATGGCCGGGCTAGCGACCTGGAGAAGCCTCAGGCAGCCCTGGCGGCCGGGATGAACAACCCCGGTTCGCCCCTCTGCTCCGTGCCCTTCCCTCGGGCACAGCCCCGGGGCCGGGCCGGGACAGGGCGAGCGGGGCAGTGCCCGCCGCGGCTCCGCAGGGGGCGCTCGAG
>VWYP01019649.1:11718-93353 GCA_013400435.1 Pycnonotus jocosus
GGGGCCGGCGGTGGGAGCGGGCGGGGGGCGTCGCTGGGGCCGGGGAATGGGCGTGTAGGGAGAGAGGAAAGAAGGGAGCGTGCGAGCGAGCGAGCGAGGAGAAGAGCCGGACGGAGATTCCCGCCCGGCGCCCGAGGTAGCCGCCCCCATCGGGGTCCCCTTCCGCCGCCTGCGGGCTGCGCGCCCCCTCCATCCGCCGCAGGGCGCCGCCGCCGGGATGAGCAGCTCGCGGAACAACCGGGTGATGGTGGAAGGAGTCGGGGCCCGGGTGGTCCGCGGCCCGGACTGGAAGTGGGGGAAGCAGGATGGCGGCGAGGGCCATGTGGGCACCGTGCGCAGCTTCGAGAGCCCCGAGGAGGTGGTCGTGGTGTGGGACAACGGCACCGCCGCCAACTACCGCTGCTCCGGGGCCTACGACCTCCGCATCCTCGACAGCGCGCCCACCGGTGAGCGGGGAGGGGACGGAGGCACCTCCGCCCTCACGGCGGCGGGTCTGGGGGGCAGCACCCGAGGTGCTGGCGGGGTCCCGTCCTGGGGAGCGGCTTGCGCTCTTTCTCCCGCTTTTAGAGGTGCGCCTTTGCCTTGGATTTGGGTGCGGGGAGTCGAGCACCCTCCCCCTCCCCGCGCATAGTGTCTGTCTGTGCGCGTCCGTGTGTCTGTGTGTGTACACGCAAACTTGGGGCAAATCTACAGCGCGGCGACGGAAGTTGTCCTGAGAGTGCTAAATTGGGGTAGCAAAAGTGATCTGTCACAGACAGCAGGCTCCTGTTGTGCTGGGGAGGGAGGTGGAGAGAGGGAGCCGAGAGGGTGATACAGCGAGGTTTGGGTTTGCTTTCACGCTCCGATCCCCACTTCTGGAATTTATATTTCAGAGCAGTTTTGCAAAATATTGGCAGTCATCGTTGAGTCAAGTATAGGGATAATTGCAGAAGAGATGTGTAGTAGCATTTTTCTAAAGGTTACACTAAGTGGTTGAAATAGTGTTGTTTTGTGCCTGTGATCTGCACGTTGCCTTTTATCTGTATTGACAGAGCTGCTGTAGAATAGTAGAGGTACTGGGAGGCAAAAAAGTGCATGAGTTCATTCTTTTAATTACTTGGCTTCTTGATATTTATGCTTTAAATCCAGTCATTTTGGACAATGGAATTTGATCTGCACTGACATTATGCGGCAGTGTTAGTATTGCAAACGATGCAGGGAAATGTTCATTTTGGCACCTGTTTTTACAATGAAAACTTAACCAGAAAAATATAGATATTGTTAAGTTTCATCAGAAATACTGAGAGGGGACTTTTGGGCCGGTCAGGATTGCCTCAGTAATGAGGTGTTTGCACTGATTTGTTGAGGCACTTGAGCTGTACTCTTTTGTAATGTGTCTTTAATTCAGAACGTGATGGAGAGACCATCTTTGTGCCAGCTATGTGTAGTGTTACAGCAAGGAAAATTATATCAGTAGGTTTAAGCTAAAAGACTTCTGAGGAGACAGAATCATGGAATTCATTCTAACTAATTACAAAAAACCTTGCTAAGAAAAGAACCCCCACTGGTTATCCTTTGAGATGGATTTAATTTTTCAGTGATTGGGTACCTTCCTCTCTGCCGGCATGATGATGATGGGTTTTTTTGAAAATCTTTTTGCAGTGGACTTTAAAACAAGAAAGAGGAGTCTTTCAAGTTGTCCTTGTCTTGCAGATGTTTATGCTTAGAAACTTTTACCTGTGCTTGATGTCCTGTAGAAACCAGTGGGACTGCTTCTGCTTAGAACTGAAGCACATGCATAAATGTTGCATATGAGCCTCGAATGCTCATTGTTCTAGCCCTGCCTGACGTATTTGCAAGCAGATGGTGTCCTCTTAACTGTGTCTGGAAGCCTAGACTTATTATTCAGTTTTAAACCTGTCATGTTTTTATTTCCGTTTTCTGCTTTATTCCTTCTGATTTTCGTTTCTGTTTATATTTTTGTATTAGAATTTTAACTTCTTTTTCAGATAAAACTGTTATGTCACACACATTCTGTTGTCAGGCTTAGCAAAATGGTATTTCTCTTCCTGAGGTTCCTGGCGAACATCGTCCTCATCCTCATGGAGCTGTTGTGTGGGTCGCTTTCTGCTAGAGAGAGTTACTTTTGAGGTCTTTATTCCCTGGAGATAGGAAGAGTAAAAATCTGTAAAGTAATTGTAACAAAAGGGCAAAGTTAATAGAGTTAAGGTGCTGTCAGTTTGGACTGAAATCCTGGGTTTGCTGCTGATTCACTTTGTAGTCTTGTCTAAATCACTTCCCTGCTTTACCTTTTGGTAATGATTTATTTTCTTCTCCCAGGTAGTGACTGTACATTGTTTAGAGTAAGAGACTGACTTTGGATGATAGTTTAATACTTCTCTAGGGACGTTAATGTTAGTGGGATTAGGTGACAGGAATTTCTTTGGTAGTATTAATGATGATGTTGAGCAAGGAATTGTTATAAAGCGTGGGGTGGCTTTTTGTTTGATGATACTCAGTGGAGTGTGTGTCATGGCTCTTATAGTTTAAAGTGAAAAAAAATTTCTCTGGTTCATGAATTTACAGTCACAATGTGATTGTAAGTTTATAGTGAAAATAAATACAAAAGTGCAATAGTAAAAATAAAAATTGGTTATTGTAGGAGTTTTTTCTATTATGTATTCAAAACCAGTCTTGATTATAAGTTCTTAGAAGTGGTGCTTACAGAGTTACTGCTTTGAGTATGAGGCCTGTGCAGCTGGGAACAGTAGTGGTGCATCAGGTAATGTTTGAAGGTCATTCTACTAAAAAAATAAAGCAAGTTGAGTTTGTTTCACGTACGTGCATATATATGTGTATGCCACGACTATGCTTCATAGACTTAACAAGCACACTGTTCTTGTCTTTCAAGGGTTGTAGGCTGTTACCAGCATTGTGACACTTTGCTAACATCTTAGAAAACTTTAATAGTCTTAGTGCTAAGATGCTAGGATGGTATCTTCTTAAAATAAAAAACTTATTTATGTGAAGAATATCCTGGAAGCTCTTTGCTCCAGATGTAGTCATCTGGGTCATGAGGGACTTGTGATATGAAGTTTGGGGTTGTTTTGGTTATGTCTACCAGACTTGCTGTATTAGCTGCCCTTTGGTGTGGTCATATATATATATCCCCCTACATTGCTTTAAGTGAGACAAAGCACTTGAGAGGGATTGGTAAACCAAGAGTTTGAAAAGAATTAGAATTTCACATAGAAGTAAAACTTCAGGTAGGTCCTGCATAGCTGGCTCCTCAGTGGAGAAAGTGATCAGATGTGATGCATCAGTAGAGCAGCGTGGTTGTTCAATTACTTACAAATAAATCCTGTTTTTTTTGTGAAGTAGCTTTTTGCCAGGATCCACAGTCTTGTACCCCTTTCTTGGTAGTGTTGTGAAAAAGAAACAGAAAGGAGTAGTTTTCTGAGTTGCTGAAGAGAAGCAAGAAAGTTCTAAATCCAAGCTTTTTATTTAGAAAGGAAGGCAGCCTTTTACCTGCGGTAAAGGCCAGGCAAGTAGCATGTTTGTAGAGAGCACATCTGGCAGTGTTCACATAATAGTCATGAGCATTACAGAAACTTTTTCTGTTTATTCTCTTTCTGAAGATTTGCTTTCTATAGAGCTTAGACCAGAATTAATTTGTCATCAATTTCCTTTTTTATATGGTTGGTTCAAAGTAACAATATTATTTTCCTGCTGAAGTATTTACCAAACTGTGTTCGAATAAGGGGAGGTGGCAGAGGAAGTCTTGATGCAGAATTATCCCCCAGCTGGAGCGTGCATCAGTGCAGTGTGGAAAGCATTATGTGCTGTATTCTGGTAATATTGAAAATACAGGTGTTACCTGCAGAAGATGAGTGGCTTTCTGTACTTGTATTAATAGGTTTTTGTACTTGAAAAGTGGCATAACTGATCGTTAAGCCAAACATGTTAAAACATTTTAAAAGACAGATTTATCCTGCATATTTCTTTATTTGTTCTTGCTTTTCAAACATCAAGTGTAATTTATGGCAAGTTGCCTTAGTCAAGATTTTTTTAGTGGCTACTTATAAATACTTACGGGAGCCCTTACAAACTAAAAAAACTAATAGCGTCCTGAGCAGTGGTACTTGGGAGGCCTGTATTTTTACATAAACGTGTTCTTTGTTCTTCCTGCCCTTCCCCCATGTCTCCTACACAGTAATCCTCTCTCTTCCTGTGTATCTTGTGATTCCCTTACCAGATAGGACACATGCTTTAGCAGGTCTGGCATTTTCTATCTATAATAGTAATTGGTCAGCTGGCTACTTCCAAACGGTGTGTTTAGTAGATAGGTTATGTTTGTGGGAACACTCATTGGCATTTTCATGCAATGTTTCAGAATCTGACTGGTTATCTCTAAGAATTCTTTGTTTTCAATTTACCTGGAGTCTGGCCGTAATGTAAAAATGGTCTGGGGTGAAGGAATAGGAAGAACAAAACGTTGTTACTGCTTTTTAAATACAAATCAATTTTTAAAGTTGTTTATGGTATTCCTTCTTTGATGATAGTATTGTCATTACGGTATGAAGGGCTTTTGGTTCAGTACAGTTCTGTAGAGAGTAATGGTTCCATTGGAAACCAGATTTTGTTTGTTCTGAGAAGTGAAATCACTCTTGGCATCTTCTGTGTTTTACAGTGAATGATGTGGATACCTTGTATGTCTGATTTTACTGTTAAAATCCTTTTATTGGACAGCTGTATGTTGCCATCTTCAGTACAAAAGAACTATTTGTAACCAATTCAGATGGCAATTTGAGCAACACCTTTTTTTTACTTCCTTTCACAGCTGTAAGAGTGAGCATGGGTTCCAAAAACTTGTGAAAGGCTCTAAAATAGATGTATAAATGAGTGGTGACAGGGGAATGGTGGGCTAGGTAATCCAGGAAGGATTTGGGAAGAGATGAGAAAAGTGAAGATAACCACAGCATTGAGGTAGAAAACTAATATGAAATTCAGATAGTAAAAAGCATTAATGGCAAGTGGACGTCAGGAATAGTGGATTTTGTGGTGTACTGAAGGTGAAGGGACATAAGGAAATGGCAGCTATTTAAAAGTAATTAGGCATGGTGAAAGTACACTTCTCATTACCTGGTTTGTTTTGGTTTTTAAAGTGTACATGACACAAAACCTGTTTCATTTTGAAATAGCCTGGTTCTAGGAAAATTTGAAGAATATTTCGAAGTTTGATTTTTTCATTATCTCAGTATAGAGAGCTGAAGTGCTCTTTTGGTGCACAGCCGGTCAGCTATAGGGCTGCTGTTTGAATTCTGAAGTTTTTATGGCACTTTAATTTATTCCAGTAGTTTAATGAAGGCATTCTTTCCTAATATAAACTTTGCAACATTTGTGTTTCTCAAGCTTTCTTAAACTGCTTTCCCTTTGAAGAGTGGAAGAGTTTATGTGGCAGATTTTGCTTTTGGGTCAGGATTTTAGTTTGGCTCCAGAGCCTACACTTGATGCTGTTTCTTGGTTGTTTTAAGTACTGTGCTTTGATTTACATCATGGATGTTTTGGGAGCGCATAAGCTCCTTTGCTTTTTGGTAAAAGTAAATTGAAATAGATGATCTCAATGCTGATGAGCCTTCAGTCCACTGGGGTAGAACCAAGCTAGTCTGAAACACAGGATATGATGCCTCCTTCCCTCCCCCTGAGTTTCTGTAGTGCCACCGGCTGGTCCTCAGTGCTGACTTCTGGTGTGTGGATGGTAACCAGCAGATGGAGACCTCGGTGATGCAGCTTGTCCCAGTGCCACCCCTGGAGCGCCACAGTGGAGCAGGGATCCTCCCTGCAGCCCATGGGAGAGTGTTTTCCGGAAGGAATAAAGCTTGTGGAGAGGACCTGTGATGGGGCAGGGGAAAAGTGTGAGGAGCTGTTATGGACTGACTCTCCATTCCCCATCTTCTTCAAAAGGGTTGTCAAGCACTGGAACTGCCCGGAGGAGTGGTTGAACAACCATCCCTGCGAGTATTTAGAAGATGTGTGCGCATGGTGCTTAGGGATGTGGCTTAGTGGTGATCTTGGTGGTGTTAGGTTAATGGTTGGATTTGATGGTCTTAAGGACCTTTTCCAACCAAAAAGCTAATGTGGTTTTTATTCTACCCTGGGAAGAAGCAGGGAGATGGAGGAGTTTGGAATGAAGGAATGCAGTTGTCTCTGTGAAGAGGGTGAAGTATAGGGAGAAGATGTTTTAGTTTTTGTTTTCCTCACCATCCTGTTTTTCTTTTTCAATTAGCTATAAATTTTCCCCAAGTGAAATCTCTTTTGCCTGTGATGGTGATTGGTAAATAATTTCACTTTTAGCTTGACCTAACCTGTTTCATTTTGTTTTCATTCTTTGTCCTGTTGGGGAGGGAGAGTGAGGGACTGGTTGGATGGATGCCTGACAGCCAGGCAAGGTCAACTTAGCACCCTCGCGTACCTATAATATCTAGTTGAACTTAAATTCTTTCAGTCTTCTTTAACACACATTATTGATCTAAATAATTTTGTTTGTGCTATAACCATGAATATGAGTCATTATGTGATCAGTAGTAGCACCTTGTTTTACCCTTCTTTTTAGCATTTGAAGTTCAAGGCTTCTTAGTCCACTGTAGCCAGAAGCACACAAATCTGCTTCTTCGTCCAGATCTCTGGTGCAGTGGTTAGACATTCTGTAACAGGATTACTTGCCTGCACCTGCCCTGCAGTTCCTTGTTTCTCATGGCGGTAGTGTTGTGCAGCACCTCAAAGAATGGAATTGGGAAACCAGTTCAGCTGAATATTTTCCCTCCTGGCTGTTTTCCAGCCTGGGATGTTTCTTGATGCAGTTTACATCTCAGCTCTGCAAAAACCTTTTGCTCACATAATGGAAAGAATGGAGCAGCATGGTCAGGTGAGGCGTGTGCTGAAGTGGGTGTTGCTGCTGGAATCCTGTCAGGGAATGGATGAAGAAAGGCTGTATCTATCAGCATGGTGTTTAGGGATCTGTGAGATACAGATATGTCCCTTTAAGTCAGACACTTTGAGTACAGACATGCACTGTTCTTTTTTTAAGTCCCAGACACTATGGTCAGTAAAATTACTTGAGTCAAATATCTTTGTACAATTTTTTTCTTGAACTTTGCTAAAGAAATTTTGCTGAGTTTTGCATAGCTGCTTTTGCTTCACTGTCAAGAAGTGTTTAGTTTTTATTGAAGTTTACAGTGAGATGACCTATTCTGTATCACATGATTCCTGATTATACCTCTCCTTTGCCCTTTTTCCTGCTGTTTGGTCAAGTGGAAGAATCCTACAGCACCCAATTCCTTGGTCCTTTCACATCCAGAATAAATATATTTCTCGGCCAAATGCCTTCCCAAAAGTTCAACAGGCATTAAAAAAGAATATAATCAACAGATGTGTAACTTCTGTTTCTATATAATACCAAATATATTGATATAAATACAAATTTAGCAATCAGTTAGAAATAAAACCAAAACAAATACCGCCTCTGAACCCCAAGTACCATAACTAGTTAGACTTTTTAAACAGGGTGACAAAAACACAAGATATCTCAGTGCTTTTCTTTCCATTCTTGAAGACTTTGGCTTTGAAACAAAAAAATAGTAAAATGCTTCAATACAGTCTCTAGAGCAAGAGGGACATGGTCGTACTGAGAGTCAAGCGAAGGGCTGCAAGTGTTGCAAAGAATCTCAAGGGCGTCTGGTGCAGGAAGAGAATGGGAGATCTGGTGGTGCTTAGTCTGGAGAAGAGAAGGCTCAGGGAGATATTAAGAGTGTGCATAAATACCTGATGAATGTTGAAAAAAGGATGGAGCCAGGCTCTTTTCAGTGGTGTCAAGTGACAGGGCAAGAGGCAATGGGCACAAATTGAAATACAGGAATTTCCACTGAAACAGAAGAAACATTTTGTTCTAGGCATGGTTGAACACTGGAATATGCTGTGGTGTTGTTTCTGGTTTTGGTGCTGCTCAAAACCTTTACTGGCTATGGTGCTGGGCAGCCAGCTCTAGTTTACCCTGCTTTGAGCAGTGGTTGTTGGAAGAAACAATTTCCAAACATTACTTCCAACCTCAGCTATTACGTGTTTCTGTGAAATGATCAAACAAGAAGGCATTTCCTTCAGTTTTGCCTTTCCAACTGTTGATTTTTCTTTGCTACAGATGGCTCAGCTGTTGGGTATAAATGATTAATAGCTTTATAGTGAATTTGGGAGTAATTTCTGGAAGCATCCCTGCTGGAGGGGGCAAAATCCATTCTTTTTCCTCACTTAATTTCAAATTGATCTGGTTTGTTTTTTTTTTTTTTAAGGGGAAGTGACTGGGAAAATTCTGTGTTACTCTAGCTTCTTAGTGCTCATTTCTGTCTAGTGCTACAGACTGAATGCTAGTGCTTCTCTCTTCTATTGCTCAATTTTTTCCAAACAGCAGCAGAATTTGATTTTTTTTTAAAATAATCTTGTAGCTGTTCACTGTATTCAGAATGGGTGGATGGAAACTCTGTGACTGATAATTTTCACTCTGCTGGAGCTTGGCAGAGCTGTAAGACTAAAGTCTTGAGATCAGTTTTTGTGGAAGGCTTGGCAGAGCCCATGCTGGTGGGTTACATCTGGTCTGTCTCTGGCACATTCCTTTTAAAAACAAAACCAGAATGACAGTAAAATGCTTCAAAAATGGTAACAGATTTTCATGAAGCTAATGGCATCTGTCCAAGAGAGCTTAATTTTTTTTTCCCCATATAAAAAAAGAATAAAGACAAGCACTTTATATTTTCCAGTGTACAAAATGTGTGAGTCAAACCAGTAATTCTCAGGCTGCCACACACAGCTGAGCACAGTAGCCTTTGTGATAGAATGTGTGTTGATAGGTGTACTCCAGAGATAAAATTCTAGATTGCCATGTGTATTTTGATAAACGCATTTCTGACCCTTTAACTTGTAGTTAAAAGATTTCTCATTTTCTTTCTCTGCTTTGTATAGACGGAAGGAAGCAGACATAGCCTTCTCAGCTTTTTAAGCTGAGAGAAGATAGAATGTTTCAGGAACAGTGACAACCGGAGATACAGTGCAAAGTCAGCTATCATTTCCTCAGTGATATAGGCTGATAGGGTATTAGCAGCAGCCTTTCTCCATTGTTAACTTTCTAGTTTACAGTTTCAGATTATAACAGGTGTGGAACAGAAGTCTGTGTAGTAATGCAGCAAAGTCTTTAGGTTTGTTTTTTTCATTTTGTTTTCCCTCCCCAGGTATCAAGCATGATGGAACTATGTGTGATACCTGTCGACAGCAGCCTATCATTGGCATCCGGTGGAAATGTGCTGAATGCACAAATTATGACTTGTGCACAGTTTGCTATCACGGGGACAAGCACCACTTGAGGCATCGTTTTTACAGAATTACCACACCGGGAAGCGAAAGGTAAAACCTAACTTCTTCCTCGTGAAATCAAACAGAAACAGGTATTTGTGGTTAACTTTTAAACTGAACATTTGGTCACTGAAATTTGGATTAGGTAAGAGTGGCTTGAGGTTAGATTCTGTTTCTGGGAGGAGGATAGCTAGGATAAGTCTTTGGATCTTGGAAAACATGGAAATTTTAGGAAGCATGGAGTACAGGGAAAAGGATATGATTATTCAGTTTTGCTTAATCTCCTTGAGGCCTTCCTAGTTTTAGTGTTTTCATATAGCACCTTTAAAACAAGGGCAATTACTTTTATACTATGTGTAATCACAAAAAGATTTGTCAATTAATTCTGAATGTGAAGGTTTAATTAGGTTCAATAATGACATGGACCGACTGAGGGAAAATACCCTCCTTAAAGGTTATGGAAAACAGAATGATCTGAGAATTAAAACTTGGACTTGAACTGCTGAAACTGCTCACTACAGGAAGCAGAGAAAAGATGCTATGAAGGGTTGTTCTACCTTTGCCTTGGTTTTCATGTTCTTAAGCATCTATTATCATCTCTCAGTGGAGGACTCTGAACAAAATTGCATTTAGTGTGTTGTTGACTTTAAATAACTTGTCTCAGTCCAAAGCCCCTCTTTGTCATTTTTTATTTACCAGTTAAGTGAGAACAATGATAATGGGCTGCTGCTAAATACTTGGAGAGCTATGGAAAAACACTGTGTACAGGCTACACATGAAGGTGGTGTCACCTTGTGATGTTTCCTGAATGTTCTTTCATTAAATCATCAAAATATTTTTTTTTTTTTTTTAAGATATGGTGCTCATTTGAATGTGACGTGTAAGACAACATTTGTATCTTCTTCTTGTAGGAGTTAGATTTACAAGTCCACTGTAAATCAGTGGTGTGCTTTAATCAGTTCTTTTACAGTTAAGGGAAGTGGCTGGAGCACACAACTTGAGGTATCAAATTGTGTCTCATAGGGTCTGTGTTTACATACTCAAGTGTTTGCTTAAAAGTTTTAGTTGTGGCTCAGATGCCCAAGTCAGTGGCTTAATCAAAACATAAGAACTTTTTTTTTTTTTTTTACTGGAGGCTCACACCAGTAGCTTTAGGTGCCGATGGGTATCATAAACTTATTCTCAATTGGAATGTTGAATGCAGAACAAGACTTAGAAGTTGGACTTAGAAATGCTGGCTTAATGTAGTTAAAGGAGAATAGGTGACAAAATACATATGTTTTCTATTTATTCCTTGTTTTGAGATCTTGTTACTTTTGAGAATGCTTGCCAGACTTTTTTCTTTCTTAAGCTGAGGTTTCCTTTGTAGTTTTAAGAGGTTGGTTATGGTGAATATAGCACAAGTTTTAGTTTTGAAGATAGATTGTACACTGTGTATAATATTGTTGGAATTTTTTTGCGTCTTGTCACTTTCTTCCTTTCTTTGTTTACTCTCACTGAGTTCTTATCTAGAAGGCAGCTTCTTCTGCCAAGGAGCTGCTTCTACTGGATCAAGCTTAGCTGAGAAAAAAATATGGAAGTTAATTGTTTTAAGGAGGAGGAAAGGGCAAAACAATGCTGTTGAATTTGAGGGATGTCTCACAGGAAAAATGGCAAGAGACATGTAAGAACGTTTTGATGAAGGGAAGCATAAGTTCTTACTATTTTATTTTTGAGTCTGGAATATCATATGGGTGGCCTAATGAAGTAATGTATGTAGGTTTGTCTCAGTTTTGTAGACGTTGAGAACTTTTTAAGAAGCTTCTCTAAACAAGGTTATTTTATGTTTTTGACAACTTTTATTTTTCTTAGGGGAAAAAAAAGGCTTGTATTGTCATGTGCTCTTTGCATTGACTGTAACAGTTGAACTTTTTCCTTGTGTGCCATCTGCTGGATGTTAAAAGTTATCAGCAGGCTGAGAAATTTCCTGAAGTGGTCAGGAAACATTCTGAATGTCAGCTGAAAAATTCTTTTTTCTGGCAATGTGTTCCTGGCATGAAGTAAGAAGCCTTGTTGCATGAAAACTGGTGGCTTTTGAGATGATTATTTCTATTATTTCTTGTTAAATAATCGTGAACTGTTCTGTTTAGGCTTATCTACTTCAGTCCTGTTGAAGTCAGAAGGAAAAGAAGAGGTTTGCTTTAAAAAAGTATATAATATGACTGAAAAAATGGGTGCTACTATATTGACTTAAATTTGCCAAGAGATGCTATAAAAAGCATGTAGAAAAACTGAGGGAAGAGAGAGAAGAGATGCTCTTAATAGCATAATTCTGAATAAAAGTGACAAGGCAGTTGTAGGACAGAAGTATTGACTTAGAGCAAGTACATCTAAGAGAAACAGAAATGTGTTTATATGGCTCTGCATGTACTTTAATGATATTAATAATGTAAGTACAGATCTATATGCAAGCATTTGCAAGACGAATGCTGGTAGTAGGAAGTCTGGAGAAAAACTGTTAGAATTAAAAAAACTAATTATAAACATTCAATAAATCAGATTTTGAAAGATTGTGGGTTTTTGTCTTGTGTACTGCTTGTGTGATTCATGCACTGAAATCTACAGTTGTGGGTTGTGTTTTAAGATGCTCTCCTTTCCATCCCCAAAGAATTGTTTTGGACTTCCTTTATTATCTTGACATTTGTGGGTTCTTCTTTTAATAACTTCAGGGTATTGTTGGAGTCTCGACGTAAATCAAAGAAAATTACAGCAAGAGGAATCTTTGCAGGTGCCAGGGTGGTGCGAGGAGTTGACTGGCAATGGGAAGATCAAGATGGTGGCAATGGGCGTAGAGGAAAGGTAAAAATAAAAATAGTTTAAATAAGAAGCTGCACCTTTTTTTGCTTATGTAATGGCCTCAGTGCCCTTTTTAATTATAGAGCAAAAACGCAATCATAAAAGCAACTATTTTAATTGGCTGGGTGTTTTTTAATCTTATCTTGTAATACTTAAGCATTTAGAAAGAGGAAGGTGTGTATACCATAGTCAGTTCTTTTACATGTTAATTTGCATTTTTTTACAATATTAGCACAGATTTTTTTTAATCATTAATTTTTGACATGGTTGTCTGTTTAAGATTGATTTGTATCAACATTAAGATCTTGAGAGCTGCTATAAAAACAAAACTACCAAGAGTAGCCCTTTGTAGTCATCACTGCTTTCCATAGTCTTACTGCTTGTGGGCCAGCACATTTGTGTATCTCTTGCTCTTGGTTTTTAGTGCTGGCACCCCAAGGTTTTTCACCTGAGGATTATAGGGTCTTCTCCAGTTTAAAATTAAAAAGCTTTGCAAGTTTTGGGTGTGGATATTATGTTACTGGCTTAGAACAATATAGGAGTGAAAAACATTTTCACTCTCCTTTTGTACTGTTGTTAAACGTATTGGCTCTGGAAATAAAACTTTGTCTCTTTAATATAGCACACAGCCACCAGATTTAACTAATGCAAGTTAAACCACACATATTGAAGCAATTAGAATAGTTTTCATCCTGTTTTTCATAGTTAAATTCTGCTTCTGGTAAGAACGTATCAAAGCAATTCAGATTTTGTTCTCTGCTTGTGTAGTTAGATAACCTCCGAATATACAGAAGCAAAATAGGCCTACAAAGCATATATTCAGACTGCTGTTTTAATACACCTAGGGAACACTTGCATCAAGCAGAAAAGAGCTTCAGAACAAATTTTATCAGGTTTAGTAAAACTGCAATATCATTAATTATTTTGAAGAGATGAGTAAATTTTTAAATTTAAATTGTGCTTCTGAGTCTTTGCTCTGGAAACAATTTCCTTATTTTCACAACTGAATAGGTAACTGAAATCCAAGACTGGAGTGCGTCGAGTCCACATAGTGCAGCATATGTTCTTTGGGACAATGGTGCTAAAAACCTTTACAGAGTTGGCTTTGAGGGCATGGTAAGTATAAAAGAATACAAAGGGTAAAATGATGGGGGAAGGGCAGTAAGAATAACTTGTGCTTTATGATCCTGCTTTTGTAATATGCTTTGTCAGTTTGCATGCTGGTAATCAGGTCATTGTGAATCCAGCTGTAAGGGTCATGCATATGTATTAGTAAGAAAGTCTGACTGGGAATTTATTAAATGTGAATAACTACAAGTTAAGAGCTGCTTTCTGCCATAGTAAATATTTGCATCACAGACATTTATCTTTCTGTGCTACTGTTGTGTTTAAATTAAAATTCAGAAAAGAGCAGCAAGCGTAGTTACAAACTTTTTAAAAAACCCTGTTCTTCAACTACTGAACTCTTCAGTTGACTTCAAATTTTGGTGTGATTACTGCAAGATTTGCAATTTTTAAATTGCTGTCAACACTCAGAATGCTATTGAGAGCAATTTTCTTTTTGCAAATGGGAAGGTGTTGAATTAAATTAAGACCTTAATTTGCTTTAGCGCTAAATTTTTCTGTTTCCTTTTGAAGCTTCTCCAGCAACTTCTTCAGCTTTAGCGAGAAAATGGGTCAGACTCTAGCCTAAGTGCCTTCTGTTGCTGGGTTTTCTTATCCTAATGTGGGTCAAGGAAAGGTTACTTGGATTATCAACTGCTTAAAACATCTTAATTAGCATTTTCTCTGCATGATTTTTGTTTGATTGTGCAGAGGAAAACCATGTTAATTTAACATTGAAGTGTCATCTTGTCAGATGTGTAACAGTAATAAAATGTTTAACAATGACCAGTTACTTTGTTGAATGGAAACTATTTGACCTTATGGCCTCACTTAAAGTTTATTTTTATACTTAAAATGAAAATAATTACCCCTTCTGTAGTAAATACATATGTTAGTGTTACATTTTAAAAAAGTAAATTAATTTAGTGCAGGTCAGCTTTTGTGATGCATTAAGATCCTAGGGGTAATATAGTAGTCAATATTAAATTATGTACTTCATGGCGTCCCCTAGTTCTAAAGAAAATTCCTTATATACTGGCAAAAAGAAATGTATGTTGTATTTTGCAGTATAACATTAAATCAATGTTTGGTATCTTCTCTCTTGTGATACATGGAAAAGTAAGGGTTACAAAATCTAGATAGAATGAGATACAGATCAACTGACTTTTTTGTTGTTGTGGTTGTTGTGACTTCAGTTGCTATGTTAAAATTTTTGGACTACATAAAAAAAAGTAAAAGTGTGTAAAAGTGCTGTGGAATCATTGAAGATTCCTTCTGGCCTCAGGAAAAAAAGTATATTTGAGATAAGTTATATTCTGCTTTGAAACAGTTATTCCCTTAATAAAAAAATATTCTTTTAAAATCAACTACATTCTGTTTCCAAACTTTTGCCACTTCTGAAAGTGTTAATTATTTCTAGAAAACTCCATTAAGTACTGCAACTGTAAATTTGAAGGGATGACGGTGACCTTTCACATGAGTTTTGTAGAAATAGAAATATTTGGTCAATTAAAAAAAAAAGGCATGTTAAACTGTGTGTGAGAGTATGTATACAGATGTATTTAGGAAAATAAACAAAAAATATGTACATGTGAGTGTACAGAAAGGATAATTTGAGGCTGTGTAAGTAGTGCTTACCTGATTGTAATCCATTCCTACACTCACTTTATCTTTGCTGTTATCATCAAATGCAATGAAATTTCAGACAGAATGGATTCTTGGATATCTATGAGAGTCATTTGAATGTAGTGCTTAATTTTATAACTGATGAATGATTTGTTAAGGGTACAATTCATTATTATTATTTACTACTATTTGTGTGCTATCGTGTGAAGGTGAGACTGTCAGAAAGTTCACATAAAATTAGGGCAAACTTGTTTTGGTACTTGGAAAATTGGTTTAAAAGGTCCAGAAAATGTGGAATCAACAATACTCAAGAGTGTGTACCCTTGTAAATACAGCTAGGAAGAGACCCTGCCTTGCAAATGGATAACACTTGACTCATGCTAATGGAGCTGATTAAAGAAAGACAGCTCCTTATTGTAAGTCAGTGTTCTTGTTTGATAGCTGATCGGCTGCATCTGGTCCTCAAAATTAATCTATCTGGCCTGCCAGCTTTGGAGAGCTGAGGTTTGGCTGGTGGGGCAGCAGGTGCTGGCTGAAAACATGCATTTATTTCTGGTCAGATACTTGGAGGTTTTGTGTTTGCTGTGTTTACATATGAAGTGGCTGAGAAATGTATCTTGCCCCTTTTNTTTTTTTTTTTTTTTTTTTTTTTTGTGGTGGAGTCTGACATTTAAATCTGGGAGTTTCTGTTGCCACAGGCCACAAATTCCCAAGCTGAAATCTGTGTGTTGCGATGCTGTTAGGTCAGATAAAATGTTTGCTACATCCTTGGCAAGAATGAACTATTGTTGGCTTATATGGTTGGTTACACTACTCACATTTCTCACCTATGTGTATTTAGAGTCCTCAGCCAAACTGAGCTATTAACCACTAACCTGCTTTAGAAGCGTGTGAACATATTCTTTTGCAATAAAGAGAGGTCACATGGAGTTAAAAAGATAATGGGAAGATTGTGATTTTGCTTTTTGGGCTTGTGTCTGGGTTTTATTTCTTCAAATCACATGAGCTGAGCATGTAAAGCTGGTGACTTAGCTTGGTTTTCAGTGGAAAATAGCTCCATCCACAGGAGTGTCCTAAATCAATTTCATTATTTGGGAATCTGTTTCTTTCAGAATTTCTTTGCTCTGTACCACTTGTGGTTTTTTGCTGCCATTAGCCTCTCCTTATTTTTCATTATGGAGAATTGTGCTTTCATCTGTGTAGCCTCTGAAAGAAGTATCTGTAGTTATCATCCATCATTGTCAGAGTGATCTGTAAGCCATCTGTGTTGGTGTACTTTTTTCCACAAATTCCAAATAGTGAGTGCATAAGGGAAGTTGAGATTGCCTGCCTCTAGGTGATTGATAATTAATGTCTGTTCATCAAATTTTATTTGATTTAACATGATGTTATTATTTGAAGTTGCTCTAGAGGATTTCAAGAATTGCTCGTTGCCACTTTCTTTTTTTAAATAAAAGCAAGGTAAATGTCTTGGTATACTAGGCATTGTATGCGAGTGTTAAAAAATATACAGAAATATGCCTTCCACTGTAGTTAAAACTGTCAGATCTGCAATGTCAGTCAAATCTTCAGTTCTCTGGTCATTCATCTTGTCACCACAACAATGAAAATAAGATATTTAGGAAGGGACAACAAGAATATTTTCTTAGTTTAGTGTCCTTCTGTTTCTTCTAGATGCTGACCATAATTGTTTTAAAAAAGAAAATCAAGAATTTTTGCCAACCTTTATGCAAGCAGCAGATGTTTTTTTAATACATTACCTGTGGTATAAGTTAGATGTCAGTAAGAAAATTAGGTGGTCAGTTGTTTTTGAATCCAGAGAGGAAGGAGATATTTATGCTTACCTTGTGCATTTATTTGAATTTGTCAGCAGACTTTGTTTTGCTTCTTTTCGATGTAGTCACATTTCTCCTGTAGTCTCAACCAAGTCGAGTTTTTCATCTTTCTGTGTTGTGGAGAAAAGTATTTCCATTAAGCAGAAACATATCTGCTGATCATTTTCCAATTTATAGTACTAACTGACAAGGAAGACTATCTTCCTTTAGGAAAAAAAGTTACATGTGCAAAGCTTTTATAAGTGCCTATAATAATAAATAGTAAGGTTACGAACCATTCACTCTGGCTTTGCCTGAGGTCTGATTTCCTCTGTAAGAAACTGTTTTTATTGTTTCTATGCCTCACACTTCTTTGGCATTTCAGTCACTTTCTCTACTATCTTCTACTTTCTCCATTTATTGCTTCACTTTTCCCAGCTTCTTGAAACTGAGATGGATTTGAGTTCATGAAATTTGAAATATGGCACTTCTTAAGAACCTTTAGCTAAAACTTACGGATTTATCCAGTCTCTTGTAGCCTTAATCTGATGATCAAGTGGCATGCAGTGAACTTTTTCCATTTGCCTCCAAAGGGCTGATTTTCTTGCCAAAAGCTGTTAGAGTTTCAAGACTTAGAGTGACCTTTACTGTGTGTATTCATTGCTACGTTGAACAACTGCAGCTGTGGCTCTGTTCCTGCTGGTGTATCTGTAAGATCACTATTAATTGCTCCCCTGATACTTGCTGCTGATGTTAAATGCTGTATCAGTTCATCTGGCTCAAACATTCCTCTTTTTCTCAGTAGCACAGTTAGTTTTCTTATCAAGTCTGTAAACCCTCCCTCCTTGGTTTTGATGGATGGCATTCCATATTGATTGGAATAACTTAATAGTTATTTCTGTAGTCAGCTGCTCCTGCTGCTTTGTTTTCCTCCTCAAGGTCAGGGATAATTGTGCTTTTACACCATCTGCCAGCACTGCTGACCTTTCTCTACATTTTCTCATTCTCTGAAGTTCTATGAAGATGAAATTGCTGCTGTTTATTTCCATTGGTATAATTGGATGGTATGTTGAAGTAAAGCGTTACATTTACTGTATTTCCCATTTGACTGGACAAGTCATGATCTCTACGTAATACAGTCACATACTGCTGGAATGCAGATTTTTGAGAAGTTAAAGTGTGGATGCTAGAAGACCAAAGTTCCATTGTAGGCAAAAACCATTACTCACGTGCGTCAGCTGTTACTACTGACCTCAAAGTTGTGCTGTGCAATGTCTAATTCCTATGGTTTTTCTTGAGTTCTCATTGCCTGCCTCCTTAACTGGGCTTTCTATGTCTAATTGTACACAAATTCTACAAAATTTATAGCTTACTTATCTGTTTCCTGAAAGAATCCTACTTGGGGTCTATCAAACAATTTCTCCATCAAGTCTTTGTAGAAAAACTGATTCATTCATCTCCACGATGTATTTACATTACACCCAGCTTCACAGTTGTTACTTCTTTTTCTGGTGGTGCCATTGTGAGTCTAAAACTTCTAACATCCCTTGTTTTGATACTTTCCTTTTACACTTGCACATGTCATCTCCAAACAATCTGCTATTTTGATTGGTTTTGAAGTCTCAGGGTGACTCATAACTTTTAGAAATCCCGGTGGGGTTCTCTGAAGTGCAAAGCCTGGTGCATCCAGGCTCCATCCATGTGTGTTTTTGCTCCATGTGCACTAGAGGGGCCTCTTGCCATGCAGTCCTCAGAGTAGGGTGACCAGGAGCTTACCATCATCCCTGATTCTTTACTTAAATTTCTTGAGCAGGAGAAATCTTATATTCTTTTTCTGAGAAGTATAACAGCTGAGTGCTAGAAGGAAAATTGTAATGGCTTACTCAGCTTTTGAGGCTCTGAAATACCAAGTACAGTTTTCTGTCTTAAAACTCCAGAATCTTGTTTAGATTTGGTTATACTTTAAGCCATTCGCAGGTCTTTTATCATGTTGATAGTACTTTTCTTACTAGTGCTGTTTGCCAAGTTGCCAAAGGCACTCTGCTTGTATAGAACATATAAGCTTGTTCTATACTACCTTGATGTCTGTCAGTGTCTTAGCTTTCTGTGTGTTTTGGGTCCTCCATTATCTTGTTGAAGGCTTCTGGGAAAGAAGAAGAGAAAAAGACGTTTCCTTGCTTTTCTGCAGTATCAGGACTTGAACAGACCCTTGTTTTATTCTTTAGCAATTTAACATTGACTACATCATGTAAGAGAAAGGAAGACAGTTGTGAAGCTGAGGTTGGACACCAAGCTACCACTTAGCTTTTCAACCAAGCATATAATTATATTCCAGAAATAAACTCTGTGCAGGGCACAGTACAAAGCCAGGGCAAAATACAAGTGCAGGTTTCTGCGTTTGGTTTTTTTCCTATAAAATTTAGGATACCATGACAGGCCTTTTAGTAATGTCAGCTGCAAAATAGTAATTAGCCTTTTAATGAACATTTTGTTTCTTCTGCTAGGTTTTAGCCATCAGTCTGTTCAGTGCATTAACACTTTCTGTAACACAAGCAATCTTTCACCCTGATTTTGCCTGGCAGGGAGGAGAGCTTTTGGATTCTCCTGCTCTCTATTCTTAGTGTTCTGAAGAATGTGACAGCAGCTCTTGCGTGTGCACCCCTCCTTGTCTCCTTCACAGACAGCTGGTTGTTGCCTGACACGGAGGGCTTGTATTCAGTGGGTGAGACCCGGTGCTCCCAGGCACATTCAGTCTCCCTCGTTCTGGGGAATGAATGAGTTTGCCATCTGGGATGGTCCGCGCAGCCCCTTTGTCTGATGCCGAGCTAAACCCAGCACCTGCCCACCGGGTGGCAGCATCCTGTCGCAGGCCTTCTGCTGCCGTGCTGAGCAAGCTCTTTCTCTGGTTTCTCAGGGGATTTCAAGAGTGGCTAAAATCTCATTGTTTTCCTCTAGCTGTCTTCATCGTTTTTCCAAAGTGGCGGTACATTCTTTGTGGATCAAGACATACGCTGAATTTTGTATTGTTTCTGACTGCTTACCAGTTGCCAAGGGTGGTATTGTGCTCATCAGAGCCTTGATGGTTTGGAAGAGTTCAGAGTTTTCATTTTAATCCTTTTGCAGGAGGACAGTCTGTCAATAAATCTTGGGCATGGGTAGAATAATTGTTCAAGTATTTGTTCAGTTGTGGTTAATTGTGTCATTGCCACCACCTGTCCCCTACTTCCTCCCCCATGCCATAGAATATTCTGACATATTTTTTCAGTTTCTGGTCTCCATCCCAACTTATTTTGCACACAAAAATGCCCTTTGTTTAGTGAGAACTGTTTCATAAGGAACAATGGCAGATGATAACTATTTGGAATTAAGCATTCCAGAGGCAACTAACCTAAAGGAAAGGAGAATTATAGAAAATCCTCTGGCTTTATGAATAGGAGTCGGTTACTGGCTTGAAATTTCTCTTTCTCATAATAGGAAACAGTTTTATGAAGGAGGAGCTTTAGAATTTTTCCCTTTAAAAAGAACATGTTTAACTCAGTGTAGTATTTTGTTGGCTTCTTTGAAGTAATACCGTTTGGCATATTTTTAATAGAAAAGTTTTCATTTTATAGAATCTGAGTGACAAGTTCTCTTCAAGTTAAACATGGATCTGTCAAAAATTGTTGGGAAGAGTGGGCAGCACTGCCAGGCATTAAATTATGTTTCCTTGCTTGTGTTCACAGAATTCTTTTTTAAAAGGAAGAATAACATAATAGAACAATGCAAAGGTGCTTTGTGTTAATTCCTGTTACTGAACTAAAAATTTCTCATGCTTTATAGCATCTTATATTTGTAAAGGTTATTAAAGTCTTGAGAATGTCAAGGCTGATAGATTGGAAAGTATTTGAGATTGTGTGCATCATGGGACATGTTTTTTGTACACATAATTTTCAGCCTTTCTTAATTAAATATTTCAGTTCTAGTTTCACTGACCTGGAGACTCGGTCACTGAGGGCTAAAGTTGTCTAAATCTCTCTCCATAGTCTGACCTCAAATGTGTTCAAGATGCAAAAGGAGGCTCTTTCTACAGAGACCATTGTCCTGTGTTAGGTAAGCTGAGGGTGAAGTAAATGCATGTTGGTTTGTGTTAATTATAGTCACTCTGGCTTTCCCTTTCCTTTTTAAATGTCATCCAAAAGGGCTGTTCTTACTAGTGAAATGTAAATAGTAACATTTCTATGCACTAATGATAAATTGTCATGCTTTTCTAAATCGTATTTGGTATCAGTGTGCCAAGGGGATGGCAAGGAAGCTTTCGTCTCCTATGCACTGTATTTCTAAAAAGCCAAACATAGCTGTTCATTTTTACAGAACTAGCTGAAATATTAAAGAGATCTAATAAATCTAACTCCTTGCACAAAAGCACTGGTTTTTTGACACCAGAGCTTTTATGTGTCAGGTGTCTAACAGTGTATGATAGCTTTTAAGATCCCAGTTAGAGCCCATAGTGGAAGTTGTCACAAGTATTCAGCATTTGCTAGTGTCACTGCTGTTTGCCTTGAAAACTCAACAAGAAACACACAATTCTGTTGCTAGATGTTGCAAAGTTTTTTTGCCTGTTGGCCACTACAGTTGCAGAGGCATTGATGTGGAGTCACCATTACTGGAAGTGTTGAAAACATGTAGGTAGGGTACTTGGAACAGGATTGAATGATGAACATGGTGGTTGGACTTGAAAATCTTAAGGGTCTTTTCCAACCTTAACAATTCTTCGAGTCTCAGAAATTAACTTCCATTCTTTAAATTGCTTTGAAAATTAGTATGGTGATGTAAACTTTATTTCTTTTTTTCTGTGTATTCCCTTTCAGGTGAGCAAAATGGTAACAGAAACCCTGGTGGGCTGCAAATAGGTGACCTTGTAAACATTGACCTCGACTTGGAAATTGTGCAGTCTTTGCAGCATGGTCACGGAGGATGGACTGATGGCATGTTTGAAACTTTAACAACAACTGGAACCGTTTGTGGCATTGATGAGGACCATGACATTGTAGTACAATATCCAAGTGGCAACAGGTTTGTTCCGTAGCCTTCATTGTTGCTTCTCACAAACTTCCCTTACCTTCAGTGCTTGTGATTACCTGGTGCCAGAAGCTTTCTCTTCTCCTTTTGTGTCTGTTAAGATTTCCTTCTAGATATGTAAAAGAGGACTTATCTTTGAGGATGCTTTAGTGGGAAAATGAATTTTGCTGCCTCTCTCACTTGGTGAAAATTTGAGTCCAAAATAATAAATTATGTTCTAGACTATCTTATTTGCAAAATGTAGTGTTTTAAGCAGTAACTTCCTTTTTAATTAAAAACTATCTATGCCATGTTTTCAAGAGGGAAGTTTCAAGGTAATCGCAATTCATTGTGGGTTTTCAGGATAACAGTTCAAGAGGACAGGTGACAAACTTCAAGGGCATCTTGTCTAAACTAGAGTCACCTTGGCATGATCCATATCTAGCCTTTTATTATTCAAATGAATGTTAATTTACGTAAATACAGGCCAAGAATAGGCGGTATTGGGGAAGCCAAAACCACTTCCTGCAAGCAGTTTAGGTTTGAATTTTGCTTAGCTGCATCTGCACTAACAAGACTCAAACCCAGCTGTACAGCAGGGTTTGAATCTGGTATGGCCGCATGGTTTTCTGTTCTCTTGCTCTCAAGTATTGGGCTTATCTTTAAAAAGTAGCAGGTGAAGGGAATATCATTTCAGTTGTATATGGGGTTCGACCTATTCAGTCTGTGCAGAAAGAATTAACAGTATATTGTTCATTCAGGATTTCCCTCAAGATATTGTTTGTTAATATTGCAAAGTAATGCAGAACAAAGCTGTTTTCCCAGCTAAAGGGATGCAGTCATGTCAGCAGAGTTCGGTGACAGGAGCTGCTGTGTCTTGTGGTCTCCTCCCTGAATAAATAGCTAAATGCCTCTAAATCAGTAAAATTTATACTACCAGTAGGATAGTTTGATTGAAAATTGAGGTATGTCTGGGACATCCGTTTAATTGAAAAGTATTGTTATAGCTTATTGTTGCATCTTTTGACCTGGGGGGTGGGGCCAAAATTCTATGTTCTTCCCATGTAGTTTCCTGACATGTAGTTTCAGTACTTGTGAGACAGCTTGGATCTGCTGCTTTTCAACCAGTTATTTCCTATCTCTGGAAAGATAAAGCAACTTTGTAGCTACTTTTAGGACTTTTACATTGCTGTCAGCTTGCTTCCCCTTAGGCAGGATATTTCTTAATTGCCTTTACAAATGTATATCTCTGAAGATTGTCCTTGAAATTAGTTTATGAGCCACAATTAATGAATTAATGATCCACAGGCAAGTTTATGGACAAAAAGTGGCTAAATATATAAGCAAATATAGTATCCATAGTATCCAGTTGCAGAAAGTTTGTAGGCATACAAACAGAAACTTATCCAACAGATAAATTTTAAACTCGTATTTTGCTTTGTGTGTTTAATATCTATTTCAATTGCTTCATTGTTCAGGTGGACATTTAATCCAGCTGTTCTCACCAAGGCCAATGTTGTCCGAAGTGGAGATGCTGCTCAAGGTGCAGAAGGAGGTACCTCTCAATTCCAAGTGGGTGACCTTGTTCAAGTATGTTACGACCTGGAGAGAATCAAGCTTCTCCAGAGAGGTCACGGAGAGTGGGCTGAGGCAATGCTTCCGGTGAGTAGCTGTGTGTTTGCATTCATAGAATGGTAAAGCTTGTACAGTATTTCTGGTTATTGTTGGTAATATACCTGGAGGCTGCAGGAGTCTAAAAGAGATTTTCTTTTAAGTTTTCATCCAACACAATGTAATACTTGCTCAGGTGTAGCAATGTGCTTAGCCTAATGAAACCTATCTAAAGGTGGTAGTGATTGTTAACTGTTAAACAATCTATTTCATAAAATTTATATAATATTAAAAATAAAATAATTAGAAATATGAATGTTTTATTTGCATTTGATGTTTTCTTTAATTCAGACTTTAGGTAAAGTTGGTCGGGTCCAGCAGATCTATTCAGACAGTGACTTGAAGGTAGAGGTTTGTGGGACATCTTGGACCTATAATCCAGCAGCTGTCTCAAAGGTGGCATCAGCAGGATCTGCTATAAGTAATGCATCTGGGGGTAAGTTTGAAGAATAACCAGTAATATATGTATGGCAAGTAATTGTGTTAATTCAAACATTGTTATTAGGTACTAATACATTGTTTGTATGCAAGGTTAATAATAGACTTGGAGTTTGGGTAATAGAAGTTTTACTTGAGAAAGTTAGGAAAAAAAGCTTGCAGTCAATATGGAGATGTTGTATTGATCAGGTCACAGTGCAGGTGTGTCTTTGGAGGTCCACTCTTAAGGACTTCAGAATGATTGGAAGAGACATCAGATTGAAACAGGGACTAAGGCATGGAGAGAGCATCCCTGGCATTAACAAGCAGCCTCCTTGTTTAATAGGTGATTTAAGATAGCAGGCACAGGCAAGGGGTCTGTTGCAGGTGTTTTTTTATTATAACTCAGGATATTTATTTCTTTACAATTTCTGTCTTAAAATTTAATCAGACATCTTGTGACTAATTACAGTGGGATTTTTTTGGTGTCTATGTAATCACACTTTAATTTTGTTGAACATGCTGTCATTCATATAATAACAAGACAGAAAGACTGTCCAGCGTGTTTTGTGTTTTATTGGCAGTTTCAGAGACCAGTTGAAACTAGAATTTTTCCTTTCTTTAGTCATAGCTAGTTGTTCTTTTCTCTTCACATATTTGCTTTAATGCCAAGGAAACTTTCTACACAGCTTTCTAGATTTTTTGCTAAGAAGGTATAGATACAGCGAATTTTCTCAATAAAGAACCGAGTACAGTGGTCGTAAGACTATCTAGAAGAGTAATACAACTTAGTGTTTCAAATCACAGAAGACAAGCTATACCTGATTTTAGAATGTCTCTTACAGCAGTACATAAGTTCATGTTTTTTACCTTGTCTCACCTTTTTGTATTTTGTGGAAGAAAAGCTATTTGTGATTCAACCGTCTTTGTTCTAAGTGTCTAATGTGGCAGCCTCCGCTGTCTAAAGGGTACTAGGGTACAGCTCTTATTTCAAACTCAGTAATTTTACAGCTGCTATTTTATGTACTTTGTGTATTGCTATGTACATGGCCTTAGAAACACAACAAATGTAGCTGGGGTTTTTTTTTTTCTGTTCTTGTGTAATTAGAATTGTCATCTTAATTGTTCTTTGGTTAACAATTACAGAGAGATTGTCCCAGCTATTGAAAAAATTATTTGAAACCCAAGAATCTGGAGATCTCAATGAAGAATTGGTTAAAGCTGCTGCCAATGGAGATGTTGCTAAAGTGGAAGACTTGCTAAAGAGGCCAGACGTAGATGTGAGTGTTCTGTTTTGGGAGTATGTCTTTTGGGGGCCTCTAGTACTAAAGGAAGTGCAGCTGTTCTGAATACTCCTTGCCAGTTGCTAGTGTGTCTTCCTAGAAGTAGTACAGCTGGTTCCAGTGTCTCTTCTCCCGTTTGTTGTCCTATAAAATGTGTGTGGGCTGTGTGAACACAGAGTTGTACATTATTGCTGGACAGATTTTGTATTTTTTTTGTCTGCCATGAATTAAGATACTTTTCAACCTCTGGCTGCCAGAGTTGGTGCAGAGAACCAAATGTTCAGAATTACTGAAGGGTCTTCAAATTCTTCTTTTTTCAAGGGGCATAGAAGGAAGGAGGGTAGATTTTTCAGGGTGTTTTTGCTGTTGTTGTGAGTTTTTGTTTTATTAACTCACGAATTTGATTATCTAATCTGTTCTCTGTCAAATTCCTTTTAGCAACTTGTCTAATACTGAAAAGTCTAAAAGCAAATGCTTAGTAATTGTAGGAGTTCATTTAGAGAATATGTTTTAAAGTTAGTCTTTCTCAGTACAGCAGTAGTAATGTTTACAGTTAAGATTCTGAACTTCTCTGGTTCTGAGCACTGTTTTTTGTCTTAAGATTTTACGAAACGTGGCTTTCTGTTCAGACTCTCCTGTTGTTGCCATAAATTTGGCAAGGAAGTTACATGTACCATAGAGCAGAGGACAGGTATAAATCTGAGACTTGTTCTCAAAAATCTTGCCTTTACAGGAGTCACCCAAAGATGAATGTTTTTAATCCAAGTACTGTAATGTCTTAATGTTTATTATAAATCCATTTCTTCCTCTTTCCTTCAGTCTAGCTAATATAGAAATTAAATAGAGAAGACCTAGGAGATCTATATATGCTAAGAATGCATCTTAAAATTGTTAATTTGATCGTATGTTAATATGTGCTGTTGCTTTAAGTTTTCTGCTGCTGAACAGCCTCACAGGTGTATGTGTGTTCTGTGTCTTGAAACTCACCTGCAAGTGTTGGCATTTCAGGTGAATGGGCAATGTGCTGGACACACAGCTATGCAAGCTGCAAGCCAGAATGGCCACGTCGACATTTTGAAGTTGCTCCTGAAACAGAATGTGGATGTAGAAGCAGAGGTAACCTAAACATTTCAAAATATGCTTCATGTGTCCTTAAACTTTGTTACATGCATGTACAATTCTACTCGACTTGCCTTCTTTCTAAATGCCAGAGAGAGTGAAAAAGTGCTTTTATTACTGTGATTGTGTACTCAAATTAGACTCGTACTGATGCCTTAAGTGACCTGCCGTCCATCTTGGGTGGAGCCACGGCCAGGCTCCTGTACTGCCCAAGGTGTATCCTATGCAGGCCTTTTAAAAAGTACCTACTTTATTCCTTTAACACTCTCTAGCCTCTGTTGTAGGTAGCCTCTCAAGTCATCACTACTAACAGTATTATAAAGGGTCAATATCTAGTTCTTTGACACTTCTTATTAAATTAAATACAACAACTAACATAATAGAGCTGTGTAAGCTAGTATACAACAAAGCCCCTTCTTTCTTTCCTTTGGTTTAATTTCAACAGTAGAATGCAATGGGAACTTTGCCTGTGGCCTTGAGGGAAAAAGATGTCAGATGCTGCATCTCCAGCTTCAGATACTTGCCATGCTTATTATATATACAAAGTTCAGTTAGGAGAAATCTTGCAATTCTTTACAAAAGCAAGTTTAAGCAGAAAGTTATAATAGCAGTATCATTGGGAAGAAACTGCCAGCTCTGCATCCAGTTTTTCAGTGCCTTTTTTTAAACTTCATTGACAGTGGAAGAGTGTCTCTTGTTTAGGTTTTTTAGAATAATTGTTCATGAGAATTAGATACAGCATACTGTGATATTTGCATTTTGAATTAATTTTTACATAATTTTTTACACAGAATGCACTGATATTGAACCATTTCTCATTTTGTGAAGGCACAAGAAGGATCTGTTACATTTAATTTATTAAGAATAAAAACTAAAGCCTAGTGCGATGCTGAGAAATTATTCATGCACCCAGATATTTACATAACAGAAAAATAACTGCAAATGCTTGGGCATCTAGCATTATATTGTATTTGATATACAGAAGTTATAGAATGTGAAAGCATTAATGAGACAGTGTAATTCTTGGAATTAAAATTATTTTATATTTACAGATACACCATTAATTTACAGAGGTTTCATGCTAGATTCTAAAGATGGCTTTGATTGAGGCCATACATACTTACTGTGGTCTGATTTCTGTGAAGTTACTCCGTATTAGAAGTGGTGCTTTCATTGCAGTACAAAGTAGATACTGTTAAAATTAGTCTAAACTTCTTGTCTGTACTGTGGTATTCAGAGCTACCATGTTAATCAAGTGGTGGACTGAAGGGAGGGTTAAAAGCATTAAAGAGGTAGGTAGAAGTACTACTTAAACTGTTTGAAGCCAATACAGCTGGTAACCTGCTAGCACTGAAATTGTGAAGAGTTTCATGTTTGCTGAGGCTTCAGAAACACCATCACACTATCATAAAAAATTGTCAGGGATTTTACTTAACTTTTAAAGCTGTCTTCACGTAACTGGGTTGCTTAAGTGAAGATGGTATTCCCACTTGATCATGTAGTTGCCTTGGTTATTATAATATTAATATAGTATAGTATTATTAGAATAGTAGTTATATTTTTCAGGCTTTAAAAATGCAAGCTGTTTATCAATATTTATATATCTATATAATGTTTAGAAACAGAATTGTTTATAAAATGCAAAGATTCAGCAGAGCCATCCCATTAAGCAGAGAGGAAAAATGTAGTCCATTTATTTCACTGTTGTGGTCTGAGGCATGGAAGTAATGGATAAAAATCCTTACTTTCCTTGCTTTATAGCTAAGTGGGATATTTTTATACTTAAGAGTCATTACTGCAGAGTATATACATCCATGGTGACATTTTCTGGGGATATTCTCATTTTTGTCTCCTGTATTTTTCTCTGATGTCTTAATGTAGACTACAAGTGGCCTCTGTTTAGTCTGAGAACAATTGGTTTTTGACATAGCTCAAAAACCTGATGTAGATAGTGCATAGTAAAAATATGTAACGTTCTAGGCTGCAGACATTAATGGTTGTCATTTATTATATTAACAGTACTGACTATTATACTGGTGGAATGTACAGAGATGTAGTGCTCTTAATATTTAGATTTATATCTAAATATAAGTCTTAAGGACAGATGATTTACTAGTTGCTAGCTTTTTCTAGATGATTTATTGCTGTTGGGTAGGTTTTAGTTCCTGAGATGATTTGTTTTGATGCTGAGCTAAAAAAAGGCTTGCATGATCTCGGACCTCTGCTCATTAAAGTAGGAATTCTATACATTAAGATTTAAATCAGGCAGTTGTGTCTCAAAATTGAAATATGGTAAAACTAAAACATTCACTAGTTATATGGAGTTTCATCCATAAATATCTTGGTGTACTTTCCAGATTGCAAATATGAAAAGACAAATTACCATGTCTCTGTGAAACCAAGTGCTATGTAAATACAAGTCTTGTGGCAGTTTAGGACTACTGGCACACTCTACATAAGGTTTGCCTCATAATGATCCTTATAACCAGATGAGAAATATAGAGAAGGTCTCCTTTCTGATCCTTTCCACTTCCAGATGGGCAAGCTTTGGCTTCTTTTGACTGTTTGTTCATGTTAGATGAACCTGAGAAGGCGTCCTGCAATCTGAGAAACCAACTTCATAGCATTAGTTGATTTGAAAGGAATAAAAGTACCTTTTCAAAAGCTATTGAAACTGCTGTTTAGTACCCTGACCCTATCTTGGAAACCCTGTCCATATTTTCAAAAATGTACATTTGATAATTAGAAGATAAGTCTTCTTCCACCATTTTAAATGCTGTAACTAGTCTCATTATGCAAATACATTTTATGCTAAAAGTTACTGATTTTTGCATTGGTTTAAAATATATTAGAAATGTGTTATATATAATAAAAAAACTTTTGAAAGATGTTGCTGAAGAAGCAAACTGATGAGAAAATTAAGCTTATTCAGGAGAGGCAGTGAGCCCTTGATCAGTCATGATTTTATTTTACAATTTTCAATGTTTCTGTTTTCAAAATTACAAATCCACAGTTATATTAAACTGTGCACAAACACTAAGTTAGAAACTAGCTTATGGAAGTTATTTCGTCAAGTATAACTTCCATTTTACTTCTGTCTTTTGTATACTGTCATTGATGCTGAAATCACTTGATTGATATTTTAAAATACTTCATGTTGTACAGTCAACCTCTATGAATGTTAAAATAGCCTAAATTGACAAATTTGACTTTCACATTTTAATTTTCAGTTTGGGTGAAACTGAAACAAACTGAGTCAGAGTTTTAACGCTGTGAATCATCAACACAGAATCAGAACTTCTAGTTAATGTCAGCATCAGTCACAAATTTCCTTTGGAAAAGATTTATTAAGTGAAAACCAAGACACATAATAAACCCTAATACATACTAACTTAATTGTATGAACAAGGAAATACTCATGTCTTGCACTGTGGTTTGGAATCTGTAACACTTCCTAGGTTACAGGAAGAACTACCCTAGGATATTAAGTGTAATACTGTTTGGGCATTGGATTTTGTTTGTGGTTTTTTTGGTTCTTTGTTTTGGGTTTTTACTTAACAAGTGATTGTTTCATGGTAGAAACCCAAATGGAGCCATTTGAGTTTGATGAGCAAATCACACAAAGATTCAGGACAATAGTTATATTTGCTGTGGAGTATCATGTTGTAGAACATGTGTGTTTATATATGAATTGATTCTTCATCCTCTATTGCTGCAGTTGGAGCAATTATTTAATTAAGTATTATAGTGATATCATGGTAGTATAATTTTTCTTATTACCTCAAATAGGGACAGTTGTTAGTTGAAATAATCTCCTTGTAAAATGCAAAGGAAATGTGAAATACACCAGGTTAAATGAATGTTTCCACTTTAGGACAAGGATGGAGACAGGGCTGTCCATCACGCGGCCTTCGGTGACGAGGGTGCTGTGATTGAGGTTTTGCACCGAGGCAGCGCAGATTTGAATGCTCGCAACAAGCGCAGGCAGACTCCACTCCATATTGCTGTCAACAAAGGGCATCTGCAAGTTGTCAAGACTTTACTGGACTTTGGCTGCCACCCCAGTCTCCAGGTAAAGTAAATTTTAACGTAGGGTCACTTTTCAGCTGCTGAATTGTATGATTTGTAGCATGTAGGTGGTAGAAAAATTATGGAAAATGGGATTGAAAGGAATAGACATGATAAAGTTGTCTGTCTCAACCTTTACCCCACCATGTCATCAACTGTAAGAAAAATGCTATTAAATGTCTGTTTTCTCAACAGCTAGATTGACATCTGGTTTATTCTAGATGATTGATACTAATTGGTATTTTCACAGTCTGTAGTTATTTCTAATTGTTAACTTTCCTTCCTGATTAGTTACTCCCATATTGAACCCACAACTCTGTGCTCCTTCTGCAAGCTACAGTTTAGCAGGGCGACGATACTGTGGAATGTTTTGTTAAAAGAAATATTTTCTTTTTTTCCCAAAATAGATCTATCATTGATAGAACTATTTAGTCAGATTCACTTTCAAATATTCAGCTTTTTGTCTAGAAAGCCCTCATGCATAGGATCTCAAGTACCATAATTTCACAGGGAATTTCGTCTGTAGTGAAGGTGATGGAAGCAGTAGCAGAAGTGCAATGTCCTGTTTAGAAGGTAGTTTGGAAATGTTCTATCAGATAAGCAGGTATCCAAACTGGTGAAGGCAGCTGCAGGAACTGCATTAGTAAAACAAATGAGAATGGGTAAGTTTGAAGAGATTCGCATCAGAAAAAGCTGTAGTGGCCTGGGAGAATCAAGACATGCATTAATGAGACATTGTCTCCTTGTTTTGCCATGTCAATAATCAGGGTTTTTTTGGAGCTGTATATCCACATAAAAGAAGATGAGCAAAAATTTTTTTGAAATTAGTGGGCATAGTGATTATTTATTTATCTCCTACCTAACTCTTAAGGTATTGTCTTGATCTTGCAGAGGTTGAGCTGTTATGTCCATCCAGATCCTGTTTAGTATTTGTTAAACAGTTGGTATAATAAGGAATCTGATGTGCTGGGACCAGTAAGGGGTGACTATAAGTCACGTAGGAACATGTGGGTAACCAAAGTGGATTTGCCTGAGTTTAAATGACAAAATTTTGTTTCAGTTGAAAAAGTCAGTATAATGGTGCAAGGATGCTCCAGCTGGAAAATATAATTGCTATTGAAAAAAATGAACTTTCAGATTCAGCATGTGTGCTGAGGAACTGATATGTGCAAATGTGAGTAGGTGATTGATTTTGTCAATGAGAGCACAGGGGAGTGAGACTGAGGCATGACTGGAATTTACTGACCAGTCCTCTGCTACTGTGGCGTCTTCACTGTGTAAACAGAAAATTCAGGAAATATCAACTAAACCAAATAAAAGCTACATGATTTAGTTCTGGCAAATTAGTTCACACTGGTTCAAGTGTTTTCATGTTCTGGCACTTTTTCTTTGGCAGTTTTTGATTCTCACTGTAGAGATCTGTTTTTTACTAATGTGTTGCTAAAATGTTCAGTTTCTGTGTTAGTCAGCTTGCAGTTGAGTCAGTGTTGGTGACAAAAGACTTCCTGACTTATATGGTGCAAGAATTTTACTGAAAGCATAAATCTGGAGATTTTGCCTATGTAGCTGCAAATAAGCTTAAATGGATGTGTTTTCCTGTTAGTTGAGGGCATTTCTCTTCAGTCCAGCCATTTGAGTCTTTGAATGAGTAATGTACAAAATGCTTCTAGGAGTAAAAAGTATTTTTTCCTTATTTGGGCTATTTGAAACATAAAACATCAAGCTAAAACTATAAATTCTCTGCCTGTTAAATTATGTAGTCAAGTATTGTGTAATACAATCTTGTATTAGCTGTAACAATTTAAAATCTTAATATTGCTTTATGACATTGGCTTTTGCTTTACAGAAAATGATATGCTTCAGTTAAAACAGATATGCCTACTTTTAGTACCTGGATTGCGTTTTATTTTGATTTGCATATGATTTAATTTCACACTGTCATTTTGGTATTGTCTTCTACATGGTTAATTGCTGGCTAAACTTAGCATTTATTACTCAAAATTCCATGCCTCTTTCTGCCTGACTAGTCTTCCCTCTGTCACGTTAGTTTTTGTTGCTGTCCTATTACTCGTAAATTGTAATTTGGACATCAACTCCGTCTGGATAAGAAGCATGAAGAAGTCATTACCCCAGTGTCTTACAGTACTATGGGATGCAAAGCATAGTTCTGGCAGTAGTGTGAACTGGACACTGGTGGAGCTCAGGGTAGGATTTCCCACTGAAGCATTTCAAAACTGGAGCAAGATGAGAAGTGGCTTGCTCTGAACTCTATGGTATAGCAACACTCGGGTCTGGAAGAGCTGTTTTGTGTCTGTGTAGTCAGTTTTCCTAGTGATATTTTAGCATCTTTTTAATGGAGATGCATGCAAAAATTGATGCAAACTGTTTCTGGTTTTAGGATTCTGAAGGAGACACTCCACTTCATGATGCAATAAGTAAAAAGCGTGATGATATCCTTGCTGTACTCTTAGAAGCTGGAGCAGATGTTACAATCACCAACAACAATGGGTTTAATGCTCTTCACCATGCTGCACTAAGAGGAAACCCTAGGTACAGTTGGTTTTTTTTTAAGATATTTTTATCATATGTAAAAGGAAGACAAGCACATGTAAGGGTAGAACTATGGTATTCTTTCAGAAGATCCTTAAATCTGCATGTAGTTGTATTTTTTAAAAGTTGATGTTGCTTAGCTATACATCTTTCTAATGCTTGGAAGCCCTTACTAGAGTGAAGCTAGGAGTCTGTTCAATTTAATGCTGTATTCAGACTCCAAATTCCTGAGAAATTTCCTGTCATGGCTGTAAAACTTTGTCAATAAAAGTTTGATAAATAAGTTAGTAAGATCTTGAAGATGGAATCTTGACATGGGATAAAAATAGTAAATACTGCTATCTTTCCCTTCTTGACTATGGGAACTGATAAAGGAATTTGAATTTTTTAGATATACTTGTGGATAATTGCAGTTCTAAACCATACAGTTCTAAAGCACTCTTAGGATTGTTGCATTAGATTATATTTGTCAGTATATGAAACAGTTTTTAATATTTTCATAGAAGTATATCTATAAGGAATTTTGTATTTCAGCTTTTATATAGCAGCTCAACTGGAAAAAAATCATTTTAAGGCATAGCTTGTTTTATAGTAGCTGTATTCTATATGTCTATATTCAATTTTTCGGTTAAGATAGCTTTTGAAAACTGCTGCCTAGATAGAACTTCAAAAAAAAGTTGTGTTGCTGATTACTTATCACTTTGTGGATAAGTGGTATTTTTCAAAGCTATCATGCTAAAAAGACTTAAATAATAATTTTTCCTGGGGTGGAATATTCAGTATAGTTTACACAAAAGAAGAAATGTGTGTGTTTGCTTGTTTACTGCTAAATTTGGCTTTTCAGTTGAGAGAAGTTGGAGAAATCAGGCTGTAAATTTGTAAAAATTCCACCCATTAGTAATATATGGGATTAAAATTTAGGTTAGTCTCTTAGAACATCGCTATCAAGACTGATAGTTAAAAAGTAAACATAATTCATTATCTATGTTTGTGGACTGGAGTAATTTCACAAGGTAAAAGTAGTGGTTGGAAGTGTTGATAGGATGAATAAATGTTTACCATTTTCTACAGTACTCATAAAAGAGAACATGTCAAGGACCAAGTGAAGGGAGCTTATTTTTGACATTCAGAAGACAATTCTTTCAAGTCTGACTTGGTAACTTCCTTTAAAATGAGTTCTTCCTTACTTATATAACAGCATTAGCCAGGAGCACTGTTTCCTGTCTCAGTTACCTAGGGAGGGTAACTATTTTTTTGTTAGGTTTTTTTTTTTTTTTCTGCAGTGCTTTTCCTCAGCTCTTGTGGTAGTTGGTTTGTGTGACCATAATCTCAAGATGAGATGCAGGGAAAGTGTATGGAGAAAAAATGTTTTTCATAGGCATGTGCTGGAGATTTTTCTGTGGGTCAATGTTTTAGGAGTGACAGACCATTACTTTGATGGAGGGATCCAAGTTGTAGTTCAGATTGGGGCAGTTTGATGGTTGGTAGAATGCGAGGTATAGTGCAGTTTTAACCAGAATCCTCTCTCCTTTACAAAAGTTTTTATTGGAAGTATTGGAAAATGTTTCCAGTATTAGTGATTTAAGTGCTGTGTGGGTTCTATACATGGGGTTTCACTTGAATCTAAAACAGATTCTAAATTTCTTTTTTGGTTGCAGTTCCATCTGAGCACTGCTCAAGCATGCAGAAAATGAATTTATTCTCCCATCACAGGAGGAGTAGTTTTATCTAAAATATCTAATGCTCACAGCATTAGATATTTTACCCATCAGCCTGGGAAGAAATGATTCAAAATGAAACCAAAATAAGTCTATTTTGATTTCTCTCCCCCCTGGCCAAAAATTGTCATAATAGTTTCATTCATCTAGGAGTTGAGTTTTATATTCCTCAAGACTTCAGTGATACTCATTTGTTTCATTGCTGATTTTGTAGCTCTGCCACTTGCCTGTTTCTGAATGAAACCAAAGTTTTTTTATTTGCCACTTTGTTTTTTAATCTCATATAGAACAATTACTGATCTGTTCAATGTCCTAAGCGCAAGCTATTTAAAGCACTGTTAAAAATAACCCCCTCATCTTTAGCTTGTTGCTGCCATGGGTCACAAACAGTATGTAATAGGTTCTGCTTGAAACCTTACTTAAAGACTTATCTTTCCTCATCTAAGCTTCCCTGCTCCACCTAAACTGGAGATTCATGGCTTCAGGATGTGGTGCCTTATATTAATACAGTGCACTACCTTCTCCTTGTATTGCAATATATAGCTATATAATTTCTATATTATTTTATAATAGTTGAACACGTATTTGTATGTGTATATAAACGTGTATGCATTTGTGTGCATAGCTATAATTCTAAAAATTAAAGAAGTTCTATGTATGCAAGAATTAATAAAGTTCTCATACATCTCCCTTGTTGAGGATAATAAAATAAATGCATGTTTTAAGTGCATGGCCACCACAATAAATGGAGGTGGATTTCTATAGTATTTTTTCTAGTTGATGTCAAATAGGTATTTGCAACCAATTTTATTTTCAGAGCAAAACCTCTTGTTTCTTGAGTTCTGACCTTTATAAATAAATGAGAGATAAAAGTCCTAAGAAAAAACCTACAAATTGTACTGAGAAGAACATTCTCAAATTTTTAATTTTTCATATGAAAACAAATGCATTCTATTTAAAATGTTTGAATATTGGATAAATATTATAAGAAAGGTAGTGATTTATGTCAAATAGCTTAGATTTTCTCAGCACTTTATCTTTCATGGCAGTTTGGCTGTGTTTTCCACAAGTCAAGGTACAGTGTGTTTCAGACAGCATCCTGTTCTTAGTAGAATATTTCTTCTTTTCATGTTTTGCTTCTCTTTGTACCTTGTGAATTGGTACAGAAAGAGAACTTTTTGTTTTTGTGCTGATGTATAATGTTGAAATGTAGGATGAATTGTTTGTGCTGTAGGTAACTTAAGCTTGTGCATGGAAGATAGAGCTAAAAAGAAATTTTAAATTAAGTGTGGGGAAGTTAAACTTTTATTTAATACATGATTTCTTGTTTGTGATTTTTAACTGAGTCAGTCATATTAAAAGCGCATTTATTTTGGACTTTTTTCAAAGCACTGAGCCTCAAAGCTTGGCAGACTTTGCCTCTTCAGTGTTAATGAGATTTTTTTCAGACAGAAAAAAGGGTAAAATTTGAAAATACTGTAGAGATTGGTTATTTTTGCCATGTTATCATCTCTTATGTTTGATCTATTCGCATACCTGTGACTTCAGATTTTTGAGCTGAAGACATGACTGTGAAGTGTAGGCGTATTTTATATCCGTTGCCCCAGTTAGTTTTAGATTTGCATTGTATCTTGTGAAGAGAACTTTATTCACTCTGCAGCTAGCATCTTAAATAGAGGCTGCTCTTGGAGCTGACCTGACTTCACACATGTGTATGATTTGTTAGTTCTTTAGAGCAATAAATTCTGCTGGACTTTAAATAAAAAAAAATTAAAGTCTTGGAGTAAGATACAAACTTCATGTATTGCTCTCCAGTAGCAAGAAGTATGTCATCTTTATGTTCATAAACTGGCAAGCAGGAGATTGCGGTTTAAAATAGAGTCATAATTTTTCCCCATGGTTTTCTTATTATTTAGGAGATCTCCATTAGTTTTTACATCTGCAGATGGTTTGAACAGGTTGGCAGTGAAATTTTGAACTGTAGCAATTTAATTGAGAGGAAGGGTTTCTGACTTCTACATGGTGTTAATGAGTGTCTTCAGGAAGTGTCTGCAGATCTCATGGGCTGTGATGTCATGGAGGTCCTCAGAGAGACAAGTTCTGAGGAAATGAGAGTGGTACAATTATTTTCTAAACCAGTCAAAGTGATTTTTTGCTTTTGTATTTGCAGTTCTGACAGTAAGTGTAGGTTAAGCTTAGTTGAAGCTGAGTGCAAAGAGAGCCTGTTTTTAAAACCTCTTATTAAAGTATTATGTCAGAAAATGCTTTGGAAGAATACTTTTGTTCAAGTTGGTTTGGAGGAAGAATATAATCTCCATGAGCAGATCTATTATTAGATAGCAGATTAGCCTGTAGCTGTTGAGGTCAGTGACAAATTTATTATCTTTAAATAGTAAATAATGTGCCTGACAGATACAAAATGGCAAATTCAGTTCCTGCCCTGTGGAGTTTCCTTCCTTGTGCAATGAAAAAGAGGGTAGAGGGGTGCCCAGAAAGTAAATCTGTCATACTAGTACTGTTCACGATTGTTTCCTTTTGGGTTTTTTTGATCAGTTCTGTTAGAAAGGGCACGATGACTTGAGGAAGAATACAAGAGACAGTAAATCATTGGGAGATGTTTATTTCACTGCTTACCTATCTTCTTTATAAATGTTGCAAGAGATGATTTTCACTGCATATAGACAAAATGTTATACACCAGTAGCTATTTATTTAAAAATACAAACTTGAAATTTTGGAATGCAGAATTTGTTGTACTCCTGGTTACCTTCTATCTTCAGGCTGCCTAGAAGTTGGGCTGGACTGCAGAGAGGGCTACATAATTGCTCTGAGCAGGTTCCGTGTCCAGTTTTAAAAACATGAAAAATCCTGTAGTGATCAATGCATAGCTACAGCTGGTTGAAGGGGACCAAATCCATTGAACAGTTGATTTGGTTCCATTTTACCAGCTTTAGCAAAGCATTGGAGTGCAGGAAGCTTATAATTCAGTAACACATTTTAAAGCACATGAGCAGTGCACAAAGAACATGCAGCTTTCTTCTGTTACGCAATTTGTTTCTTGTCAATGCAAATTTTTAACTCTTTCCTAATTTGGAGACAGCACAATTAAAAGCTATATGACAGTAAGGTCTGTATAGGTTTGTTCTGTCCTTGAATATTTCCTTGAGGATCTTTGGATGAATCTCAAATCAAGTCATAGTTACAGTTTTAACTTTTTCCTGCCTAGTGTAATCAAGTTTTAGAATAGATTAGAAACTGTAGTCTTAAAACTTCCATCATATAGAACTCCCTTACTTCTTTATGTTAAACTTTACTGGGGAAGAACATTTCAGTTTCCTTGTCACCCTCCTCCCCCCCCTTCCCCTCATTCATTTTCTGGCAGGTTCCCTTTTGCAGCTGCTTTTATGCTGTAGTTGGTTAGCACAAATATAAATGCCAAGTGCTTTCAATTCCATTGCTATATCTCTGGTTAGTATTAACTTTTTAGGAATGATTATATAATATAGCAGGATAGATTTAATTTTTTTTTACCCTGATAGTGTATGTAAAACCAGTTAATGCAAGAAAACCCACAGCCTTTAAAGGTTTATCTGGGGTGGCATCTGATTTCTTCTAAACTAAGGTTCTTAATAAAATTGTGCGAGCTCACATACCTTTTTTATGCCATACTGAATTCTTTCTGAGCTTTGACTGCAGTGGAAAGTAGGGGACAACCTTAGTTGAAACCATTCCCTAGTAATGAGTATGTCAAGGATAGTCTACATCTGTTTGCTGCATAGTCTGATGATGGTGAGAAGATTTATGTTAATATATTCCCAACACTATGTATCCTAATAGAAACGTAGCAGGTGTGTCACTTGGACTTAACCATCAAGATGGCTATAAAATGAGTTTCTATTTTTACCAGTTATAGAGGAACTGTTTTACAGATACAGCTGCTCAAGTGTGCTTTTGGATGGCAATACAGCTTCATGTACTGGCCATATCGGGACAAAAAACGGCTGTGGAAAAAGAGCTGTGTAGCATTTGATAATGTCAGCATCTGTTATCCCTGTCAGTCACACAGTTGAAATGTTTGAGTTACAACTGTGTCAGCAGATGCCCAAAGTTCAACGTGTGCTCGGTTAAAATTGAACAGCTGATCTAAGTGATGGATGTGACATTTTAGAGTGACTGGGTATGTATTCTTAGAGATATGCTAACATGAACTAGCAGGAAGCAATGTCAACATATAATTTTAACTTTTGTATCACTCGGAACTGTCATTTTGTGTCAGAATAACATTGCAAAGTTATACAAGGGAGAACACAGTATGATAAATTGTTACCACAAACCTTTCAGATAAATTAAAGCTGTTAAAAAAAATTGTCCCGTTATATAGTGGAAGCTAAATCAATTGGTGCTGAGCACAGGAACTCTTCAGGAAAAGAAGAAAATGCTTAGCAATTAACCCCTCAGTGAAACCGTTAGTTACATGGAATTGCTTTTGTGAGCATGATCAAGTTTAGTAGCATTGCTTTATTCAGAAAAGCTACTGCAATTTGATTCATTTCCCACTATAAACCAAGTTTTAATTTAGTTGTTAAGATACTGTAGCCTTCGTGTCAAAATATCTGCTGGTAAGAGAAAGAGCTTTAAAACAAATATTGAAACTTGGCTTTCTTAAGCAGGTAAGATAATATTTATTCTTGTGTATATATTCATATGTAGTCTCAGGTGTTAAAAATGTCAGGCTATGTATATTATTAGCTGTTTGAGAATTATGTGAGTATTTAAAAATAAGTTCTCCATCTAAAAGTCATGCGTTGCCTTTGTTTATTTTTCGTGTTTGTTTGGGTTGGGTTTTTTTTCCTTGCAGACATTTTAGTAAGCAAAGGGCTACAGTAAGAATCTTTAATCTGGGCCAAATGTGCCTACTTATCATGGACATACCCTATTTAATAACTTGTTTTCGAGGTCTGCTGTCATGAATAGAAATGGCTGGATTGATGAGTGGGGGTTCTTTGCTGATATTTTTCCCTTGTTCCTGAATTTGATGTTGAGTATCTTTACTTAGGGATGGTATGCACCAATGTACTTTAATTAATATTGCTTTTAGAACTTGAAATTATTGCAGAACTATTTCTTCTATGGTTCTTAAAATTTTTTGAATGCTACAATTTTTTTATGGCAAATTTTCTTAAATTTGGATTTAAAATAAATTCAGCTTATTTGAAAATAGTATTTAAGATAACTTACCTTTTAGGCTGTAGTTGTCATTTGTGTTTTCATTTAGGAATCTGTCAATAGCTTTAATCCCCTGACTAGCAACTCTGGCCTAGAAATCTCTGTATTGTCACTTTCTGTGCATAAACCTGACACTGCACTTTGTATCGAAGAGCTCAGTGAGCATAATAAGTGCTGATTTGGAGAAAATTCTAACTTAAGTCTTATTAAATTGCAGAAGTTATAGTCAATTATTTTGGCTATCATTTTCTCTAGATCACACCTGTAATTCCTTAGCTGTTAATACTTGTCTCAGTTGCAACCTGTGGATTAAATGTTCTATGGTAGATGCTGATTTAAGTACTACCATCTGAAGTACACAGAACAGGCTGTGATTACTAGAACAGTGACTTGTTTTTATGAGATGCATTTTGATAACCAGGCTTTGAAGTTTAGTTTAAGATCTGTGAAGTGAGGAGTACTGGTAATGATGAATTTTGCAGCTGTGCTGCAGTCTCTAATTGATGCATTTTAAGGTTTCATTTCCAGCCTTGCTTCGAATTCTGTTTGCAACTAATAATCTGCTTATCAGCTGTTAACAGTTCTTCCTACCCACTTTTATAGTCACTTAATTTAATGTTTTGTGATTTGTTACTAACAAGTATGAGTTATTTTGGCAGTACCAGCTGACCCTTAGCAAGCCAATTTGTCACATGAATGTCATTCAAACAAGAGGGAAACCTGTTTCTTCCAGCAGCTGTTTAGTTTCCTCTTACTTGGTCGTTCCTTGCCTGCCAAAAATACATACTTCTTTACATTCCATAGCATTGTATGTTCATATGGGTACATAAAGAAGTATGTGCTCTGAGCAGGTACACACAGAGTTGCTTGACTGCCTGTCAGATGAAACTGAAAAGTGTTTTGCTGCTTTTTCTCACTGTCATTAGGTAAAACTGGCTGACAATTCTTTGGAAGGACAGCAGTTCTGATTAACTGATGGCAGAAAATAAACTTACTATGCTAACTGAACTTTGCAATGCAATTTACCTTAAGAGTGTCTTAAAGCCGGCATAGTTCATTGTTTTGAGATGGCACTGATGTTAGAAGTGCTTTTCCATATATTTGCAGCCTCTTGCTCTTCTAAGTGACCATGTTCAAGTAGAGAGTTGAATCGCTGGTAGGTTTGCAATGTCTTTTCTTAGAATTCGTAGTTGTAGTCCACTGTAAAAATTTCAGCTCCCTCCCAGGTCTTCTAGCAGATTTTCATGCTGGGGTACAGTTTGCATCTAGTGCCCTGAAGGGAAGCATAAACTGATCTGAAATAGCAGTTATAAACTTATTGTCTTACCCCAAATCACACTTCTATGCTTTTTGTATTTCATCCATTATCCTGCAAACTCTTTGCAGGTTTATACTTATTTAGACTGTATTTCAGATTGGTTGAAAAAACTAAATGAAACAAAAAATAAAGCAAAACAAAACCACAAAAAGCCCAACCCAAACACAAAAGCACATGTCACTAGTGATCTTGCTTATGGTAAAGATGATGACATTGAATTAAGAAAACAACCTCTAACCACTGTGACAGGATTTGGATTGTTAGGCCGAAGGTCACATATGAAAGCTAATACCTATTCAACACTTCTGCAAGCAGCTTTTCTCGTTTTTTGAAACTGGCACTCACCTGCTCAAGTTAAAGTCTTGTCCACCCTTGAAATATTTATGACAGCTAAAATAATTAACTAAAAAAAATTAACCTAAACCAAACAAAAAACCTAATAGAAGCAAAGCCCTCTTTTGTAAGATTTCGTGCGACTTAGTTTGGAACAGTGGTTAAATATTTGATGTGCAGTACAGCTTTGACTTCTGAGGGACTGTCGGATATAGCTTATGGTTGCTTAATACGTATTTCAGGAGTTGATTTGGGTTACAGTAGAGTAAGCTTTGTCTCTCTAGCATTAGAAGGTAAATTTGAAATAAGCTTAACAATTATTAACTGTAATAGTTGTAAGGAAAGCTGAGAGCAGAGGAAGTAAGAATTTCTGCAGCTCATGACAAAAACCTAGTGCAGCTGATAGAGAGCAAATCAGAGTGTAGCAGTAGCTAGCACAGTAGTACAAGGAGAATCAGCAATGCAGCATTAGAATCACAGCAGTCACATTCTAGTTTTTAAGTAGGCTGTTTTCATGTACGTCTGATATAAAGCACGTTGAAAATTTTGCCTAGACCTATTTGAGAACTCAGCCATTGCACTACCACACTGTTTATTAGGTTTTCTTTTTCAAGTTTGTACATTTTTAGTTGTGCATAGGATGATAAGAATATATTTCACTGAAATGAACAACCAGTTAATGGCATTGCAATTTATTAGTTTATCTTCTTTAAAAAGAACTCTGCCTACTAAGCAAGTTGGGATTCAGGGCTTTTTTGGTTTCTTGCCTTTTTCTTTTTTTTTCTTTTTTTTTTTTTTTTGCCATGAAATTCGGACTAACAGTTGTTCCCTTTCAACCTGCTTTTTACACTACAAATGCTTGGTACTTTAGCACACTCAAAATTAAGCTGTTCCCAGAGTAGAGGGATTAATACAACAATTAAAATAACAGTCTAGTAAATAATATATACATGCAGAAAGTCATAGGCATCCTTTAAACGTGCAGAATAATGCAGGTCTCCTGATGTTCTGTTACCTGTAAGCTTAGTATCATGCAGCATTTGCAGTTGGAAGAGAGGTAATGACCTAGAGACACATCAGCAGCAGCCATCTCATCCTGAGTGCTCTCACTCTATTCGCTGAATCAGCTCTTCGTTACATGGGAGGGGGAGGCAAGGGGGGGGGCAAATGTCGGTGCATACAGTACCTCACCACCTTAAATAGATAAAACTTAAAAAAAAAAAAAGAATGAAGATGGGTGCCTAATTGGCACTTTCTTCTTTTCTTTTGAATGCTAAAATACAGATGATGTTGTATAGAAATTATACCTTATGTCTGCTGGACTGAGAGTTAAGACTCCAAGGATAGATGCTAGGAAGCCAAGGGAAGGTGAACTTAGCCCACTGTCACATGAAGATCATCACAGGCAAAAAGAAAAATAAAAACCCAACAAAAGACCAAAACCAAGCCCCCAAAAGTTGGAGTTCCTTCCAAAAAAAATTAGAAAAAGGCATCAAAAAAAAAAGCGATCATCTCCCCCCTCCCCCGGCAAATATTGGTTTCTTCTAGTTCCTTAGATATTGCACTGCATCTTTTCTTGCTTGAGGTTATGTTTCCAGGCTTAACTGTAGGCAGGTCTGTGTTGAAGCTACTTTCCATCTTCAGAGGTCAAGTCTGCTCGCGAGGTCAGGGCTCCCGCACACACACTACAGAAGTCACCAACCGTATTTCCCACTTAGAGGGCACGAGCAAAACTGTTACGGTTTTATAGGCAGCTAAGCATTTGAAACATGCACTCCCAGGCAAACAGGCTCTCTTGTGCCTCTCTCTTCCCTGACCATATTTAGTCAACCATTGCAAAAAATAGTCTCTCAGCTGTCGATTGTCGATCCGGCAGCGAAGGGAGCCTCTATCCGGCTCTCTGCCTATTGATTGTGCAGCCTGCACTTCCACCGCCGCTTAGCCATTTGTCCCCAGGTTTTTTTAGCACTGCCAAATAAAGCTCTCTCTCATGTTTCCAGTTAGATTTCCCAGGTTTTCACTGAGCTTGCGCTGCTACTAGTAAACCCTGATGAGGTTGTCACTATACTTAGAAACGTTTGGGGCGGGGGGGGAGGAGTGGGAGAGGGAAAAAAAAAAAGCAGCCCTGCTAGTAACAAGGCAGGGACTTCACGCAGATATAGAACAATAAATATCCTGCGCTGCCATGGCAGGTTGTGTAACCTGGTTTCTTGATCACTGAAAAATGCCGTGACTAACATGTCGATTAACCCAAGGGCTGAGTGGCCTTAGTCTGAGTTTTCAATTGCAAATCATACAGTTATTTTATAAAAAAGAAATCAGTGCCCATTTGTAGCCTTGCATTTCCATATTCAAATCAAGTTAGAAATTATTTGCTAAACTTCAGTTAGTAAATTTATATCATTGCATACAATTATGTTTAATAATGTTGTAGTATTTTGTTTGTAATGCTTATCCGTAGAATTGAATCTAAAGAAAATAAATGTGTGTGTAAATTAAGTGCTTCTGTTCTTTAACAAACTGAGTTGTTTTACAAGAAAAGAATAAAAAAAGAAATCAAGGGAACAGCTCATTGCATTAATCTTTCATGTTTACAAAACTGACTCATGGTAAGACTAATAACTGCACATTCAAAATATGAAGCGGGATTTTCATATTTACGGGGAGTATATGCAGTGTTTTCTTTAAAAAAGAATAACTGAAATTTAGGAATTTAAATACAACAGTCAGGAACCCAAATACTTCAAGACTTTCTCTATATTTTGCAAAGACAAAATCTTTGCTTGGGAGCAAGAAGGATTAAAAAGGTGAAATATCTCAATCTAAAATGAAACAAACTTACTAAATAAAAATGCCATTCAATTAATATTGATGTAATTAGTAGATACAAAATTCAGTATGGTAAGGTAGGGAGTGAATTGCAAAGTCCTGAAGCAGACCAGTATCTTGGATTTATACTTCCCTTGCTGCTTCTTTTTGTGTTGATTTGATCTGGTGCTTGGTAACTGTTTACCCTGTAGCTTCTGTTGCTTTCTGGTAAAAGTCACATTTTCTCTTTTCTCTTCGATTTCATAATTATTCACTGAAGACAAAGCTGTTGGGCAAATACATTCTTGTGAATTCCATGTAAAAGTATATACCTCATTGTTTCTTTGGTTACGTGTATATTGAAATAGATTTTTCAAAAGGAGAGATACTTGAAAATCTGAGAAGCAAAAAGAAGGAAACAGCCTGCCTACTTAAACTTTTACTGACTAGGCCATTGGTCAGATATTAAATATTAAACTCTAATTTCAAGTTACAGTATGCTCAGTAGTACCAGTCTAAGGTATTAATCTCTTCCTGTTGCTTGTTCCTGAGAGAGAGACTTCCTTCTTCATTCTTCCAGTGGTTCTCTCTGTCCTGCACAGCGAATATGGTGTGAATCAGATCAGGGAGCTGATTTGGCTTGAAGTGTGCTGACGTGCACTTACCATCGTATGGTTGCCAAAAATAGCACTGTCCTGCTCCTGTGTTACTTCTTGCACTATGTTGGTACAAATGTTTCTTTGGCTTCACAGTGAGCGGGCTTGGAGTACTATTCCATATGAGAAATAATCCAACAGAAGGGGATGACATTTCAGATGCTGTGTTGGGACCACTTTTTGTGTGAGCCTTTTTTGAGCAGACATGGTAGTCAACAGGACAAGAAAGGGACTTAGTAAAATGTGTTTTTTCTTCTGTTGTGTTGTAAAATGCATGTTGGACTACACAGTCTTAAAAGAAAACTTTGCCATGGAAGCTGTCTTTAAAACTGAACTGTTCCCTCAACTATTTGAGGCTCTAACAGGAGGCAGGTGAACAGGTTTAGCTGAGCCGGTGTTGGGAGTCTGGAGAGGAGGATATGAGGGTGGGAGGTGGTGTGTGGAGAACACTTCAAGCCAGGATTACTGTAAATTACATTATAAAACCATGTCACACTGAGACAGTGGAAACCTGAGTTGAGGGAGGAGAATGTCATGAAAGTAGAAAAACCTATAATAGAAAGTGCAGTGAATCATTACAACCGCTGGTGATAAGATTGCTGATGAGTTTATGCTGATCTAAGACTTTGCTTCTGGAAAGAGCGATCTGCCCTCCCCGCAGCTCTGGCTTTGTCATTTCCTTACTCCTATTGCTTCTAGTGATCATGAAGTTGTGGGGTAGGTTGGATTATCTCATTGATCTGTCTGAAAGCAAACTTGCCAAATCAGGAGTCTGGCAGGTTGTTTCACTTGCTAGAAAATGATGTGTCTGTCGAGCCAACATAATGCAGGAACTGAAGTGCGGGGAAAAAAGTGGGATTGTGCTTTTCAATAGCAATTTAAGTTAAATGTGCTTATGCAGACTGTGAGGTAGCCTTTCTGATTTTTTCTGCCTAAGTATTTGTTCTAAAAAACCTTAACAAACAAACAAACCCTGAAAGGCCAAACAAACAAACCCACCCCATCACTATCCCACAAACCCTCAACCTTCTTCATTTACTTCATTCTGCAGTCAAATTGCAGTTGGTGGCAGAGAATCTTCTATAGTTTTTGTTCATGTATTTTAACAGGGTGCGAGGATGCTTTTGCAGTTAAGACTGCTAAATCTGGAATTATTTTTATGCAGCAGGGTGCTGGCTTCATCTTGTTTGCAACTACTTTTATCTTGTAGATTTTCCAAAAAAATTATTGTATGTTGCATTCTCAGATATTACTGACGCATCTGCAAAAATTCCGTGAGCAAAGTACTGCATAAAACCCAACATTTTATATGTAGGTTATGCTAACTTCTCATGATAAGAATAATTTTATTTTTTGTATGTCTAATGTTGGTAACTGGTGTTGAAACAAGTGCTCTATATGGTTAAAAGTGAATTACTGTATTGTTCAGATCTGTGACATACCTTACGTTGCAAATACACAATTCATGCTGCTGAATTTCCATGGCAAGGGTTGGAATGAGATGATATATAAGGTCTCTTCCAACCCAAATGATTCTATGATCCTATATATGTTAAGCTGTGTTTCTAGACTATCTAAAAACTTGAATTTAAAACAAAAAAAGAAAGTACTACTCACATGGCAAGGTCAAATAAAGATGCATGCAGCAGCAGCATTTGCTGTTGCTCTTCTACATCTCAAATTTAATATAGCACCATATTAGTGGCTATTCCTTTGACCAAATCACTTGCAAATATTAGAGACCGGGGTGTCATTTTATGGGGATGAATTATGTTGAGCAGTATAAGTCAGTGTACCTCCAACAGCTGTGCCTGTCTCCATCTCAGCCCTCTGTACAAACATGAGCTTTCTTGTTCCTTTTTGACTGAGCATATGCTTGGCTTCTAGAAAAGAAGCAATATTATACTTGTCCCTATTAAAGCTTTACAGATAACTCCCTCAAAAATTCTCACTGAAATTTTCTCTTGTTGTTCCAGTAGAAATTTTCAGAAGTTGCAAATGGTCATCCAGCTAAAAAAGGCCCAAAATCTGTATGAGTATCCCACTAAGCTGAAAATACTGCAAACCAACAAATACCGAAGCTTGCCTGTTACAAAAATTTTTATTGGTGATGCTTTAGTAATAATGTATGAATAGTATAGTGATGGCATAAGTTCAGTGTTTCAATAAAGAGTTTTAAGCATTTCATCAATATTCTTTGCAGCTCCTCAGACAGCCATGTAATCTGTTACAGTTGAATACACTGAAGATGATAGTTTGAAAGATTTCTTTATCTGTTTTCATGATCAGGGTTACTAATAGATTTGCTGATTTCTTGATCTTTTCAATACCACTACAGTGAAAGCAGTCTGTGATTTGTTTATTGTATACAAGATAAAAGCAGTCTAAGACCACATCTGTGTTGTGGTCTTAAAAACAGAGCAGTACAACCCAGCTTCTTCTGTAATACTTCATGGGGAAGAATGAATCAAGAATTACTGTGTAATTGACAACATTAATTTTCTAATATGACTTATGATGCATGCCTGTTCCAGTGAGTGCTGCTCTGAATGGTAGCCACTTAGCTGTCAAGATTTTGTAGTAGCTCTAGAAAATCCTGTAAAAATTGAAGGAATCTACCTCTCATCCAGTGAGAGGAGGATGTAGCCACTGAGCTGAATTTACCATTGTAGCATATTAATGTCTTGCAGAATTTTAAGGTGTCGTTCCATAAAACAGTCCTTCTATCCTGCTGTCTCGTAATATAGCATGGTCTGGAAGAGAGATACAGTCTTCTTCTGAATTAAAAAGAAACAACTGAGTAGTGGTTCCTGGCCCTTTGATGATTTGCTGTGAGTGGCAAGACAAAAATCTATTCCACACAGAAGCCATTTATTTGTTCTGGTGGTCCTTCTGTTTTTCCAGTAAGACCAATGCATCTTAAAAGCATCCAGAAATGTAGCAGGCATCTCATTTCTCTGAAAGCAAGATATCTCCAAATATTTTTTAGTCAAACTTCAGATAAAATTTTTTCTGGTATAAGACAGCAAACTAAAGATTTGAAAGAGGATCTGATAAGGATAACACACAAATATTAAGATAAGTGATTTTTGTTCACAGCATACAAAATACTGAGTCAGTTGGTTTCTTATTTTTGTTTCAAAGATGGGGTGTATTAAAGAAATGTCAGTAGTATATCTGAACACTTACATATTGAGGCATCAGATGAAGTGTGTCAATGTACTTTAAATTTTATTTATTTGTAGAGTTGGCAATTTTCTTATTTCCTTACTGAAGAAAAGAATATAAAATAACATTGAGTTGGTTAGGACACTTTCTTGTTTATTGACTAGAACTACTTTGGAGACAAGCTGGCTGTAATTAAAGTGTTGATGCCCTTCCATAGTGTTCCTCAAGTTGTAGTTGCAGTTTAAAAAAAAAAATTCTTGTTGGGTTTGTTGTTGTTGTTGGTTGGTTGGTTGGGGTTTTTTTGGTTAGGTTATTGTTACTCCACTTCTTCCTGGTTGCTCACAGTCATACTGCTTCTGTCAGTCATAGAGAACTTTCAGGAATTTTTTATTGTGTGTTTTAGACTATCCACAGTAGATACCCTAGAGCTTTATGGGGTCTTTAGAAGCACTGAGCCTGGCAGGTGAAGATAAAGAGCTTGCATGACATGATGCCCTGTGAGAAGCCACTATAGAAGGCTTGTTGTGCTGTTGATGCTGTGTGCTTTGTATCAGCCCAGCATTCTGAAGAGCTGGTGTGGTGGTGTGCCCAGATACCAGGCAAACCAGAGTGCTCCAGACGTGCTCCCTCCCTAAAGCAGCTAAACACAGTTCTGATGGTGGCAAGATTTGAAAGTACAGCATTATTGCATTACAAAATAGACTATGTTTGTCAGTGCAACTGATACTGGTTTATTTTGCCACATTTCATAAAGCTTTGGTAACTTGAGTTTTACTAAATTATATCCTTAATTTGGAAAAAGCCTGCATATCTCGCAAAGAATTGATGTTTCCATTGTTTTTTTCTGAAGTATTCTAGTCTTTTCTTCCTAGCACGTGAAAGAGCTGTAGAAGGTGTTATGAATAGAAGCTGAGCAATGGCTCACAATGAGCAATGTACAATCTGTTAAGTGTTGTTGTCTTAAATTGCTGTGTTATAAGTGATTTGGACTGTGAGGAAGTGAGAAGCTTTCTGCCACAGAAAACAAGAAATCCCTAAGAGGCTGAGAATAGCTTCTGTCCACTCTGAGGAGGACAAACATGCAGAACAGCCTGGCTGTGGATGCTCCACATGGCAGTTGGTTTCCTGTGGGTTTATATGATCCTGTGGCCTGAAAATGGGGTTGGTTAGTTACAATTCCTTTCGACTCTCTAACTCTGAGGGCAAAAAAGTGTCACTTAAAACGCCATTCTGGCAGCTGCAGCATAAGTGTGGAACCGGGGGTTTATGTTGTGCACTTGGTAGCAGGAGAACATGGAGATGCTTATTAAGCAGAGTCTCTTATGGGACCATCTGAGCAGTATGTAGGAAGGAGTGCACTTCCTTACTGGTACAGTAGTCTACCTCAGACTACTCTGCTTTCAAGCAGGGCTCATTAGGGTGAGCTGTGCTCAGACACAGCATTAAGGTGGTTTTTTTAAATAGGAAGCTCATTGGCTTGTTCTGAAAGAGAGCTTAGGAATGAATAGCACTTCACCTCAGTGTGGATGTTCAAAGAGACAGATGATTGGAATGAACTGCGAGCTCAGTTACTACTTGACAGGGCAGTCATTCATAACTTTTGAGGGTATTTTTTTAAGTAAAAGTTGAGAGGTTCAATTTATGTGGCTATTTCTGAGGATTATTGAGATCCCACATTTTTGATAGCAAAACTCTAATGAAGAATTGTATAATTGAGATACATTATCTGCCTTGCAAGGCACTGTGTGACTGAGTGATTCCACTTGCATTAGCAAGTATTACTTGGATTTTAAAAGTTTGTGCAAGTTTTATGCAAAAACTCTGTTTCATCTGTAGATAGCATGTTCCTTCAACAGTAGGGAAACATCAGATGACAGAAGAGGTTTCTTGGCACAGGATTGTAGCGATTTCTGGTTTTGTGTTTGTCTTCAAGGAACTGTCATAAGGGAGCTGCATATGCTGTTTATAAAGATAGGACAATAAGGGGTTTAAGTTTGGTAACTTACATATTCCCAAAGCTAACTGAATAAATAAAAAGGTAAGCTTAAAAAAACCCTGTATTTCTCAGAGAATACAAGATGGAGCAATTTGTTTATGTAGTGTTGTGTTGTTAATACCCTTAACCTTCAGTCTTTGGACTTCATGGATTTTAGTCTGCTTTAATACTTGTAGTAATCAAGTTGCTTTTTCCCACCCTACCCCCTGACTACCAGACACTGTCATGTTATACTCAACCATTGTATTTTAAGAAGATCTCCCACTAGTATTCCACAGTTTGAACATTTATTTTATCTGTACTTAAAGAGATCTTGCTCCATTTTCTTTCTCAGAAACTGAGTTTTACAGCCCATGGCATCAGTTTATAAAGTGATGATTATAAAGAAATCTGATGTAGTGGAACTTGGTCATTAAATACTTGAGTAAAGGATGCCATAATGATTTTGAGGGAGAAAATTCTTTTGTCTACATTTCGGAATTTGTTTGAATACTTCTTTAAAGTAATTTTTACTGCTAGATAGCATTCTTCTGAAAAACAAACCTGATCCTCACACTGTACCAGGCATTGTATGGTTTGTTTGCATGCTTTAAGTAGAAGGAAGTGAATATGGAATGATTCTGCTTTGGAGCTGTTGGTATAGCTTTTCACCCACTTTCTCTGGAAATTATTTTAGCCACTACTGCATAGTTCTGAGAATTAATGTTGTTCTACTGTTGTCATTCAGCATATGTTGTAGGGGTGTTTATGTCATCTCTGCTTTTTTATTTTCAGTGCAATGCGTGTGTTGTTGTCCAAGTTACCACGACCGTGGATTGTTGATGAGAAAAAAGATGATGGTTACACTGCCTTACATCTGGCAGCTCTCAATAATCATGTGGAAGTGGCTGAACTTTTGGTGCATCAGGTAGGACTCTTTTCGCAGGAGAATTTAAATGTCATGCTTTGGTTAACCATCTGATGTGAAAATAGTTGGCTGCTTTACGCCTGCAGTCGCAATGCAGAAGCAGTGGAGCAGGGAAGGACGTGTTGAGCTCTAAAGGTCAAATTTGCTTTGAGATTGTTACAATGGCCTAATGGTGCAGAGGGACTGAAAAAATGGATACCTGGTTTCATTCAACAGATTAACATCAGCGAATAGTTGAAGTATTTAATCACTTCTGTTCTCAAATCCCCTAAGAATTGTATTCAGGGTCATAGTCAGTGTCCTAATGGACTGCCTTGCCTATAGATGAATTGCTGGGGTGATAATGCTCTAATGCTTTGAATATCTTGCAGGGCAATGCTAACCTGGATATCCAGAATGTTAACCAGCAAACTGCTCTTCATCTTGCTGTTGAACGACAGCATACACAAATTGTTAGGGTAAGTATCTTATTTACAGTAAACCATATGGGTAATGGCATTTGACTAAAGCTGATGGCAGCTGTTAAAATATGAATACTTCGTGAACATTTAAAAAATTATTTGACAACATATAGTCAGTGCATGTTTGTTTGATGGATTTTGTTTAATTCAGAAGCATGCCAATTTGCACAGAAGGTCAGTCAGCAATATGAATGCCACTTGAGGCATGCTAAATTTTTGTACATGTTCATTATGGTTTCCCCTGCGTGGTTGCCAATTCCAGCATGCCTTCATGTTCAGAATGAAGAATGCGTTTGGCTGTTACTTGTCTGAATTTTGTGGTGCTGTAAGGGATCTAGTATTTCTGATGCCTCTTGTTGTATGAGGTATTATTCTTGCTCATAGCTTATGCAAATTGTAACATGAAACATCTTTTTATGACCTTAACTACTCTTTGGTCTCTGAGTGTTTAACGTTCCCTGCTATTAGCTTGGGCAGGGAATACAGTGGTTGTATTCATTTATTGGTGAAAGGAATGCTATCCTGATTTTTTTGCTTGCATAGTTGCAAAAGGTAATATTTCAACTTAAAGCTTTGTTACCAGCATAGGAAGTTTCGGTCTGGCGTAACTTGCTGTTCCTGGCCTGTGTGCACTGTCATACAGGACTTGTGTGACTGAGTGCTTGGCTTGCTACTGTAGGCTTTTGAGGCTCAGAGAGAGCACTCACTGCTCTCAGAGTGGATACATCAACCTGGCCGTGGCCTTTGGCGTAATTTTTTTGTCTTTGTAGACTCATCTTGTATTTAAAAAAATCTCTTATTCAGGCCTACACAGAATTGTCCCCCCTATGCAGGCCTGCATTCTTTTAAGTGTTATTTTACCATAAGGTTTCTCCCTCTCTGAGGGCTGATGGGTGTGATCCCATTACAGTGAAACATGTGATATGGCCCTATATCTGGAACTGCTTGCTGTCAAAAGAATGGTTTCCTAGAGTCAGTGCCACTTGCATCCTGCAAGCTATTTGGCAGCTGTGTCTGGTGAACTCTTGTGCCCTTCTGGAATTTACACACTACCTGGGAATACAATATTAATGTAGCAGATGAGCAGGAAGGTAGGCATGTAGAAGAGCTAGCATGTGTGTTTGACTGACATGCTTGTATCTGAGAATGTTTAAGTGAATGACCCTGTGGAGTATCCATTTTTCAGAGCTGGATTAACTTTAAGAAGTCCTAAAATAGCTCATGCGGCCATGCAAAGAACATGTTGGCTCCATATTTCAAAATTAATTCCTATTGGATACCTTCCAGGGCTAGGTTTGTACCCTCAGGCATTTGTGGAATAGTGGTCAAAGGTAGCAGGGTTCTTTTAAAAGTCCTACTGCCATGACAAAGGGCAGTGGATTGCCTTATTTTTAATTTATTTTTTTAAAAACTTCTGCAAAGACGCTGGAGTTCTGTGGTAGTCAAGGGTTCCAAGAGAAACTCTAAGCAGTAAAGAGCTAGTGGCAGACAGAAGATACGAATATGAGAAAAGAATTTGGGCCAGAGTAAATCCATTTAGAGAGTGTAAGAAGTTGAGACTAGACTGTGTCAACTCTTAGCTGGTTTTCTTGGTTTCACTTGTGGAAAAAAAGGTTGGGGAAAATGGTAAACTGCAAATAATTGTAGGCAGATACTTCCTTGAAAATTAGGCTTTGAATTCCTTTTAGCCTGTTCTGAAATCTGAGGTTCTTCAGTTCTGAGAAACTGAGCTCCTTGCAAGATTGTGCATTCCAAAGAGGGAGATCCTCACTTTGTGTATTCCTGTTTTTAGATTATGCCTTTTGTCTCTACTGCTAATCCCAATTTTGCAGCATAGCAGAAGCTCAAAAACTAAAGTTAAAACCTCAGCTGCTGCCTACAGCTTTCTGACAGTGATGAGGTTTAATTTTTAGGGGCAGTTGGTATTTTTTTGTCAGCGTGTGTTGATTTGTTTTGTTCAACAGTGTATTTAAGAAAGTTCTCGTGGGTTGAATTATGGAAGGGCTGTATGCAAAGGCCAGAGGAATAGGAGGGCCTGTGCTGCCTTGTGCTTGTTTTGTGTCATGTGAACAGGAATGGGTGTCTAAAATTAGCCTTAGAGACAAGTCTTACAGTTCATTACTTTCCAAAGTGTTCTCAGAGAGTTTTTAATAGTGTCATTGGTTTTTATGTCTTCTCCTGAATTAGGGTAAACTGAAGTACATGCTTAACTACTTTGCTAATGCAAAGACACTGTAAATTAAGTTGTAAAGTTTAGCATGGTGTGAAAGTGGTGATTTTTGAGGTCATTGAAACCTAGCAGTAAAGAATATATACCTGTCTTGAATGTTGGACGTATTGCTGTAATACATTACATTGTTTGTAGGCTGTTTTACAAGAATTAAAGGCTAAGGAAGTATAAAGAATCCTTTAAAATTGTGTCTTTTGTAGCACTCAGAGCATGGGCAAGCATTAGCTTCCTGTTGAAATAAGCTAGCCATTTGAGACAGATAAATGCTGTGGTTGAGGGCTGACCTTCAGGTATGGAAAAGAAATTTAAATTAATTCAACTGTGAATTGTAGCAAGATAGGAGTAGCCCTTTTGAACCTCCTAGAGAATCCTAAACCATAATTTTCTGAAATTACTTCTAAAAGGAATAAATAGGGAAGGGTTTTGGGTTTTTTGTTTTTTAATTTGGGTTCTCTCTCTTTCCAGCTCTTAGTCCGTGCAGGTGCTAAATTGGATATTCAGGATAAAGATGGGGATACTCCCCTGCATGAAGCCCTGAGACACCACACCCTGTCACAGCTCCGCCAACTCCAAGACATGCAAGATGTGGGCAAGGTAGATACTGCTTGGGAGCCATCAAAGAACACAGTAAATAAAACACATTTATTTATTCTTTTTTTTTTCCCCTGTATATTTGTCCCTTTGTCTGGTTCTGTACTGTTGGACTGGTTTTTAGCAGCATAAATTTATATAGACATTCTGCATTAAACTGCGGTGTAAGCAGAAATCATATTGTTACATGTGGCTTTTCACATGAAGTCATTACCTTTTTTGAAGAAAAAGAGGGCTATGTAGCTCTAAAATATTTCTGCTAATTTCTCCTCTATAGTAAACATGTATGGCTGCCAAAAAATCAAAGTAGCTTTTTTGGAAAGAGAATTAACAGTATTACAGTACAGAATAAGACTGAAATAGTTTTCTGTGATTCAACATCTTGCATGTCTTTATAGCTTTAATTTCTTGGTTGCATCTATGACTTTCTGAAAGTATGTTCTGTTAGAACAAGGCATTCTTAATTTTGTATGTGTATTGATATGTCTGTATTTGACAGAGTTCATTTCAGAAATTGTGCTGTAGTAAGGAAATAGTCAAAAAGCCTCCAGGTAATAAAAGTCAAAATGTTTTACTGAAAAACAGAAACTCTCACACCCAAAAAACTGTGGGGACCCCATATACAAAGGTGAAGTTTGTAGTTTACCTGAGAGACAAATGAAAAATGAAATTATGGAGCAATTCAGATTGAGAAAAAGAAACAATTTTTTTCTTTAGGTATTAAAGATGCACAACATAATGATGGATCAGATCTGCTGAGCCATTAGTTACCTGTATAATGTTTTTTCTAATTTTAACTGAGGGTTAAAATTAGGGGAAAAAAATTTTGTTGTTTTTTGTATTTCATTAAGAAAAAACAAATAACACCAACTTTGTGAAGAGTCATTGTTCAAAACAGTAATTCTACCGTACAAAATTTTTTTTTCAAATTGGATACTTAATCTCACTGAAATACACTGGAGTAAACTTCGAAATAGATTTGAAATATGATTAGCATGTGTAAGAAAATGCATGTGTCCTTTTAAATGAGACAAGAAGAGCAGTTACAGCTTGGTTGTTTCCGTGGTCTGAAATGGACTCTATGAGAGTTGTCTAGAATAATTTGTGTTCATGTGTTTAACTGTGAAATGAAGAAAAGGGAGTTGAATTTTTTTTTCCTCAGATTCAGCATTTCATAAATTGGTTTCTCTGCCCAGTCTTATTAATGGCATCCACAATGAAGCTAGAGTTGGGTATTGAGTTTTGAGGGTTTTAACAGAAGAAGCAGGCGTTTTTTCCACCACTTTTTATACTTCTCTTTGGGGGAATTTTATGTTTTAGAGGATTAGGTTTTATTTCTGGTTTCATTTGACAAGTATCCTTGGTTTAAAACAAAAGTGTAATTTAAAAAAAAAAATTCAATTGAAGTAGTAAGACAAAGAGCAGGCAAAGGATATCGTGAGAAACAAAGGAAAAAAATTCCCTCATCATTGTATCTCTGATCACCTAAAAATGTTTTAAAGTTTTAAAACATCTTGATCAACTAATACCTTCTCTCCTTTATTAGCATGATCAAACTGCTGGTCATTTCTTTGCACTTTGTTTAGCTGGAGAGAAAATTTTTGCCAAACAAACAAACTGGGGAGATTTAAGCTGTGTGTAGAAGATAAGTTCTGTCAGAGAATAGATGAAAACTTGCTTGTTTTATTTTATGTGAAATGTAAAAGATGGAGTAAATATACCTGAAAACGCTTTAAGATGATCATCAAATCAAACCATTTTGAAAATATTTTGTGAAAAACAGTGAATGAGAGCAATACCTACTACCTATCTACTATTTTTTTAAATACTATCTATCTAATATTATTTTAAAGTACTATCTACTTTTATTTAAATGACAGTAAGGTAAAAATTCTTTAAACTAGACTTTACCATTAAACAGTTTCAAATATTAAGCTGCCTTTGGCCCAGAATTGAGTATCAACAAAGATAGAATCAAAGCTGTAAAAGTATGTGCAGGCATCTGGACCTTTAAAGGTGTCTAAGGGCACGTTAGTAATTTGTCTTGTGTGGGACTGCAAATACAGGTAATGGATAATAGGAGATAAATTGGATTAATAATTTAGCCTGAGAATCAGTAAGGCATTCTTTTTGTAAATGTGATGACTTAAATTGAGCGTTTGTTTAAGGGGGATGATTTTTTAATTCTTCATTAATTCCTTTAAAGGATGGGAAATGTGACAGATTTCATTAGGCTGTGTGATAGCAACACATCTCTGTAAATATTTAGTATTTTAGAGCTCATTTTTGCTTGGCTATATTTTAATTAATTTTGTACTGCTGTCTTGGAGATTGCAACAACCTACTGAGGCCTATAGGGTGCCTCTGTAGCACATAGTACTTCAACAAATAATTATTTCTGTTTCTGTTCCAGTTCAATAAACTGAAAAGAAAAATCTCACTTGCAGGATTTTAGGTTTTTTTCATGCTTGATCGAACAGCAACTCATTGAAATTGTGTGATTTGTTACTTTTTACTTTGACCACTGTTTAAAATATGAAACAATACTTTTTACTGATTATCATTAACTTCGTAAATGGAACTAAATTGAATTAATTCTTTAATATTGATTTTTTTAATAGTCCCTTCTGAATGTCAGTATTATGCCTGTTGGAGCAGGCTCCCCAGGAAAGTAGTCACAGCACCAAGCCCTGCCAGAGTTCAAGAAGCTTTTGGACAATGATCTCAGGCACCTGGTGCGAATCTTGGGGCTGTCCTGTGCAGGGGCAGGAGTTGAACTTGATCCTTGTGAATTCCTTCCAACTCAGGATATTTTATGTTACATCTAAAACAGTTTTTGTCAGGTCTCTTCAGCTGATTTTTTTGATAGACTATTTAAAAGCGTGTAGTGAACAATCTTGATAGTACACAAAGCGCTACTCATTTTAGGTACCATTCTGAAAAACATTTTTGTGCTCAAGTGCTATGAGCAGTGGGCCCCATTTCTTCAAATAAGTTTTAAGTTTTCCATCCAGAATATTGTGGTGATTGTGCAGCTAGGAGGAGGAGAAATTTTCTGAAGTATAGTCTCCACCACCACCAAAAAGTCATTTACAGATGTACTGTTCTAGTGTAGAGTACTTTTTATCCTAAATAAATGTATTATTCCCAGGGTCATTTGGTGTAATTTATTTTAGTATAGGTGTCTTTCTGACTCTTAAAATGCTTTTAAGTGATGCCACTGCCTAAATCCTAACTTAAAAGAAAGAAACTAATGGAAAGTGTTTACTGCTTCAAAGGTAGCTCACTAGTTACAATTATTTAGATGATATTTTTACAGTTTTTGTGGATTATCCTGTGACTTCTCCCTCCCTGCTGAATTGGCTTCGACCGGCCTATGTTGATGCATTTTAGGGCTAGCCCCCTCCAGAGGTAGCTTGCTGCAGCCATACTGGGCACTAAGACATAATGGAGAATACTCTGTGCATGGGTTGCTTTGTGGTGTTCTGATTGATTGTGCCTGAAAAGTTGCATGCTTCCTGAGAAGTGTCAAGGATAGAATACAACGTTGTCCTGGTGTTTCCAAATTGTACAGCATGCAGAGGCATTTTAGGACCTGGGGCTTTTGTGACTTTTGTAGATGACTGTTCCATGATGACTCTGCCACCGTTGGAGCAAATTAGTTTCACTGGATATTGTGCTGCCTTGGCTGGGTTAATAATATGGTCCACAATACCAGGACTGAAGATGGATAAAATCTCTGCTTTGCTTCAGCCAATGCTGTAATTGCAGTGCAGAAAAATTGTCTCGATAAATGAAAATTTTTCTGTTATCCAAACACCATGAAACAAAATGTTTCCATAACTTACTGATTTTCCTGGTATAAAGCCTTTGGAGTTGTACTGTTCTTACCTAATCATGAGGAAGAATGCAGGAGGAGTATCTGAATTCATAAAATGACCTTCAAGAGTCTTGTAGCCTCAGTGATACGTATTAATATAAGAACTAATAATCTTTTAAAAAATTATAGACTGAGGTTTAAAAAAAAATCTTCCCCAGGCAACTGGGTGTCCTTGAATTGGAGCTGCCCTAGCTTTGCCAAAGCTCTTCCTTTGAATACAGTGTACTCTAGTTTGCTGAGGGATTCTTAGTGATGCCAGTAGTTCTGTGTTATGTATAGTTTGTGTTATACTTAATGTATTTTATCTGATCAAGCTTTAATACAAAAAGATGTTGGGAGCAGGCCCAGAATGCTCTGAAGTAGAGGAATCCACTCCTTGCTGGGCTGTGGTGTGAGCCTTTTTACTGTTTCTAGCTGACCCTGTGAAGCAGCAACATGAGGATACAGTAACAGCTGTAAAAGGGCAAAGTAGCATTATGTGATTAGACAGGGGACAGTGTGTGAGTTTTGATCCATCCAGGCTAAGACTGAAATTCAGTTACTTTCTTGGGCAGATACTTTACTTACTGAACTAAAAGCAGATGTGCCTTCATTTCCTTGCTCAACTGTGTTTTCAGTCCAAGTGTGGTGGTAGCATTTTTTTCTGAACTCAGCAATTTGAATATATGCTGAAGTGTGTCCTGAATATACCCACTGGAACGTTGCCCTTTACAGTGCTTACATAGGGACAGCCACTTCACACGTGAGTATAGGTGTGCAGGAGATTGAGTGCTGCAGTAGTTGAACTATTCCTTGCTAAATTTTAGTTCCTTAAAAAGGAAGTTCCTGAAAGCTGAATATAGCTGACTCAGAATGAAGCAATTGTTTTGATTTTAGTTTTAGAGACGCTTCCTTGGGCTTACACATTTATGCATATATGTGCATGTGTGCATGTCAAGTAGCTTTCCTTCAGCCAGACGATTCTTAACTGTTTAGAGAGTCTTTCTTGCTTACGTATTTGTTTTCTTTCAGTTAATAATGGGACTTAGCACTCAAGGAGCAGAGAAGAAGAGTGCTGCGTCTATTGCCTGCTTCCTGGCAGCCAACGGGGCTGACCTCGGCATTCGTAACAAGAAGGGTCAGTCCCCTCTCGATCTCTGCCCTGATCCAAGTCTCTGCAAAGCCTTGGCTAAATGTCACAAAGAAAAAGTCAGGTTTGTATATTCATAAAATACACAGTTTCCAAATCTCTGCTTTCCACAGATTTATTTAAAATGCTGAACCTTAAATTAGCAATTGCTAATTAAAAGATATAAATTTGGGGATTTGGTGGGGACTTTTGTATGTGATTTTTTTTTTCAATTTTAATTCTTTAGGTTTTTATGGTACACTGAATGCTATTCACAAATATATTAATTGAAACTTACCCAAATCCTAGAGGACTTTCATATTAGTATGGGAGAGGGGAGAATGTGAAGGTGACAATCTTCAGGTGGGGGTTGGTAGAACTGCACAGGGGGGTTGGGGGAAAATCCCTGGAAGAATAACTAAGCATTGCAACCAGGTTGGCCTGAGAAGCTGTGAAATCTCTGTCCATATAACTTTTAATGACTAAAGTGGGCAAAGCCCGATATAAACTGATATGAATTCAGTGTTGATGCTGCTTTGAGAAGGTTAATCTGAACAACTGTACTGTTCTATGAAAAGAGAACCAGGGGGTAGGTCTGATGTCTTTAGGAATCACAGTTTCAGTGAAATACCATGTTATCAGGTCGGTGCAGTATCAGATGATTCACCTTGTCCTAGTTGTGTTCCACCCCTGTTGCCACAAATGGTTCTCATCCTCAATTCCTGCTAAAATCAAAACTATACTTTTAAAACGTAACAAAGAGAGGCTGTTTTTATTGATGTTGCCCTGGTAGGGCGTAAGGCGCTTATTTCCTTTCGGAGTCTGTGTGTGTGTGTCCGTGCGTCCCGGCCTCATCCCTCGGCGGTTCCAGGTCGCCGCCCGTGGCGGGAGGGGGCGGCGGGAGGTTGGGCACGCGCGCCCCCTGCGGGCCAGCGGAGCTGCGGCACCGCCGGGCGTGGGGACGGGCGAGGCCCGGGGGCTGCGTGTGCCCATCGCAATCACAGGGCACGGCTCTGTTAGTAAAGCAAGCCCTTAGGACCAGAGGGCTGGTTCATGACACGGTATCCTGACTTGTGTGTCCTGTTTCTGTGCAATGCCTTATCCGAGTGTGTGACCTTGCACTCCAGTGTCCACTGTACTTCATGGAAAAGGCAGTTCACATTGCTTTATGATCATACATTGATGCCCAAGTGCATAGGAGTATATAAGCAGCCAGTTATGAGTGGGGTTTTTTTAATTCTTAAAAGTTTGACTGCAAGGTTTCTTTGTAGTGGCCAGGTTGGTTCCCGAAGTCCGTCTATGATCAACAATGATTCAGAAACCTTAGAAGAATGTATGGTGTGTTCAGACATGAAGAGGGATACTCTGTTTGGCCCATGTGGTCACATTGCCACGTGCTCTTTGTGCTCACCACGGGTGAAAAAATGCCTCATCTGTAAAGAACAAGTTCAGTCTAGGACAAAGGTAAAAACCTCTGAAATTTATTGATTCACTTTCTTTTATAAATGAAAAGCAAATAAAAAAAAAGAAAAAAGAGCTCAAAGAGATATACATCTTCTTTTATGTGGTATTGTTATGCCTTACACGTCTCACTGGATGGAATTAATTTTGCATCACAATGATATCTTGCTCTTTTCTGTTTGGCTGTCATACCTACCTCTCCCTGCGTTGCAATGTCTTTATTGCTCAGTTCCTCAGAGTTCGTAATACAGTCACCTGAGGATGCTTTGTTGAAATAGACTATTTCTGCCCTGCCATGATATCTTTGCTTCGTGTTAGGATAAATTGCTGCTTTTTCTGAAGTATAATTTCCCTCAGTAATATTGAGTTCTTCTATTCCTTAGGACTGTTTCAAAAATTATTTGCCTGTAAACTGAGTTAATATGTGCTTGTTTCTGTAGCTAATAGTTATTTTCAGCTTTCACCTTCTTTCTCTTTGGAAGTGTGAGTTTCGTTATGCTGTCTTTTTCCTTCAGAGAATCAACCAGACATGCCCTATTTTGGAGACCAAGGTTTCTCAAATGGTTACTCCCAAGTATTTTTGACTATATGGGTACTTCCCCCTTGCTTTCCTGTTTGAGTATTCTTTTATTCCTTGTAATCACCAAGTCTTGTCCTGTTGGTTTTTGGGGGGTTTTTTTGGTTTTTTTTAAGGTGTTAAAAAAAGAAATCGTGTTCAACACTTGGATTTATGCTTGGTTTTGGATTAGCTTTGGGGTTTTTTTGTTTGGTTGTGGTTTTTTGGCTTTTGAGGGTTTTTTTTTGTTTGTTTCATTGGGTGTTTTTTTTAGGAAACCCAACTGTTTGGATTATTTTTTTACTTTTTCCAAACATATTTGATTAGTCTGTTTCTGTGATATGTTGTTCTTTCCTCCATCTCAGAGTCAGTTTAAGAATTGTAAATATAAGGTTGCACTGTTTTCACTACTCCCTCTCTTATTTTTCTTACACTATTCACTGTTCTGCACTGAGTATATTCAAAAGCAGATGTTAATATAATGGGAACTTCTTTTCTCTAGACTTTCTTTCTAGACTATAGTCTGTGTAAGGGTTCTGCCACTGGGTGATTTGGAGCAGCAAAGTGAGGGTTCTGCCCCTACTCATCCATCTAAAGAAGCTAATCTATGGAAATCAGCTTTCCCAGGTGAAAGCTAAGCTTTGTGGATAACCTTCCTTTGATTCCTTTTGCTGAATTAGTTTGAGAGATTGGAATATTTGGTCAATACTTCTCTTATGCTTTTCTGTATAAAAACTTAGAGTAGTATCTGCAAGGCTAAGAAATGAATGAATCAGGACAACAGCTCTATGAACTGGAAGAGGTAGTCCAGGCCAGTATAAATGGAATTGTATGTGATGTCTATGATTATCCTGTATATGCCCCATCCCTGGCAGTGTTCAAGGCCAAGTTGGATGGGGCCCTGAGTAACGTGGTCTAGTGGAAGGTGTCCCTGCCCATGGCAAGGGTTGGAACTTGAGGATATTTAGGGTCCTTTCCAACCCAAACCATTCGATGATTCCATGATATATACAGCTCTCACATAAAAGGACTTGAGAAACCCTAACCCAGCATATTAAAACATTTCTGTAAAAGTACCTTTTAAGTGGATTTCATAGGATCATAGAATGTTGGATGGGGCCTTTAAAATCAGTCATGTAGCTGACACCTAATATGGCGCAATGAGCAGGGACATCTTCAACAAGATCAGGTTGCTCAGAGCCCTGTCCAGGCTGACCTTGGATGTTTCCAGGGATGGATCATCTACCACCACTCTGGGTAACCTGTTCCAGTGTTCCATGACCCTCATCATAAAAAATTTCATTCTTATATCTAGTTCAAATTGGCTTTCATTTAGTCTAAAACTATTACCTCCTGTACTACTGCAACAGATCCAGCAAAAAAGTTTGTTCCCGTGTTTCTTAAAAGCACACTTTAAGTACAGGAAGGCTATAATAATATCTTCCTGGAGACCTCTCTTCTCCAGGCTGATCAACCCTGATTTAAGCATCTGTGATGGAATAAAGAAGGAGAAAAGAAAAAAGAAATTTATGCTGTCCTAATTGCTTCTCTGTGCCTGTCACTGTACTGAATGCGTAAAAATTGCCAGCAAATACCTGTTCTTACAAGTTAATGTGATAACTCATTTAAGTTTCATTTTAAGATACTGAATTAGTTAAAAACTCCACTAGATGGAGATTCTTGAAGCCCACATGCCTTGCAAATTAATGTAGAGAGCAGGAGATACACTTCGCTTACGTGTGTGTTGTTCTTTGCAGATTGAGGAATGCGTAGTATGTTCAGACAAAAAGGCAGCAGTGCTCTTCCAGCCTTGTGGTCATATGTGTGCCTGTGAGAGTAAGTAACTTTACAAAAGTTTTTTTTAAACTTTATTTTACTTACTTTACCTCTTCCTGAAGTAATGGTGAAACAGAACATTTTAAATCAGATTGCTAAAAGGTCATTAGTAATCTGATTTCAAGTTCAATTTACTTGGTAGTCTGGTGTGATCACCAGAATATTGGCATTATTTGTCATGGTGGTAATAATTGGAGGACGAAGTGGAGATTTTCAAAAATTTAGAAAGTGTGTGCTCTTTCATCTGAATTATTTAACTGGGAGTAGGCTTTCTCATGTTATAGAAGCCTCCTGTATATAGTTAACACTTTAAAAAGTAATTATAATTAATTTTGTTGTTTTGTTGCAGTTTTTTGAAGGCATTCAGGTCTGCAAATGGTTTTTTAAAAAAAAATTGTAAATAAATACTTAGTGTACTTTGTTACTAACCTACAGGTTTGCACAAGGGTTGTATTTTCCCCCAAAAGTCGCATCATATATCTTTGCAAAGAGCACCAGTTATGATTTACTTTGATTTATCCTGTGTAGTGAAAAAATACATAGGAGATCCCCAGAAATATTTTGGGTTTGAGTATATGTGGATGAGAATGCAGCTATCACCTTGTCTCCAGACATTTCAGGGCTTTGTTGAAGTGTCATTTCCGTAGAGAAGAGCAGTCCTTATTGATGAGGATCTACAGAAGAGGGAAGATAATCGTTCCCATGAGTAACTGCTTACTTGCACTCACTAACGAAGTCTGGTTTCTTCCTCTGTTCTGACTGAGGCAGCTGACATCGAACCACTGATTATAGTTAGCCTGATCTGGCCTCTTTCACTGTCTGCAGATGAAAGATGATGAGAGAAGTTTTTTTTTAATTGTTTCCCAGGAAAGAAGACAACAAAAAGATTGATTACTGTGGTGAAGGATTTCAGCAGCGCAGTACACATTACCAAGTCTAAGCTGTAACACGGACAGCAAAAGGTTTAACAGTTGCAGATTATTTCTCTCCAAATTTTTTTCTGGACATCTTGTTCAAGCAGGACAAGAGAGTCTTCAAGTTTGTGTATTTTATAGGACCCACTCTCTTGATTCACAGTAACCTTTTAGCGTTTATGAGACGACAATCTGCCTTTAGTAGAAAAATTACAACCCGCTTTCTAGGATCATATCAAAAGATGTAGGTTTACTCTTAAGGGTAAAGAGCTGCACCTCGTTGCCCCTGGAGCATTAGGACAGTTGGTGAGATCCTTTATTCTAAAGCAAAAAGCAGATAGCCAGGACATTCTTGGAAGTTCTGGTCTCAAATGTGTGATTAGCTTTTAACTTCTCTAATTCTTGTAGACTAGACATCCATTTGGAGAAAGAGGAACCTGTTCCTCTTGAAATATCTTAAAAGGAGATAGAGAATAGATTTACTTTGAATCCCAAACAGGATATTATTCAGGTGTGATTTGCAGAAAATCATGTGAAGATAAACTCAAGTAGTTCTTTGTTTTATAAGCATCTATTAAGTTATTGCTGTATAGTTGCTCTGAAAAAACAAACTCCTGGATAGAAAAAAAGAACAATTAAGTGGGAAGATTGAGGGTTGATTTATTTCTCTGTTCCCTCAGATTGTGCAAGCTTGATGAAGAAATGTGTACAGTGTCGGGCAGTGGTTGAGCGAAGAGTGCCTTTCATAATGTGCTGCGGAGGGAAAGGTACAGAAGATACCAGTGATGATATTTGTGAGTGACTCCAGAGCCCATACTCTTTCACATTCTTCCACCAACTTATTCTCATTCTCTTAAATAATCTAAATATTTCTCTCCTTTCTGAAGAGAAGTTTAAGGAAAACAGTGTTAACCCAGATATCCCTTTGCTGTTTGCACTACTTTCTGCATCCATAGCAGCAAATGTGGTAACACCACGTGTCATTACACTGGAGAATTGCTTCCAGCATTCGGAGTAGAATCCAAAATGTGATGACTTGGCCACTTACTAATGCCCTAAGAAGTAAAGGCTGAAGATTGTTTGTGATTGTGCAAATGAGCAAAGAATTTTTTTTTTTTTACCTCTGGTACTCTGAAGGAATGGTAAGTATTTTGCATCTAGGTACAAGCAGCTTTCCTGAGAGAATGTCCAGTTTTACATCTCCTCCTTTGACTAGTTTTTAAACTTCTTGTGACTTATTTGAGTAATTTCTATAAAGGATTTGTATTTGCTCTGTGTGTGTCTATGTGGTACACAGTATGTCAGTTGAGTTTATAGGAATTGGAATATTAGTTCATTCTTGTCATAATGTTCTGAAATGGATAAATATAAAAATAGTCATTGAAATCAGGTTTTCAGTACTCACACTGGAAATTTAAGACTTGACAATTTTTCTTTCATATAGTAATATTGCTTCCCAAATCAATCAAATATAGGAATATTAATCTGAGCTTATTCAAATTTTGAACAAACTACTTCTAAGACAATTGGGCAATTATGAACACCAAAGAGGGTCATCTCTGTTGATAAAAAACGTAATTTCAATGTCAAGGAATTTGTCTTTCTTTTCTTTAAACATGTACGAGAAATATTTATGTTAGGAATTTTACTGACAAATAATTCTGAGAACATTAAGGGCCTACATGCATAATTATTATGGAAATACTTGTCAAAGAAGTGTTGCCACTAAAGTCAAAGAAATTCTTTTTGAGCTGCAGCAATGGTGTAGTGAATTTAATTAGGTTATCAAAGATGGTTGACTAACATTTTTTTCAGATAATTGAAAAATTGTAGCTGTTACAATGGAAATACTTATTCCTGGTTCATTAGATTGCTGTGTAATGACTTATCTTTATTTCCTTTTAATGTTACAGCAAGTGGAAACATTCCAGTTTTGCAGAAGGACAAAGACAACACTAATGTCAATGCAGATGTACAGAAGCTGCAGCAACAGTTGCAAGACATCAAGGAACAGGTAAAAGTGCTAGATAAAACTTGTAAGAACCACTAAGGGCAAGAACCACTTGATCGAAAAAGCCAATGCATCCTCTATTATTTAAAGCAAAAATGACACATTGAAGTGCATCAGGTCTTAAACTTCAGTTGAAACACCAATATTTTTGGTGATATGGCTTGTATGTCCTCTATGTACAGGGTGAAAAGAAAAAAATCAAGTGGCCATGTTTGGTAATCCATCTATTAGAGCATGTGTGTTGATGTGACTAAAAAAAGGATGCTCTGCCTAGTCAGTACGTTCTCTGACTGTTTAGCTGACCTGAATATGTAGGTAGAGCAGAAGCTGTGATAAAAATAGATCATCTTCACTCCTCTGTATCTGCCTTAATCTTGACTTGTCTGTTCATTAACTGCCTTTGAACAATGGCTGTCTTATGAAGAGTATAGTGAACACAGTCTTCAAAAAAACATGTGGCTGCAAGGTTAAAAGTTTGAAATTATTATACATGTAATTAAAATATTTGGAATTTAAATGTTAAGGTTTATCTTCGTAATTAGGTATAGTGTTTGGAGATCTTTCAGCAGTAAGGGATCTGGAGCATCTCACTACTGAATGAGCTTACTCTCTCAGAACTCTGATAATGTGACTTTTTACTTCCATGTGTATAACACAATTGAAACAAACTTTTCATGGATACAGGAAACTGAGGTGTTCTAGCTTGCCTTTTCCTCTGGTAGACTTACAGCCATCCACAGTACTTCAGTGATGGCAGCATCACATTTAGTCCTGGTAGTTGTTGGATTCAGCTGTTTGTGTGCATGAAAGCCAGGGTTAGAACGTTTAGAGTGCCAGTTGTAGGGCCTGTGTTTCAAATGCCTTAAATTTGAGAGCTGATATGCTCAACTGTGAATGTCTGGGAAGAGCTGTTCCTGTCATATGGTGATTGGGCCAGCACCCCAGTAATAGAAATTCAAAACAGTTTCCTGTGTAGTTTTTATCTGTAAAAAACATACAGACTGAAGATTGTAATTTGAAAATGGATGTCTGTCTTACCTAGAAACTCACATGTTACTGTCATCTCTGATATCTTGTATCCATTGTTTAGCTTCTGCTTTACTTTCTTAGCATTGAGTGGAAAGAATAAGGTTATTCTTTTGGCATTTGAAATGATACATGCAAAAGATGCCAGATGCATGCTTAAATGCAAGTAATCTGTTTCCTTCAGATACATTTTTTCGGGGTCTTTTAGGAGTTATAGAAGATTAGAGTTCTCTTTGGGTATGATATTCTTATGTATAGACATGTGAAAAGAAAACTACTTTATGTTACAGTTGTCCTTCTTGATTAGATGTGGTCTCGGGGGGGTTTTGTCAGTTTTCCTTAGGTGCTATTTTATTCTCTATGATGTTATCTATGAACCTTTGAGATTTTGCTAGCCAGCAGCCAGAGTTCTTCAGTGCCTCTGACTAGAAAGAGATGGTTCTGGTCATTCCATGTGTGCCTCTTGGCTTGAGACTCTTGTGTTTCCTTTAGTGTCTTTTGTGCTTAGTCTTGTGACAGGGAAAATTGTATCATACTTGTGAGTAGCAAGTTGTATTTGATTAAAATTGATCATCTCATCTTTTACATTTGTGCTTGAAGTTATGTACAGCATTCTGCTGTAATTGTGTATTCTTTTGATTTGTGCTGTAACAGTTCAGTCTTCATGTTCAATTGATATTTTTCTACTTAAAATTAATTTGTTCTCTTTCAGCAGGTATAAGCCTTTGTTTCAACTCATACCTTCAATGATAATCTAATATGTTAGTGCAGCAAGCTTTTAAAACTATTTCTGGTGCCAAGCAGAAGTGATGCTGATGTCAACAGAATCTCCCACATCTGATGACCACACCATTCTTCAGGGATTCCCTGAATGTGAACCCTTTTGACTGTAATTGCAATACCTTCACTCCATTTCATACATAATCATCATCATCCATCTAATATCTTACGTGTGTTCCTTCACCATACTTACATCACTTTCTTCTTCTTTAAAGAATAAATTTATTTTGTCACTGTGCACCTATGTATTGTTGTAAAAACTGTTTTTAATAGCGAGGAGTTGATATTTTAAGCAGTTTAAAACACCTTGTTAGTGACAAAAAATCATGTGAATTGCAAACCCAGTTAAGTAAGGTGCAATGAGCACTTTCCCAGAGTACTTACCTGAAGAAGTAATTCTCATGCAGAACAGGCATAGTGCCCTTTTAAGATATTTGTTTTCCTTCTGACAATGGGAGTCAAATGTTTCAGGCAGATAAAAAATGGGATTTCATGCGGAGGATGTTCTAACAAATAGTACAATAGTTACAGATACTGCTTATTTCTCACTGCTTATTTTCTACTGCCCAAATAGGGCATAAGGCTTGCAGTGAACTTTCTTTCACTGTAAAAGTACATGTAAGATGGTGGTTAAGTAAGGAATTCTCTTTCAGAGTTGGATAAAACTCAGTTATCTGGGCATGTATCTCACTGGGAAACTGCTGAACTAACAGAGAAAAGGCTGTTGGTAGAGAATTGCGTAGCAAACAGGAAGCTTGTTATTCTGCCAGCTAAGTCCTCCTACTGTGTAAAGTAATTTAAGTTTTAAGATAAGTATCATGTTAAAAAATTAAACTGCTAACGTATTTTATATACCCTGCTTTTGTACTAAGCAGGAGAAATAGGGCAATTTTCTAATACTGCATATCTATAAAATGAAAATGTTGGGATTTCTGTCCTTTACTAAGTGAAACAGTTCAAAGTAAAAGTGTTTCAACAGATTGTATTTTTTCATTATTTCTGTGTCCCTTAATGGATGTTTTCATTTTTAAATGATGGTGTAGCATTTGGAGAGAAACAGACCCTTGTAGCTTCAGTAATTCTGACAGTATATTTAGACACAAGAGCAGATAATTAGCTAAAACATAGAATAAAGGCTACACATTGGGGATTTTCCCAAAGGTGAGATGAGTGATTGTTTTGTCAGTCCTTTGTGAAAGGTCATCATGCCAATGCTGTCACGTTATAGACACTTGTAACACAGCCTTTTATTGCATTGGAAATAGCTGTTTCACTTATACTTAAAAGTCTCTGAGTTACTGAAGGAGGAATACTCTAAACGTCCCATTGATGTGTGGGAGGTGAAGGTGATGACTTAATGTGAATGGAAAAATGAGCAGGACTGACTGTCAGTCAGTCTTCTGTAAATTTTTGGTTTGAGATTGTTTTGTTAAAGTACCGTAGAAATTCTGGCAAAGCTGGAGCACACCCCCCTTCAGGGCTTTTTTTAAACATTAATTGACCTAAGGTTTTACCTGGAAGTTTTATTTTCCTGCTAGCCCATTATACTAGTGTCCTGGAGATTAAAATAGTAATTTGGCCAGATTCCATGCCAATTTAAACTCTTACATAGAAATATGGTGAATTTTTTTGGTCTTCAATTAAGCTATCTACCCTAGCAAGTAATACCTATTGATTTCATAGAAAATGTGCTTTAGGGTTTTTCTGAATAGGGTACCTTGCTATGGATTCTCTCTCTGCAATGAACAAATTGAAGTAAAGCCCCAATGTTGAATACAAGAGCAAGTCCCAGGTGCAAGATGGTGATAAAATGAATTTGTATTCGAAATACAAGCCTTGTCAGTATTTCATGTTACGTATGAGATCAACATTTGTAATTGTTAGATACATGTACTATGTCTCAGATATGAGGACATCTTAGATTTGATTTGATCTGATCTATAGAATGGTCTTAACAATTTTCATCTGTTGTAATATCTATTCATTTACTAACATTTGATAAACTGTTATAAATGAAATCCTAATACGGCTGCAATATGTTTATGGTGAAGGAACATGCCTTATGAAAACTTCAATTTCTGCACATGACAAGAGGTGAAGGACATTGTTCCTTAGTGGCTTGGTACAAAATGAATTTTGCTGTTGAAGAACTTTGGGCATTGACTATCACTTCACATTCAGCAATTAAAACTGATTTTAAAAGTTTGCTGTGCTGCTGTTATGAGTGAAGGTTATGGATTTACTAAACTGTTCTTTATTTGAAACTTGAGGTTCTTGAGGTTCTTTTGGTTAAAAATCTAGGTAACTTTTATAAACAAAGTACTAAATTTTTACAAATCATGTTGATTATACAAGAGTTATATTCCTTCTGTGGGTGTTGAGTGCTTGGTGTTTACAGGTAAGTATATGAATGGCTAGATAGCCTGAGAAGAAGTTTGTAAATTATTACCCAAGCATTGCATACATCAAGCTGTTTATGTTTTGTTCCCTGGAAGATTACATGATGTAAAAGGAGAATGTTTCTCGATAGTGTTTTAATGTTGCAAGCTTGTGTAATGATATTGAAAATATGATGCCAGCCTACTACTGGATTGTCTTAATTAAAGGAATCATATTTAGAAAAAAAAAGCTACGTAGTTGTTTGTGTCATGATGGAGTAGGAAAAGTCCCTATATTTTAAGTCAATGTGAAATAAAAATGGGATTCAAAAAGAAGCCAAATTTAGCTTAGTGGCTGTGGCAATTATCTGCTATGTTTAGGATGACGTATTTGTTGTTAGCTTTCAGCAATTTATATGTTGCATATTCAGTAGTGTGTAACTACTGCCACTGACTATGTAATCTGTCAAAATCTTTTCCAGACTATGTGTCCTGTCTGTTTGGACCGCCTGAAGAACATGATCTTTCTGTGTGGCCACGGAACGTGTCAGCTTTGTGGAGACCGAATGAGCGAGTGCCCCATATGCCGCAAGGCAATTGAACGGAGGATCCTTTTATATTAAACTGGGGCCAGTGTCTTTTACTGGGTTGTGAAAGAGTAAGGTTTAAACCTCTGTAAGTTTGAAAGGCAGTAAAGGGTTCTGATGAAAACATTTCTAATACTGTAGCACAGGTTTGTTACATAGTAATTGTTTAAAGACTGTGAACACACCAAAATAAAAGAAACAGTATTTGAACAGTCAGCTTGTAGCTTTACTCTTAAAAAACATCTAAGCCTAATGCTAATTTAAAGCAGTCTTTTTTTCATTTTGTTCCTGTCTTCTTCTTCCCCTTAAAGTTTAAAGGGACAATCTTATTTTGGTTTTGTTTATGTGTATCATGTATGTATCAGATGTCAAGTGATGTAAGGGAATTTTTTTTATATATTGTCAGTTACTACCAAACATAAATATTTAGGATTTTTTTTTTTTTGCTTTATGCTTTTCTGGAGAGTGTCGGCATTTCCTGTGACAGTTCTCATTCACAGTAATTTCTGCCTTGGAATACACAGTCATGAAAAAAACCACAGTCAATACAAAATATATGTACAGTAGTAATAAATATACTATTCCCATAAGGTCACACCTCAGAATACAATGTTAAGGTAATTCTGACTTTATCACGCCTTTTATTCCTGAGGATGGGTTGTATAGGAAACAGTTAAAAGAAAAATCTGTTTTGGAAGCATTATGTTTCCGAAACTGCACTTTAGTCTAACAGGTTCAAGCTAAATAACTTAAATAGTGAGCTTCATAATTCTGCTAATTACTTGACTTTCCATGGAATTGTTTTTAACTTAAGTGAAAAGGAGAACATTTGAGCAGAGGGTCAGTTATCCCTTTTAGATGAGTGAATTTGATCCATTGTATAAAAACACATATATGCAGAGCCATTTAAAAATTGTGGGTCTGTGAATTCAGAAAAAACAGATTTTGCAACATTTCCTTTCTTTTTAAGTGAGTTTTATTGTCTCCAGGCAAACAGCGTCAACAGCAAAAGAGAGTATTTAACATTGATTATTCATCTAAGTAGAGTGTTAACATCAGAACTTATCTGTGATCATTACTGAGTAATGCTGCAAATGAAGATATTGCTGACAGCACAGTGAATTTTGTGAGCTATGCCTAGTTGAGATGAATTTGGCTGAAGGAGTTTGTTGTCACTGATGTGATAAAGAGCTGTTCCTCCTGACCCCCAAAATGCTGTTGTTAGGTTTAGGGACTGCAAACTATTAACGTTTTGAAAGCAAATGCATCTTTTTATCCTTTCTGGTGGTAGAAAATAAGCTGATTTAAGGATCTCTTGTAGCTAAAAGGAATCTGTACTTACTCCTAAGTGATTCAACAGTTTTCTGAGTGCATAGTTCATGTAGCCCTTTGCCACTGTGCAGACTTCATTTGGACATGCTCTTGCAGAACATTAAAGAAATCTATGCTGGAGTCACTTAGGTGCCTTACTTGAAGCTAAGATTAATTTATCATTGAATTCTCATTGCATATGTCTAAAATGTGGACAAAAGGATGGTTAAGGAAAAGAGCCAAATAACAATAAAGACATAATTGTGGTCTTTTCAGAGAAATCAGTCTGTCTTCTGAAACTTATGTTGATATGCCTGAACTGTGCAAATGTCTCAGAAGACTGTTACTACTAAACTGTAAAGATAGGCAAACCTTTAAGCAATAAGATTTAAACACTGAATAAAGTTTTCCAGGAAACAAGTACAGTGATATATTGGAAAAGTGTATGTAGAATGGCTTTTAACACCATGAAGTGATGTTATAAACAGCCTTAGAATAGCTGTCTTTAATCCTCATCCAGCATTCCAAATGTTCCTCATGATTTTCAGTGTTTTTTCATTGGATACAATCACAATCTGGAGTCACTGTAGCAGTCTGGGGTTTTTTTGTATACTACTGGTCATCTGTTCTCAGATAATCTGCATTTATATTGACCAAATGAAGCAGCCTTCCATTTTTTTGCTTCTTGGTTCCTATTCTAAAATACCAAAATTTCAAGTTCTGGAAAATTTTTGATATAAGGCCTGTTTTCAATTCAGCATTTTGGTATCTCCACTTGAACTCTGTGTGCATCTGAGTGTTCACTGCCGTTTTCATTTAGCCAATATGAACCTCATTAAGGTTTTTAGTTTGGTTTTTGGGGGGTTTTATGTTGGTAGCATGTTTATGTTGATAGCTGAACCTTCTATAATAAACTTCAGTTTCTTGTCAGGCTTCCCCTGGAAATACTTCTATAATAGGATGTGCCATTTGATGATCCATTGTGAGTTTTAGCTTGTCATGCATCAGATTTATACCTTGATTTCCTCTGTCTATGGCAGACATATTTTGTCCTCTTAATTCTTCAAGGAGACCTCTGCAAACTTGTCTGCACAGATGCAGGATGGATCTCTTCTTGATAGTGCAGCTCAAAACTGAAACCTCAGTATAGCAGTTTGCATTTCCTGATTTTTTTTTTTTTTTTTTGCTGGAACAAGCCAGAATTACTTGAAAGTATTCCAGATTAGTATTAGTTGAATAATTCAGCTGCATTAGAACAGATATGAAGCATCCTGGGTAGGAAACTGGATGTAAGATGTAAGTTACTGTTGAACACCCTCAGCACTTGAATACCATCACAGTCCTATGGAAATGGAGATAATGACTGAAGGTATTGCTGTAGGATCAGCTTTAGTGTCCTATACTGCAATCACAGCAGATGCATAGGAGTTTGTGATTGGACTCATTCAGCAATCTTGTGTGCCAGTTGAAACTGAAGTATGTCAGCTTGATGCTATTTCAGTGCCAAAAAAACCAACTGAATTAGAAAAACTAGGAAAGCTAACCAAGATGCTTGAATTATTTATATAGGTCTCTTACTGACAGGAGGAAGAGCTATGTTTTGTCTGGAGATGGCAATACAGTTTGCCTTTCATAAAACTTAATGAGGAAGAATACTTGCAAATCCGGTATCATTTATGGAAATGAATATTTCTGTTCAGACCCTCTCTTTGCATCTGGATGTAGAAGGTGAATTTAGTGTTGTTCACCTAGTAAACTCATTCACTTTATTCTGTTATCTCTGCAACATGCACAGAGTGCGAATGTTTAATTGGATAGCACATATTTGAAGGATGAGAAGTTCACTTGAAAGCCAAAGGGGATCATAACAAGTAGTAGAGTTAAGGAAATATCACTGTGCATCTGTCTTCAGCAAAAGATTAAAGTCTAAATTTCACCTGAGCAAAGTGAAATTTAGAAAAATCAGTAAGGCATTTAAGTCAGTAAGGCATTTATCTCTAATCGTAAAACTGTAGAATGTAAGGGTTGTAAGGTTTCTTATGTCTATTCCCCAGCATTTAATAGCAATTTTGAAATTAAGTGGTATGAAATATCTCCATTTGTTTCTTGAAACAAGTAACGAGACATCTAAAAATATGTATTTTTCAGTGTAAGGTATGCTGAGATGTTGAAGTAAAATACTTTCTTTTCCATTCATTAAGAGACATAAACAGTCATATCACTACACAGTGATTTAAAGTATAAAGACAACCTAAGATGTTAACAGAATAAACTTAATAGTTGTGGATTGTTAATTTTTGTATAACTACCTTTGACTTATTTTCGCTTTCAAAACTTGTGTCATCATTTACTGTATCCCAAGCTTATGTGGCACTTCTCAAAATCTGGGCTGCTATTACCTACTTTCCATTTGTTGGATTACTGTGTATTTGTATATTCGGGTTTGGACAAATCCCTTTTTCCTGAAGTGGATAGCAAAAACTATGCTGGTGACTTAGCAAACAAGTTACTTTGTAAATGTAAAAGTTTGATTAGAAGGTGGTGTTCTTAATTTGGACTGGGTGAGAATATAGCAGATTTGCACAAGTACTTGTGCCTTGTTAGCATAGTCTTACAATTGGTATTTTAACTTCTTTTAAAGACGTGAAATGGTCTTTTAAAAATAAATAAGTACTTACTGTGTAGATATTTTCTAGAGATGAAGGTTTATGTATGTGTAACTATCTTTAGCAGTATTAACTGCAGTTAGTGTTAACACTAAATTGTTTGAAGAAGCTGCCTTCAGCTAGTGATCTGAGCTTCCTCTACAAAACTAATTGTCAGAAATTTACTCTTCCAGTAGCAGCTGGTGAACCGAAGAGCCTATCCTGTTCTTTGTGCTGCATGGGTCAAGTTTTCACTTAAAAAAACCAAACCCCAACAACACTACAGTCTAACCTTTAGCAGTGCTACCTCCTTTCTGTCAAAGTGCTAAATTCTTCTCTAGCTGTTTGTTGTCTTTGGGAAGGGATAGGGAGTGCTTTGCTTTTGCTTCGTCAGTTTTGATGTCTGAATACATTGCGGAAGTTTTTTTTACTTTATAAAATTACTGCGTAAATTGCGTACAATAGCAGTGTGTGATTTGCCACAAAGTACATTGCATGCCTGTGCATAAGTTGCTAGAATTCATACTGTTGTCTTTTTCTGCATTTCATAACTTGTTTGTGTTGACAAAGCTAAACTGTTGTCTGCAGAAGCTTTAGTATGTGCCATTTTTATAGCTAAGCCTGTGGTAAATACGCGAGTTCTGACTCAGGGCTTTTTAACAACTTAAACACATTCACAATATTCTTCAGCACATCTTGGAGAATACTAGAGATTTAATGACTGTACAGTGCCTTGATAGAACTATTGAGTGGGCAGCAGCCATAGGGTCTTCACAGAATCCAGTTAACGAGTTAATGTTAATATAGTTGTAATGCCCTTGCCATGGATTTATAAACTTTTACAAACTTTCTGTAAAGGAAAATTGGCAAATTTAGATATTGTTAAGCTTTCTGAAAGCTGTTTAATTGTTGCACTGGTTATGAGGATCTGAAGGGCATAATATTCAAATTTACAGAAGCAGCTTTTGTGTCAAAGACGGCTGAGAAAATTTTCTGTATGTGATGTTTTTAGTGTGAGGGAGAGGTCATTGTATAACATGTAAAAGTACCTGCTTTACTCTGATCTAGTAAATCTTTTGTAAGTGAGAGAGGAATAACTAACAACAAATCAGTATGTTTGCATGCCATTTCATGGTTAGAAAACTTTGTGTCATTTTGAGCTTCTAGGAGATACTTGATTTGTCCCAACCTTAGTGTCTTTATGAATGCAAACTGTTCACGTTAGAGAACAGGTTTTACTGAATCACAACAAACATTTTTGCTTTTGTTAAAACTAAGTTTGTATTTTCTGTAAACTGTAGATTTTGACATGACTGTTTATTGGAGAAATTTAAGGTTGCCTGTGTGAATGTAGTGTATTTCTGTATGCAGATAGCATTATATAATTGCTTACTTTAAAACTGCTTAGCAAGGTCTAAGCTTTTCAAAGGAAATGCTGATGTACTGTATGGTTAGTAAAACTTGTCATATAAGATGTATACTGACTTTTTCAAGAACTTTGATTTAAAAGTATAGTTGGACTGACTTAATAATGATTTTTTGCACACAACATTGGAAAAGGGATGGTGGCTCATTTGTCTTCCTCCTTCTTAATTGTGTAATGATGTTAGATGTCACCGTGGAATTAGAAAATTGTAAACCTGAAAAAATATTTGCAAACTTGGTTACTTGTTGGCATACAATGTTTAAAAGTGCACCAGACTTCATTGAGAAATTTTGCAGTCCAAAGTTCTTTAAAAACCTGGTTGTTTTATAATATGTTCCTGAAGAATGAGTCTGTGGAAGCATCAGAAGTGCTACATGCCTTTGAATCTCTAAGGTACTCAAACATTGTTGAAGCAGCGCAGTAGAAGTTCGAAGGGTGGATTATGTTGTAACAACAAAAGGTTGATTTAAAATTATCTCTGGATTATGTGCAAATTTTTCTGTAAATATGCAGTTCATAGTACTGTTCTACTGACCAGAGTTGCTGTTAAGTGTATGTTAGACTCTGTGTTTACTTGTAATTGAATGGCCTTTACAGATCTGGCTACGTGAATGTGATCGTTTAAACATCTCCTGCCAGATACAGTAACTTCCATATTCTGAGACAACAGATGCTGCATCATAGTTTGTACTTTTAGGATTCAATTTAATGGATGCATTTGTAAAAAGAAAAAATTGATTTGTGTAATCAAAGGCAACAAAACCAACCAGACTTATATGGCTTAGTGTTTTTATTTGTCCTAGTGTACAGGTTGAAAAAGGAACTGACAGAATAAAAAGTTTGTTGCTCTCTTTCTCAGTTTCCATTTTTCAAATTTCTTCAGCCTTGGTTTATATGACAGATCTGTATGAAACACGGTGTTTTCAAATAGTTTTGAAAAAAATTTATTTTAAAATAATTGGTGCAAATTGTTGAAATACATTTAAAGTAGCCTCTTGTTCTTTGCTGTGGGATTTACAAGCTATTCACAAATTTCTCCTTACGTGTTCACTGAACGTGATGGGAGCAGTACTGGCATTGGTTCAGGGCTTCATCTCTGTGGTCTCAAGGGTTTCAGCCCCTGCTGTTGATTGCAGTGGAAGCTGCAGGTTTTGCTAGTGTTTGGTATTGATGGGCTTAGATTTTGAAAAGGCTGTTTCATACTGTACAATATGAATAATTATAATAATTTTATAATATAAACACTGTGTAATGCAATTACTTTCTTTATAATGCACTTTGCTGTTCTGAGTCATTCCAGCTATATCCCATATGCAATCATCTGTTTTTGATGGGAGTGGTGAAAGTGCATGGAGCTTTCCTTTGGATTTGACATGAATCAAATGCAGAGGGTGGTTCTTCATGTGTGTACTCTGTTTCATTTAGGGAGTAAAAGTTAGCAGTAGTATTGGAATAAAAAGCATTAGCCTTCCTTTTCAGGCTTGATTTTCCACCAAAAGGAAAGGAAATACAAGTTGTCAGAAATAAAATCATTGAAGTTCTTGTGCTTTTTGCAGTCCTGCTCATGGTGGTGGCATGCATTGGAATACTTCTGCTTCCAAGAATGAGTCATACCAACTTTTCTCGATACTTACAAGAAGGTTTTGGCTGAAAAAATACTCCAGGATTTTAAATATTTTGTTTCCTTCTCAGCAGAGTAGTATGTTCTTGCTTTCCAGGAGATAGTAAGGTGGGGTTTTTTTGCAGTCTTTACAAGTGATGCTATGATGGATTAAAATAGTTTAAATTGCATAAAAAATGGAGAACTGTGCCAACTGACAACGTATAAATTTTAGTCTTCAGCAATGCAAGACTTTTAGTTATGGGAAAGTCATTGCAGTACCTACTACAATTAGGATTTATTGACACTTAACGTGACTGCCCTAGAGAAGCTAATAAACCTTAATTTCTGTAAAATTGCCTAAAATTGTGCTTATAGACTTGTGAGACTATAGTGACCTCTTGCAACACTTAATACTGTTTCACTGCATTTTCCTTAGAATTAAATCTGGGAGGTAAGGAGACAAACTTAATTCTGAGCCAATTTCCCCACTGACGTGTCTGCATCCTAAAATGTGTGAGTATTTCTCCCACAAGGGGTCAGTAGCACCTTCCATTTGGCGCAGGTCTTTATTACAATATAAGCAGAAAGCAAACAAGGGATAAGGATAATGATGATTGCATTAATATGTGGGTGGACCAGACCTCACTTGTCTCCTTCTTCAAGCAGGCTAAGTATAATTAGGTTATTTGCTGACTTCAGTAAGCACCATATTCTATCCTCTGACTCTCATGTGACATGAACATTGCTACTATTGATTAGGGCAAAGTTCCAGTGGAGTGTTTGCCTTTAGCTCTAGTTGAAAGTATTCAGTTAGTCAAGCTTTTTTTCAAAAGCATGAAGTTGGAGCAGATAAACTATATGAAAGAGCTTGTCCAGCAGGCAGGGGAAAAGAATTCTTGTATGAGTGTCCCACATATTCTTAATGATAACCACAGTCTCCCTAGATGGCTAGAGCTGATTAATATTTTCCACTCTATAGTAACACAGCTTATAGTTAAATACTCTTTGAAGCCTATCAGGCTGCTCAGTGGAAGGAATGTCCAGCTTCTCAAAGTTTCCCTGAGTATGCAAGTTACTTGAAGGTCAGAAGTTTGAAGTAATTCATAATCTTTCTCCCAAGAGGCTGAACAGACCAGAGAGCTATTCCTTCAACACAGATTTCCATCGCTTGTAGCAAAGTCATGTTTCACAAATAGGAATCTTGAGATGGTCAATGTCATTCAGGCACAGGTTCTTATGTATGCTGAATTTAATGAGGGGCCTTCCATACCTTCATGTTTGCAACTCTTGTTATTTTCTCTGTTACATCTGTTTTGGGGTTTGTATTTATGTCCTCAGTGCTTCTGTCCCTGCTACTGAAATCCTCCATTTCAATTCTTCCTTTGTATTTTTGATAGCAGAACTATGTCCCTTCATTCTTGGTATGTCCCTTCTGTATGTCCTCCTGGTTTCTTTTACACTTGAGGTTGGCATAAGCATAGTGAAGCCCTGTCTTTGTGTCCCTAACTCCACTCTGAGTTGTACTGACAGGAGGAATTCCTGAATTTGGTCTTGGCATAATTTCACATTAATTTATTGACATCCCTTATTTCTCTCCATTGCTGGCATAAGAAAGAGATTTTGTCCACCACCTGAGGAAAGGATAGGGGCACTTCTGATCTCAACCATATGAGGAAATTCAGAAACAAGTAAATGTTTCAAGGTTGTTTGCCTTTGGTGATGTCTTTTTGTCTTATAGAGCACCTGTAATTTTCATTCTTACTGTATGCTGAGTTTCATTTTTGGTGACAGCTTAAGGATTTCTTTTAAAAGAAACTTACAGACAACTAGAAGAGAGAAACTTCCATCTAGTGTCTTGTGCACTTTATGGTGCCTGGAGGAAGTTCAGTAGGCTTGCTTGCAAAGAGAAGGGGTCTGGTTTTGGACTTCTTGCTGCCTCCATAAAGAATTAGGAAAAGAATTCCATCTCTTCAAATAAAGTAAATCTGAAACTATGTTCCAAGTAATACTTTTCCGCTAGGATTTCTAAATTCCTGCTGTGTATATACCTTACATTTGTAAGGTATCATGATCTGTATGAAAGCTATATAAACTAAATAGCAATTAAATAGCATTTATTTCCCAATGGCCATAGATTGTTGGCTTTGAAATAGAATACTATTACTCTTCCTCTCTTCTTCTTTTGTGATGAGACCTGTAAAGTAAAGATTACTTAAGTCCATCCAGACAGGGCAGCTTTTCCTAACACAAAGGCCCTAGTTTAGCTGTTTGTGGTACAGCCACATCATGTTCAGGTTTTTTGTCTATTTTTCTGATTTATAGCACATGGCACTTAAAACACTTATTTATATTGATCTTGGGTTTGGTCAGGTGATTCTGATTCTGTAAGGCTGAGGATGTCTTCATATTGTTGTCCTCTGAAACTGCATTCTCCCACCATTTCATGTAGAGGAGAGAGTCTGGAAGCACCACACATTTTTTGTTGAGATAGAAGAAAGTGTTAGAGTAGGGGCATGGGGAAGCCTAAAGCTAAAATACGGTCATAGACCTAATTTTTCTGGAGTTTATGAAGTGAGAAACTCAGATGGCAAATTTGACAGAGAAAAGAGTGTTCTACTAAAATTGAGTTTAAAATTCTTCTGTACCCTCTCTGGAGAGCCTGTAACATGGATATGTTGAGTCCTGCTGTAACCCTGCCATGTCCTGTGTGTCCCACCACCCTGGGTAGGTCCCTCCACACCAAATCTCCCTGGAGGAATATGTCTTACACTGAAACACCCATGGAGAAGGAAGACATGGGAATTACAAGCCAGTCCCTGGTGCAAAAATTGTGGGTCTACTGTTCTGTTTAACACAGCTCTCTTTCCATGGCACACAGAGGATATAAATGAGTAAGTGATCTTCACTTGCTCATCATTGATCTTCACTTCTCTTCATTTTCTGGGTGCTATGGTTGTCTGCACCCAGGCAGCAGCATAAAGGAGCTGCTGCAAATCAACTACTCAGTAATGAGCTGTGTGAGGTGCTTGCCTGCAGCAAGCAGAAGTTGGGAGCCACTTACACTTTTAAAGTGTTGCAGCCAAGTAGAGTTGAGTGGGCCAAGCCCTCTGGGCATCTACTTATCCTGAGCTGACATTGCTTTATGGGTAAGTGGCATGGAAATTAAACAGATTTTAAAAGCATATCTTTATTAACAAGATTGGGATACCAGACTTTTAATTTTAGGCTTTATCTGCTGTGCTGAATCAAATGGTGACACCAAGATCTGCTGGCAAGCAGTTGTTGAGCACTCCAGGAAAGGTTAGTTACTGACTTTTGTAGGAGTTTCTCAACTTTGAGGACGTAGTCAAATAATCCTCAGGAAGGAAAAAAAAGCAACTAGCAAGAGTGTTTCAGAACAGAGTTACCCATTCTTTTGGTTGGTTGGTTGGCTTTTGGTTTGTTTTGGGTTTTTTTTGTTCTCACCGTCTACTGGATGGCAACTGTGCCTGGTTTTTCATTTCTCTTGCCAATTTTCATTTAGCCAGAAATGCTGCCATAATTGCTACTTGCCATCTGAATCTGCCAAAATCAAACATACATCCTATATGTCTGTTACAACTGTTCCTGAACATCATACTACCACTCCCCAGAACATCCTTCCAAGGGTATGAATATGCACTTGTGGGGTTATGGGAGAGCTAGTGTTGTCCTCTGTAACTTTCCAGGACAGGGAAGGGAATTTAATGTTGATTTGGTCTGATCTTTTTCTTTCTGACCATCTTCAATTATCAAATGTTGAGATGCCTTTTTTTTTCTTTTTT
>VWYP01019649.1:93399-133430 GCA_013400435.1 Pycnonotus jocosus
TTTTTTGCTTTTCATGTAGCATTTAATTTTGAGATGAAGTCAATGGGAGCATCATTGCTGTGCCTGGAATTCCTGGATTTGGCCCATCCTTTCATACAAAATTAGGCCTATTCACCTAAAATCGGTTGTTTTATGAGGTACAGGTACTTAAACACTAAGCTGGCCAGCTCTGCTCATAGGAATATTAATAGAGATGGCCTGGAGCTGGCAAGTTTTCCTAGGGAAGATAAGGAAGGGCTTAACACATCCTAGGTTAAGCCATTCCCTGTCACAGCTGAGTGCTAAATGCCGTGTGACCTGCAGTGTCTGAAGGGTAGATATAGATTAAGGCATCTTCATGGCATGGTGCTGTGTCCATAGGAGCTAGCAGTGAGAACAGAAGTGCACTGCATCTGTGATAACAATATTTTTCATGAGTTGGTACATCTGGCTTTTCTGGAAGGATAGGTAGCCTGAGATGAGATCAGTAGGTACCCTAGGGAACCTGGACATAGAGCATTGAGTGGTTGTTGGTGAACTCTAGAACAAGATTGCTGTGGATTGGCTGTCAGTGTATTAAAAACAAGAGAATCTATAAGGCACTAGCTTTCCACATTTGCGTGAAATGTGTCCTTCCTTGTGCTTTATTAATTTGCTTCCTCCTGATATGGAAAGAATGAAGGAAGCTTAGAAGCTTAGCTTGTTTTGCTGTGAACTGTGTACTATACTGTGAACTATGCAGCATTGAACATCTCCTTAGATAGCTTTGAATGTGGACAGGCAAAAAAAAAAAAAAGGCAGGGAGGGGGGAAGACAAGAGAGGTCTTTAATGATGTGTTACGTTATTGATGGAATTTCTAGCCCAGAGAACTGCCTGCCTTGGAGCTGTGGGCAGTGTTACCCACAGTTACTGCTTGGTTGTGCATAGTTCATTTTTGTTTTATTGTTCAGGAAAGATAAAGTGGTGTCTCTGCTAAGCGTGGTGACTGGCTGGGAAGAGCAGCCGGGTTCTGCTGAGCACAGCTGCCAAAACTGGAGCAAGCCAAGGGAGAGCAGTTCTTTTGTCAGGGACAGAAATGTGGTCTGACACAGCTTTCTTATCAAAAGGAAGGATTTTTCACTTCAGGAGGAAGTTTGACTGGGAAGGCATTGGATAAGTTTGGTTTTGTTTTGTTTTTTTCCAGCTCTGAGGGAAGTCCCGTATAAATGCGTTTTCCATGAATGTAATGGTTCTGCTTCTGACTCTCTGGAGAGAACATTAGTGCTGTATATGCGGGAAATAACACAAGGATGACTAAAATACTTTTTATCTGAGTAAGTCAGCAAACACACCTTGCATGCTCACAGCCAGGAGCCATTTGCTCTTGGCTCATGCCGTGGAGCAGTCAAAAAGTAGGTCTTTTTTTTTTCTAATTTTTTATTCTAAGTATTTCTGAAATTTCCCTTGATGCATTCCAAACCATCATATGTAGTTAAATTAAAACTCAGCCTTTTCTTCTGGTAAATACCTTGTGTAACTGGAGTGATTTGTTTGTGTTTCAGCTTAAACTTGGATAATTTTGTTTAAACATTAAGGACCTATGTGTATATATTATAGAAAAGTTTCTCTAATACAGTTGGAGAAACAAATTATCCTCTGAGCCCATTAGATTGTGATTTGTTAGATTTGGTTTCCTTTGTAAGTCTTTACACAAGTCACTTAGTTTTGCATTTCCTCTCTTTCTTAAGTGTGAAATGAGGAATTACTGCTTGGGGGCACGAAAAGAAATCTGCTGGTGTATGCAGGGAATCCTACAACAGCCTTAACGAGTTCCTGAGTAAGAAAGATGCCTCCCTTGCCAGCCAGTCACACAGGGGTGTACCAGCTCAGTTCACTCTTTTCCTGATGAAAACTGAAACCAGGTACTATTGCTGCTTCAATCTTGCCACAGAACAAATAGGCATAAAATGAACTAATACCTTCCACCACCCAAGCAATGGGAGTTATTAATTAACTAATAATTATATACAAATATGTGTTTTATTATACTTAACAAGTAACTATTGATCATTATTTCCTTACTAGAGTGTTAATGAGAAAGAGCTGTGTTGAATGCCAGTACGGAGTTAAAATTTTAAGTGAACTGACAAAATGCCAGCTTTTGGGCGGCAACATTTCTCTGAGGTTCTGTCTCTAATCTTGTCAGTGCGCTGAAGCATTTTACTAAGTGCTCTCTGGAACTCCACCTCTCACAGCCAGTGGGTGTCACTGCAAGCATTGCAGTGAGGGAAGAACAATTTTGGGGAGAAAATAAAGGTGGTTCAAGTGTAGGTTGTTATTTTCTTTAAGTTAAAAATAATTGCAGAAGAACAATTAAATCCTAGCTTACTAACTTGGCAATTTGCATAGATGTTTCTTGGAGATGCTTTAAGGTTTGAAATACTTACTAAAAAAGTAAGTATTTTAGGTGGCCAAGGCCAATCTTCTGATAGAAGTCGTGTCATTGGCAACTTCCATAGCCATGCTGGCCCCGAATGCCAACTTGCTTCCTAGTGCTCAATGCAGTTATGCACCTCATGGATGATGATGGGTTAAAAAAAAACCCCAACAACAAAACAACCAAAACCAAACACCAAAGAACCCCAAAAAGCCTTTCCTTGAATTAAGACCACTTATATGGAATTCCTGGTGTTTGCAGATCTGAGTGCTAAAGGTCACTCTGACTCAAAGCACCCATCTTCCCCAGAGAGGTGACCATCCCCAAAGTCGAGCAAACTCTGATGCAGATGCTCTTCCAAGCTGGTGCTGGGAGAAGACGTGGTTGTACCATCCTGGGCAGCCCCCAGCCCTCTGCCTCCCAGCGTGGCACAGCCCAGGCAGCCGTGCAGGCTGTGGACTGTTCACAGACATTGCCCAGCAGCGGGAAGGTGGCTTCTTTGGGAAGGGCCTCCCTCGCACAGGTCGTTGCTAAGGCCCGCATTGTCTCTGCCTGTGTTATCGTGAGGATGACAGTTTAAACAGGCCTTATCACTGTGTATTCAATCAAGGTTTATGAGGGCTGATAAAGATGTCACCTAGTTGCTTTGTGTGTTCATTAAAACCCTATTCCCCAGTAGGACTTTGCTGTGTTATGTTTTTTTTCTTTTCTTTCTTCGCTGAATTTTAGGGATCCTCTGAAGAAAGAGGTGCATGTTGGAAGGAAACGTGTAATGCTCTACTTGAATACCCCCAATATTTCTGCAAGGAAGCATTTTAAAACCCCAAAGCCCAAATTTAGTAGCTTGGTTGACACAACCCTATCTGTATTTAATATCTTGTATCATCATAATTGGTTATCTAATAGTCCAGTAAAATTTCCTAAAGGTAGCCTATTGCAGGGCAGTAAAGTGACTTGTGTGCACTTCCTTGCTCTGTTGTGTTGATGCTGAAGGTGGCTTGGGAAGGGCTTGGTGTTAGTCAGTTATGATACAGGATGTTGTAGGTTGAGTTCCCATTGAGACTTTTCCTGGTGGATGGAGACTGCATATTTCCAGAACAGAAATGTAAGCCTTTTTCACTTACTGTTATGGTTGTATGTCAGAGCTGAAGAAATGGTTGCAATAAATAGGTTGTCATATAAAATGCATCCATAATTTTCAGGTCATCTGTCTGTGAACAGTAATAGCAGGCAAGGATTAAGTTTGTCTTGTACTGTAAACTTCTTCATTTCAAGGTTGGTTTTGGGTTTTTTTTCCCTCAACCCATGTCCTCCTAGCTAAAATTTAAAATGAATACATTGTCTTAATTGTATCTAATGTCATGTCCAATTCTGCCAGTCTTCAGAAAAATCTTTTTCTACAGTGAGCAGGAGTTTCTCAGTTGCATTTTTGTTGGTTAAGTAAAATTTATTTTAAAACAAAACATATACAAAATCATAATGAAATATTATTAGTTGCAGCTGCTTGCTGTGTTATAAAAGAGAAAAATGTTAGGGGACTCTATTGGCTGAAAAGATTTGAAAATATGTAACATACTAGCACAGGCACAAATCAATTGAGATTAAGCATGTGTGTTTAGGCTCTTTTAAAAATGGGGAGAAACTGAATATTCAGTAGATTCTGAAGATCCTCAGGTCATAGTGAGTTCCTGTTATTTACACTTTAGCATATTGGCTCTCTGCATCCTCTAAACTTTGTGAATACTAATGGCTGTTGGCATTTCAGAAGTGATTCTTTCACTTTGTTTACAGTTTCGCTGCCGCTGGCAAGCATTGGACTATCAAAGGCTTTAATGCTGTGCATGTGCATTTCATAACAGAATGTTATTCTATGAGGATAATAACACTTACTAGAGATCAGTAATAAAATGAAAAACAGAGCCTCTCCACCATCACTTGTTAGCACTTCTGATGATTGTTTGCCTATTAACACTAATTGGTTATATGCTTCCATTTTAGCCCTGTGCAGGCTGGCATAAGCATGAGGCACTCGTGCATGTACAGTACTTATGAATAGCTGTGCTGGCCTACTGATCTCAGCAATAAAAGTTACTGTACCATGATCTGGGTCTGCTATTTTTTAAAATGTTTTATATCAGAACCACTTGTTGGCCTCTGCCTTATCAATTCACTCTATCTGTTTGCCTTTAAACAGTAGTCACGGTATTCTCTAGAATATTTGCCTGGTACAGTGATGTCCATTTAGCTTTGACCATGGAATACTCTGTGGTCATCCAGTAGTACAATATTTTTTGAAACTTGCCTTAAAAGTAGAATATGTTATTAAACCTTTGTTTGACTTAAAACAGTTGACTGTGGGCACTCTAAAATCATAATTGATTTGCCTTTTGATGTTCCTGAAGCTAAGACAGAAAGTGTCATCATCGCAACGAGTTGCTGGGTTCAGGAAACTACCTTCACTCAGTGAGCACTTTTGGCAGGGTGGGTGGCGGGAATCTGAAGCATGGCATTGAAGGGTACCTTCGGAAGCTGAAATCTCACCCCAGACGCTTGTGCTAACATGCTAAATTGCCAGAACATGGTTGCAATCCAAAAGCTTGTCTGGCTTCAAGTGTATATTGCTTTCTGTTTCCTCATTTAAGCCCAGAAAGCTCATTACAGCAGAATATTAGGCTGAAAATCTGGGGATAATTTGGTACAGAAAATTAAAATGGCTCAAATATTAACAATACCAAGAGATCCCAGGTCTGTTTCTAGCCAGCTGAATGGGAAACTGTTCTCAGTGCAGAGTAATTGGCTTTTGCCTTCTGTTCTTTTTGGATGAGGCAATATATTTTGTTGCATCCACACAGTACTTGTCTCAGCCATGCCTCATGGTAGTTCACCTATACTATCCAATCTTAAACATTGAGCTGAACAAAAACTACACTTCAGTACAGTTCTTGGCATCAGCAGTTGTCGTCACAGATCTTAGGCTGGTATCAACAGCCTTTGGAGGAGTGTCAAGAAGTATCAGAGAGTCACAGTCACTTCTCTGCTTCCATACAGAGAGGGGAATCTTGGTAAATCGGGAGCAGGAGAGGGCCCTGTTTTGGGAAGAGCCATGAATAATCATGTTTGCCAGTGCCACTTTCTTCCCAGAGCATGCTGCTGCCTCGTGGAGGGAGGTGGTGTGTGCAGCGCCGATAAAGGACCGCGATGGTGCCAGTGGTGCCATGGCTTCACTGAGCTGTGTTGTGCTGTAGCCATGGCACCTGGTGGTTGGTGAATATCTGTGGGCTGGTGCTGTGCCGAGGCATGATTAGATATTTATTGCTAACAGCCACGCTAGTCCAGTCTAAAAGATGACTGAGTGCTCTGCGGGTCTGTTAAGGAGACTTGCTCTCAAGTTGAGGCATCTGTATGTAGGTCAGTATTTACAGACTCCTGAGTGCTCTGCAGCGGTCAGCCTGGTTAATCTAGCTCCTATGGAGAGGTCAGTTGCTCCACACACTGGGAGATTGCCAGCCCCTGTCCGTGAGGATGTGGTAACTGATTTTCTCAGTTGAGTAAAAAGAGCAAGGAATCCTCTCCATGTGTCATTCTGGAGCAATTGCTTGCAATATCATGTGATTTGTTCTGTTGTGCCCACCAGCATTACTCAGGGACATACAGTGAATGTAAGTTTAGGAAATGGGCTTGTTTCTTCTTGAGGTACGTTTCATTTATCTTCAAAGCAGACCTCAAAGGCTAATGATTTAAAACCATTACTCTAGAGAGTAGAATGGCTAAATCCAATCAAAGAGTTTATCCCACAGGTATTTGTGTATCTCCCTCAAATTCATGGAAATGTCAATAGCACTGATTTATTAACTAGAAACTTCATTTTTTCTAATTAGTGAAATTACAATGCAGGCCAGCCACAAAGTGTTGTTGTGGTAACATTCACCCCCACTTCCCTGCAATGTTGCTTCTACTTGTGCTAATCTAAATGTAAATTATGGGCCCTGTGGGACAGGGTCTGTCCTTTACATTTTCTCCCTTCCTTTTTTGTGTGTATTTTATTTTATTTTATTTTATTTTATTTTATTTTATTTATGTTTGCACATGATCCTCAGGGCAGAGTATCTGTTGCTTGCCTTATGGACTCCTTGATGATTCCGAAATTCCTGTCTTTAATCGAGTCCACTTGTGGCCTCTCTTTTTGACCATGAATCAGACTATCTGCAATAAGCCAGCAGCACAGAGAGTATTTTAAGATCTTAACAGCTCCCACTGGAGCCTCCTCATTTCCCCCATGACCAGGAAAAATGAATTGCCTGTGTGAGATGCTTGATCAACAGACTAGAATTGTTTGGGAAAAGAAAAAGAAATAAGTGTGAGGAAGGAGTTACAAAAAGCCAGAGAACACCCTGCGGTTTCTTCTGCTTCTCTCACAAATGGGGATCCTGCTCCTGCACAGCTGTGGTGGTGGAGCCCAGGCTGGGAGAAGGCTTTGGGATGTGTAGGCCCCCAGCCACAGAGGGAGTTTACGGGTCAAAATCAATACCTGTATGTTAGTCCATATAAATAAATCATAAGCCTGTAAAATACATGCTGTGGTTTGCTGCTGGGTCCTGAGGGAGCAGGAAAATAATTTAGCACAGCTGGATGCTTGTTCGTCTTTCAAACTATTTTTATGGTCTAAAAGAACAGCTTCCTAAATCGCTGTCTTATGGAAAAGCGGGCTGGGGGGTTGCACCAGAGCGCAAATGCGCTGGCGTCACTTTAATTAAAAAATCTGCTCTCTCGCTTACCTTCCAAAACACCCCTGTTCCCTCTAACGAAGGAATTTTTACCTAATCCGAGTGAGCAGCTGTTGTCTGCCAAATGGCCAGGCTGTGCTCCTGGCGGGGCTGGCTGGGTGAGCGGCGTTCCCGCTCTCCCGTGCTGCGAACGGCTCCGTGTGAAACCTCTTCCCTCAACTTGAACTCCAGCGAGGAGTCCCTGCGGCACGTGGAGACTGAACCCGGCCTTGCAGCCATAAAGGCTCCTTTACAAGGCTCCCAGAGACTCCATAAGCGCCCACCACAACTGAAGTTGAGGACCCGTTGGAGATGTTGGGATGCCAAGAAATGATGTTTGATGATAACCTCTGTGCTTAATGGACCGAGTAATTCCTTCTCTACCCTTGTCAGTGAAAAAAACAGGCTTTTGTGAGCCCAGTGGAAGCTATACGAATTATTTGAGGGGCTTTGAAGACCACTAGTGTGGAATCAGTGCTAATTACAGAGGTTCATTGCTTTGGTGCTTGCGATCCACATGAGGGAAGAGCCTGGCACAGGTTTCCACGTCCTTAGAAACTGTGGTGAATGGGCTGTAAACATCTTTGCATTCAGCTCAGGTCTCTGAGGAAAAGTGGGAAGCCAGTCCTGGTGTTTGATCTGCATGGCTGGCAGCACCCAGCAGTTGCTCTCAGCTGAAAGATGGAGGAATGCCTGCTGGCCCAACAAAATGCTGTGTGAGCAGCAGCAGTGCCAAAAGTTTAGTTTCTCCTCGATTTCTGGTCTATAAAATACTCTGGTAAGTTCTGTCAGTGGAGAGTTGGAAGGAAATGGTGTGGCCCGGGGTACATGGAGAACGTGGACCTTCATCAGATATATGTCCCCTTTTAAAAATGCAAATTGATAAATAAACACTGAAACAATAGGGCTGTGCTAATCCTTTTACAAAGGGTAAATTGCTAAGCTTACTCCCCAGCCAGGATGGCTGCTTCACCTTAACAATGGCTGCATTTATACCTTATGTTTTACTTGTAAACTGACATGTAGTGAATTGGAAAGGGTTTGAGCTCACCTGCTTGCTGGGGGAGGGCGGCTAATCCTTTCATGCCCTTCACACTCGGTGAGCAATGCTGCCATTTGATCAGGCTGAAGCAAAAAGGCCAGCCAAATTTTCAGCCAGTTTAGACTTGGTTGTGCTTGTGCTCTAACAATGCTGCCAGTGTCTCCAGTGAGGGCAGAGAAAAAGGTCTATTCATGTCTTCACGTAGCCAGTACCCGAGGGCCTGATCTTCAAAGGCACTGGGCACCCCCAAGAAAGGATGCTGAGCTCGCTGACGTCCAATGACCCCAGCTTTCCTCACTTGTCCTTCTTAATGGATACTGGCAGCAGGGAGTGCGTGTGCCCATCTTCGGTGACCTGCTCCTGGCTGATGAGGCCGTCATGGAAAACCCGGTGGAAGGGAGACGAGTCTGAGCACCCTTGTCCCCAACATTGCCATGATAGGAGACTGGGAGCTTGAAGCACTGACGGTGTGGTGGCTTACCAGGGAGGTGGAGTGGTGCCAGGGAGTTGATTGAAAGGCTGTGTGTGTCTTTGCCTTGCATGGCATTCATGCAGATTTTATATGTTTAACAGAATTGCTTGTGGTCATGTTGGATAAGTCCTGCCTTGCAGTTTCGTCCTCAGCTGCTGCAGCTTCTTATTCTTTCCTACCACTTGGATTTTTTTCCCTTTTCTTCTATATTAGTTTCCAGCATAGGATCTGATCCAAAGAGATGGAAATAAGATTTTTCTTGCTGTATTTGTTCAGTAAAGTGTCTACAAACCCATGAGCCTGTTTGAGAATGAAGGAAACATGGACAATTCATAGCTATAGAGTCCCAGTCAAAAATTCAGGGTAATTTGATTCAGAATGAGTATTGAACGAAATATTTTGGAAGACAAGAAACCTATGGGGTTCTCTCTTCCATGTAACCAGCTTTATATAAGCACAGAATAGGAAAATCAGAATGATTTCTATTTTTTCTCTCCCTGGAAGAAATATATTTGTATGTTTTTATATACATATATATCTCCCAATATCATATGAGATTAACATCAACTTGTGTTTTTCCCAAGAGAAATCGTGTCAGGCGTCTGGCAAAGCAATTCATGCCACTTGTATTTAAGGGATTCTTTAGAGAGGGAGGCAGAAGCAGTCATGGACCAAACATGCCAGAAAGGCTGTGTGAAAAACTTGGATAATTTTGGTTTGACATTGCTGGTCTGAGGTCTTCTCCTCACTGCCAGGAGAGGAGTGTTAATGCAGCATCAACTCCAAGGAGAGTCTAGCCAAGTAAGGGATGCTGCAGTGGGTTAAAGATTGTGGGAAAGGGGTTTTTAGAACTTAAAACCTACTAGCTCATAAAGACCTAAAAGTTTCAATTTTTTTTAACATGGATTTTTACTGCAGTTAGCTCAAATTAAGAGTGCCTGTTTTCTTATGCTTTGGTTAACAAAGGCAGAGCTAGCACATGTAACACCAATGGAAGAGTTAGAGGAAAACATTTTTTCATCTCCATTTCAGTCTCACAAAGCTAAGAAAATCCCATGTGTTAAATTATTGGTCATGAATTTTGTTTGAACTCTGACTCAGACTATTTACATTGAGAATTCAATGTGTGGTTAACAGACAACAAATTTAAGTGACTTACCTGGTAAAAAGGAATAATAGATTTGAGAGAGTTTTCTTGGCAGAGTTTCCTAAATTAAATTGGCAACTAAGTTGCATTAATATTTTCACAAAGTGTCAGTATAGGAATATGCTGATGACCTGGAGCTGGGAAGCATTTTACATAAAGAGTGGAATTTGGATCTCCACAAGGAAAATGGAATAATCACATAGCAGAAGAGGTGTGAAATGTAATGCTGCAGAAGATAAGATCTCATCTTATTTGGGAAATAACAAACATTTTGGCAATGAACTGGAGCCGGAGGGTTCAGAGAAGGTGAAAACCAGAGTGCTGCAGTGAGTCACAGGAAGTGCAAGTTGGATGCAGTGTCAGTACAACCCTTTCCAGAGAAGAGGGAAGCATTGTAGCTGTACTGCTGAGCAGGTGCTGAGGAGATACCTCATGTGAAATGATGTGTGTGGCTCTGGGCAGTGGCCTTTGTAGGAAGAGATGGAAAAAAGAAACAGACCATGCTGAAAGTAGGTGCAGCACTGGGCTAGCAGAACAACCAGGAGGCTGGAAACCCTGTCTTGTGAGAGGGCAAACCAGCTTCACTCACAAGCCACAGAGTGGAAAAGGTGCAAAGAAGAGGAACTGGAACTGAGGACAGTGGCTATAAGGAGTATACATGAGTACAAAATAGTAGAGAGAACAATTAAGTGTAGATTTAAGAATATAGGCTGCAGGTTTAAGAGGAGATTCCCACAGTTTGAACTGTGAGATTCTGGATGAGCCTCCCAAGATGAGCAGCTTAGAAAATCTGATGAGTGTGTAACTGTTTAGTATGTGCATTATTAGATTGGCAAAGATAGATGATCAAGCCAGCAGCAGGGAGGGCAATATTCATTATAATACTGGCCTAGTTTGAGGGATTCTTAGGAAAGAAGGGCAGGGACAGTCCTCAGCCAAACAAACTGTGCTGGAAAGACAGAAAAGATGCAGAGCCTCTAGGTCAAATTACACTGTCCTAGGTCTTGTCTTCTCTGCCAATATAATGATATTAGGCATCTCAGAATAAATGTATGCTATTTTGCTAGATGGTAAATGCTTAATGTGGTGGTGGAGAAGAGACTCATGTGGATGTGGGAAGTGATGAAGGAAGACAATGGATTTTCTTTCTATATTCTTTCTGTGTTATTTTGTACATGCACACGTGCACATACACACACAGAGGTAAATATGTAGTTTACATGAAAAGACTTGAAGGAAGGTATTCCTGCTTCAGTATGCTGCCTTAAATTTCTTGTAGCCATCCTTACTTGTGGTGGGCAGGGGCAGGAATGAACTCTTTGAGTTAATGAGAACAGCAGCCCCTGTACAGTCTGCTGGGAGATGTAAATCTCTGTGTGGAGTAAGGTGACCAAGCAGTGTTTGAGCCCAAGCTTCCAGCTCTGAGACTTCCAATCTGCTCAGCTAAGTCCCCTTTCAGACTGGAAGCACAACTGTGTTGAAAACTGCTGTGAGACGCTCAAGACTCGTGTTTAAAAAGCAACTGGACAAAGGTCAAACCAAGAAAGGGAGAAAAAAATTCCCAACAACAAGAAACTAAAACCTGTGGGAACAATCTTGGAAGGAGGGGAAGGAAGAATGTTTCCTGGAAAATAAAGAACCTCGCTGAACTTTAAATCTAGCCCAGACATCCCGAGTTGGCCCAGTTATGTTGGAAAAGCTTAATCCAGCAAAAACAGGGAAGGAAAATAAGTTAAAATACTGGAGGAGTGAATGATAACAAGTTACTGTTGTGTCATGGTCCTTCATATCCTGACTGTACTGCACACCACAGAGGGATGTTTTGTGCATCCCTGTGCTCTGGCTGCTTTGTTTCTAGATAGGAGAGAGAGGGGAAATGTGTGCAGGGAGACAGTGTCATGTTCTGGATCATCCAGAAGAGGAGGAATGTCACTCTGGACACTCAGCCCAAACCAGCCTACAAAATGCTGCACAGGAGAACCCCCACTCTGTGGTCCTAAGCACACACTGCGCAAAGTTAAAAGCAATCACAAGAGAATTTTAATGCCATATTAAATGTTGATTCATGTGTGGCTGGAGCCACAGCAACCTGGAGGGCTGGTGCTTGATCCAGCTCCGAAGTGATAAATTGATGTGTAACTTATGCCAGTTTCCGTGCGTGGCAAAAGTCATCTGATAGGGACCAGCGGTGGAGGGTGTGACTTGGAGCTGGAGCCAGGAGCCCTGTCCTCCTGGAGTGGGTGTGCACCTGGCAGGCTGAGTCACTAATTGCCGTTGGGAAGAGCCCTCTGCACAGGAATGTTACCATCACCTCCCCTGCTGAAGCAGACCCCAGCGGCATCACTGGTCCCTCACTGCCCGGATTCAGGTGCATCGTGTTCAATTTCTTCTGCTTGAGAAAGGAGCAGCTGAAGGGTTTCAACAAGGAGTTGCTCCCAATCTGGTTCACACCAATGGTAAAAACAGCTTTTCCCCCAGTCACAAATGGCATCAAAAAAAGACTATCCTATTGCCTTTTTTTACTGTTATAGTTTGGTTTTGATCACTCAAGAAAAAAATAAAGACTTTTTTTTAGGAAATAGATGGATTTTTCAATATATATCAGATGTTTAGGCCAGATGCTTATTAAGTCAATGAATCATTCGCTATTGAGAAATATTTGCTGTTTCCACATGTTACTGACATAAGGAGTGCTTTTTTTACGGAGCATATGGAGGAACAAGTCACTCTCTGAGTAAAGGAGTGAACTGAATCAGATTTTCATCAGCTTTCAGTGGAGCAGGTTCTCTGAGCTCCATCTGTTCCATTAGTGAACCACGCTGCTTTCACTGGGTCTTGTTCTCTCTCCCCTTCCCTCCCACTTGCTCTTCCCTTTTATGCAGTTATCTATTTTTCTTAGGCTTTGTTGAAGTTCAGTTTGTGCAATTTGGTTTGCCCAAGGTTTGGTTCTGTAAGAATGCTGAGCTAAGTGCAAACTGGTTTAAATCTTGCAACCAATTTGTTATCACTTACACAAATAAAAGGAATTGTCTTGAAGAGTGTGAACATTGATGAAAATTGGGACATCTGTGTCATCTTCTCATCAGCAATAGTTTTTGTGAGTATCCAATAATCATTGTCTGCCTTGTTTTCCCAGAACTCTGAATCAAGGACAGCATCTACAGAAACTGCCAGCTGTGTTATAAAATACCTTCAGGCAGAAGTTGTACTTCATGAGTGTGTTATTATTGTCCTAGCCAGGGCTGCAGAGAAAAAGAACAGTTTTGGAAAGATGCAGACAGCAGTATTTGCCACAAATTAATGTTGGATGTTGAAAAGGTAAAAAGTCTTTAAATGAACCACTTATGGAGTTTAATGGGCTATCAAACATAGATTTGAAATGCCATTATTCCCATGAGAAGCAAATAGATTTACGTGCTGCATCCCGGATGAAATATTGTTCTTTATTTCTAATGAACCTATTGATTGGTATTTTGTGTGTGTGTGTGTGTGTATGGTGTATATGTGTATATTGTATATATATATATATATATGGTTGTATATTGATGGGCTTTGGAAGTCATTAGGCTCTGCTCTATTGTGTCACCTATCTAACTGTAATTAGCTATAAAGTTTTGGCCAGAATATGTGTTTGGATTACTAAGAATGCAAGACCTTTCAGGACTCTGCAGGGAAGAGAGGAACAAGTGTCACATTTATCTATCTTGCTTTTTTATTCTTATGCATAGTTCTTTGATGCTATTTGGGCAGTAGGTCATGAAACTGTTTCCCCACAGTTATCTGTCCAACAGGAAATCATGAAAGCATTAGACATGTGCCAGCTGAAAATCCCCTTGCTGAAACACTGTAGATTTTGCTGTATTTCTGCAGTAGGTGCTTTTCTCTGAGCTCATGCATGAAGAAACCTCCCAGACTGGAGCTGAACCAGAATGGAGAAGCCAGACAATGTGGCAAAGTTGACGTTTTGAAACTATTTCCACTTATTTAAACAAATCTATTACCTGTTTGAATACCTGGAAGTACTCCAGGACTTCAACAGTTTATAATTTTCTCTTGTCTAGTTCCCCTGGTTTATTTTCCCAGGCTTAGTAGCTGCTGTGTCAAAATGTTCTCACTAAGAAGGCAGAGAGGTCCCTGTTTTCACACTGTCTTCTTCCTTGCAATTGCAGGACTTGGTATTACAGTGCTGCTGCATTTAGGGTCCATCCTAAAAGCCTAATAATGTTCAAAATTCAGATCTGCAGGATAGTAACAAAGGCTCTGGGCTGGTGGTGAGCAGTGGTAAGGTTCCTTGCCTTGAGGAAAGGCTTTAAAATCTGACTACAGTGGGTGGCTATCAGCACAAGGGACTGCAGGACCTGGGCTGCCTTTCCTGGGACATGGGAATAAGGACCTATTTGAGGGGTCTCACCCCTGGCTTTCAGAACGGATAAACCCCAAAGTTTTTCTTAAGCAGTGGCTGGGAAGACTAAGGCTTTGGTCACGGGGGAAATTGTCAAGGCCTGTGGTGTTTAGAAGGATATAAAAGCAGCTTGAGCTATACACACAAGTGCTTTGTGGCATAAGCAGCAATATTGGTCTAATGTGTTAAAAAAAAATACCAAACCGCTGCAGGGTTGACTGTTCGCCTTCCTTCAGGCTATAAACCAATTTCTCATTGTACTTTTAATTCCTTTCCTCTGTCTATAAAAAGTGATCTTGTTGGCCAGGTGCAGTAGAAAGTAGTCCCTGTCAAGCAAAGGCACTGGCTAGTTTCCTTGGGACTTTATTAAATAATGGAGTACCACAGCAAAGTATGACAGAAGTCCAGCATTGCTGACCGCAAATAAATAAAACACCAGTCTTTGACCACGGGGAAAAACTCAAGTTATTTTGCACACCAATCTCTGGCCCTTGAAGAAGCTGGGGGAAGGGAAATTTAGTTCCTTTCATAATGTTAACCAGACCTGCTTCCTAGTCAGAGCTGAGCTTGCCATTTTCTCTGTTTGCAGCACTTTTCCTGAAAATGGGAAGTAGGAATCCAGCTGCACGGGTCTAATTTGCAGTGGAGCAGTTCAGGAAGCACTTTCCTTCCACTCTTCAGTATATAAGGTTTGTACTGTTTTCCCCTTTGCTCATTTGCTGCCTATACTAGCTATAACTTTAGAGCAAAGCTTAGCATCAGAATCCTGCACCCTTTCTTTTCTAGTCTGTCTGGATTTATAAAATTACTTTTGACAAGCTTTCATGCTCAAGTCACTTTACTAGTGATGTCTCTCATATCTTCTACCAGGTGAGAATGACTTTGTCACTTTTAGTTTTCTTGGCTTTTAGGGTTTGTTTGTTTGTTTGTTTGTTTGTGGTTTTTTGTTTGTTTGGGGTTTTTTTGGTTCTTTTTTGGTTTTTTGTTTTTTTCTTTCAAAGAAGGAATCAAGTGTGTGTGGGCAGATGTTTCCAAACAAGCCCATGGATTGGAGTAGCTCTTTAGTAAGAGACCAGGGCAGGCATTTAGCAACAGATTACTCAGCTGCATACATAATGGAGGCAGAGGTGCTTCAATGGACTCTGGTGAAATTAAGAATCTGAATCACCACCTGCTTTTGAATGAAGGCAGTAGGAGGATGGGCTGAATTATACTGTTGGAAGTCCTAATTCCCACTCTGCCTCTCCTCCATCCCAGGAGGAGATGCTGATTTCTGGTGCTATTTGCACCTACATATATTCTATAATTTGTGTTTGTGAGTTTGCACCTTGCGGTGAAGACCCATGTGTGCCTCAGGGACACTTTCTTATTGTGTTTTAGCTAGTCATTCCTCATCTCAGCATGTTCTTTCATCTAGTTTCTGTTTTTGAGGAGACACACTCCTGCAGAGGAACACCTTCCTCTGCAGATTGAGCCATGCCTGCACCCATCACTAGTTTGAACACAGCCCCAATCAGGTGAAGTTGAATATTTTCTTTCCATTGATCAGAGCTGGATCCCACAATATGATGCTATAATCCCAATCTCATTCATGCTTCTGATGTGCTTGCCTGCACCTCTTTGCTAGTCCCTGACTTCACAGTCCTTGAAGAATGGCAGTCGCCATTTGTCACTTTAAATGTTGCTCTCATGGATCCATGTTCCTTGATGTCCATTTACATTCTTTCTCTTTATTTAGGATAAAATGTCCTTTATCACATAGCCTTACCCACATCAGAGGCTGAGGGAAGTGCCTTGATGCATGAGATGTGTGAAAGGAGTTAACTGCTTGCAAAATAGATGGACACCTTACAGCATAACCAAAGAACAGTTATTGGCAATCAGAGTTTGATTTTCCTGCTTAGGACTCCATTCCCTTTCCTTCCTAAAACCACTTGGCTATGGCTCTTGATCTTCCCTTCCTGACTAGTCACTGTAGACCTCATAAAGATTTGTAGAGGCCACTCTGGAGAAGAAATTGTGTTCTGTTTGAAAACCACTTTTATTTGCATTTTCTTTTGACTAGTATGTAGAAATTTAATCAGTCATGTGTGAGGAGAAAAGCTAACAACCCTGGTAACCAAGCAGTTGAATGCTCTGTATACCTAGGCAAGCAGGCTGTAGAAGCTGCAATTAACCACCTCTGACTATATAGTAACTTCACATTTTCAGCTTTGATGGCCACTCGTTGGTGTTTGCAGAGCATTCCTATGGCACATGGTAGCCTTTAGCCCAGCACAGACCTTCAGGTAAGTGCAAAACCTCTGTCATTCCTGTATGGGGCATATGGTTAATATTAGAGAACGGCTTAGCTCTTGTTTGTTTGTTTCTGTCTTTGTTTTTGCTTTGAGTACCTCTGAGTCCATCAGCTCCCATTCAAGATCACCTCTAGGGCTGCTTGAAAGATTATGTCGGTGCTAAAATACAAAGCATCTCATTTGCAAGACAGTCATAGAGAAGCAAGATGTGATCCTGAGGTGACTGGAGTGACATGACACAGATGACAACAGATGAGACCAGGAACAGGGCCCAGAAGTCCTTGGCTGTGTTGCCTCTCTCACCCACTATGTCCCAGGGTGGATTGGTATTTTACAGAAGTTTGTGAAACATCTGCATGCATAAAAGAACAAATCATAAACCAGTTGTAGTTTTCTGCTTTTCTTTTCTGTCAGAAACATTGTTTTAGGACCAAGGAAGAGAGACAGAAAGATTTGTTAAGCAACATCCCACAAGAAATATAAATCTCCTGAGAAAATAATGCAGCTTCTTCATTCTATCTGATTTCTGAAAGGCTTTCTTCCCTTGTAGGACAGCATACTCTTGGTGTCCCAACATAATCCTGAGGAGAAATGCTGTGCTGGGCAGGCGGCAGAGCCCAGCTGGGATCCTGGCAGAGCATGAGAAGGGGGGTGAAAGACAGTGGGTGTCCTAGCTGGCTTTCCAGTGTTTGGACACTGTCACTCCTTTTCCTGCAGCTCGAGAGAGAAAAGAGCAGATGTAGGAGAAGTTAAGGTTCTCTCTCATGTCCTTAGCCTTGAAGGGATGTGTTGCCATAACTGTGCCTCCCTATTTAAATTGTTGGCAGACGGGGAGATGGCAGTCAATGGTGTCTGCTCCACCCATCTCACGCAGGGGCAGAGACAGGGCTGTATCTCAGTCAAAGCCGTTCACAGCTCGTTGTATCAGATCAGCCTCCTTTTGTCAGCAGCTGGAGCCAGCGGGGGTGTTCTGAGTTGGGAGAGCTCAGTTCTGCTGCAAGAACCCAGCAACCTCTGGAACAGATGATTGTGCTCTGAAATGCGATTTATCTGCTCAAATACTTGGACTGGACTTTCTGTCTCCAGGTCTCTTGGATCCTTGGGAGCACTAGAGACCTAGTGCCCGTGGAATTCCCAGAGACCTGACACAAGTGGGAGCTCTGGGCACCTCAGACAGCCAAGCCACATGCTTTCAAAAATATGCTCCCAAATGGCAAATAACACAGATTTAAAGCCTCTTTTGAAAATCTCAATTCTAACAACACTTCCCACAGTTACAGTGAACCAGTGGGAAAGTCACCCTGCTCAGTGGTGCCTGAAAACAGGTGGTTGCATGAGCAGAGGAGAACTCAATCCCTTCAATCCACGATAATTTAGGCATTGAAAAATCGACTGTTTTTGAAAATACATGTCCAAAAATGTTTCAGGCAGGGATGTCAGCTCTTCAAGTGCAGATTGAAGAACTGTTGGGAGAGGAGCTACAAAAATCAGGCCATCTTCTTTCCCTCTCCTCCCCTCCAGCATCTGTTTAGGTTAGGATAAAAGCTGAGTCCAGATTACCTTTTCTGGGACATTTTTCTGTGAAGATATAGATATTAAAGAGGGGTAAATAATGGAAAAGTACATAATCTGAGATATTGCTGAAGGGGGTGAGGTGTGGAGACATGAAAGAAGACAAACTATCACAGACTGATGAATTTTTTTGTAATTTCTAAGTCATGGGGAACACAAAGGTTTTACTGATTGTGACTGCACTAATTTAAAACGTTAAGATGAATGGTTAAAAAATTGGTGCCTAAAACTAAACCTCTTCAAATCCATAGTTAAACATTTTAATAGAGAGGCTTCTAGACTCTGTGGCAGAAGACCCCTTTCCTGCAGTGCATTTGGTGGAATTTTGCTGGACTTTTGGAAAAGCTTTGAGCATCCGGCAGCAACTGCTGAAGTACCACTTAAAATACATTTCCATTTCCTTAAAGTGCTGAATTATGGACTTAAAAACCCTACTCTAAGGCACCATTTTTCTCTGTGTGAATGATCTGGTTACAAGTATAATATAATAAATTGTAATAAAATAGATTTATGGCTTTTTTTTCTTTTTTGCTAGTGAATAGATGGAAAAAATCAGATTTTTTTTTTTTAATGCTTCTCAGTCAGTAGGGATTGTACTGGGAATTGTGCTAGGAGCTCTTGCCTCCCAAGCTTTTCTCTGAACAAGGCTGTTTTGCCTCAACAGGCTGAGCTGGTGGGCCCACTCGAGCACGGGCACTTCTGGCTCTGAGCACGCACCAAGGGGCTGCACAGGAGCCTGGTGCTCTGTGCCAGTAGGAAGTGGTAACGAGCCTCCCCAGCCCTCTGAGATGAAGGACAAGTTTGAAATCTCCCTCCTCACATGCTCTTCTTTTCAGTTTTCAGCGTTTGCCGTCTGAACTGTGCCTGGAGCGCCTCAGCTTTGCCCGCAATGAATACCATTTGAGAAAAAAAAAAAAAAAAAAAGACAAAGTGCAGAAAAAATCCCATGGCCGTGGCCGATCTGTGAAATCTTAAGGCAAGTTTTCTGACAGCAAAACTTCTGCAACTTCGGCGAGAGGGTCTGGTCCCTCTGGCTGGAGACCCATATTGTGTTATTTCCAATTAACAGCAGGTAGAGGGGCGAGTCACCCAATAGGTACCAAAGTGCTTCTTCTCCCGACGCATCCCCCCACTCCCCGCTTTCTCCTGCCTGCCACTTTGTCCCACCTTTTGTCACCATCTGTACATGGTTAGCTGGAGAATGTTTATTATATAATTTAGTTAACTTTCGAGCTGCGAGCCTGCCCGTTTGATGTGCCCTCCTGTTAATGCAAAGCACACCATTACTAGTTAATGATCATGAACTGTCATCACAGTCACTTTGAAAAGGTGACAGTGATGAATGGAGCCGGTGGCTCCCAGGGAGGTTGATCACTGAATGGACAGTAAAGTTTATTTAAGCTCTGGCCTGATAATGGCTCTGCATATTTCAGATGGGTTGTTTCCACTCAGTTCTGGGATAGCAGACATTCCCGAAATGATGCGTGCTGCCGCCGCCCCTGCCCCCTGCATTCTGCTATCTGATGGTAAGAGAAAATCTCGCCCTGCTTTTGCATCTGCTGCCCTAACTCCTTCCCGCTCCACACCGCAGTTCTCTAGCCAAAAGAGAGGAAATCCTTGGGCAAAATCTCCTCCGAGTTTCGACAAAAGGAAAAGCCCCTGTTGGAGCTGTTTCCTGAGTGAATGCCCACAGCTGCTCCACAGGCTGGGGAAGGGGTTCACACTCCAATTTAAGTTGCCAGGGCTTTTCTAGCAGAATCTCGGCCACTTGCCTGGAGTGAGGTTGTGGGGATGGGACTAAAAATAAAATCTCTCTCTCACTGGGTGATCCTAATGGGGGCTGGCAGCCAGCACTGGCAGGCCTTGGAGCTGGGAGTCAACCCGGTGCTTTCAGGTTGGGAGGTTCGAGGTCCCAAGATAAACAAATCTTCTGGTGAGAGTGACCAGCGTTAGGTCAGGCTAAGGGTCGCCCGAAGGTCACGCCGCCCTGCAGCTTGGATATTTTGGTTGTGTATTTACCTTCCCAAAATGCATGGTGCTGGAAGGCTCCCCGCTCCAGGTCGTGGAGCTGGGATCGATCTGCCAGTCGGTGCCGGGAGGGCAGATCCCCGGGATGAGCAGGGGCTTGGTGCTGTGACTGGAGAGAGAGCCTCTGCAGGGCCACAGGGCTTGGCGTGGGCAAAGTCTCTGTGAGCAGGCAGAAGGTGCACGGGGTGATTTATGTCAGCACGGCCTCTGGGCTGTCCTTTTCATGTATGCTGTGTGGGAAACACTGGTGGTGAAAAACAGACACTGTTTTCTCAAGCTGTGTAAAACCTGGATCTTCATCACCTGACAGGCTGGCAGGTTGCACTGCCAGAGGCTCACACATGCAGCAGTCAGGTCTGGCTTAAGGAGCTGGAGACTCTTGTAAGCCTGAGGAAAAGGAGAAAACTCCAAGACACTCTTAGTTTTTTTCTTTCTAGCTTTTGAATCTTTGGAAGACCTGGCTGTCAAGGTCTGCTGTGCAGACAGAAATGCTAGAAATGCCTTTTTTCTCTTTCCTAAGGCAAGAAAGCAGAGATATTTGTTTAAAAGACTCTGATAAAAGTTTCAGGGAAGTTCACAATTCAGGACGTTGTCCTTGTCAGAAGGATGAGAAGGAGCCTGTCATCTAACAGCAGCTTCTAGGTGACCTGCTGGTACATAGGACTTCTATGGCATTATCAAAACCAGGAGGTGTCTCAGCTGCACAAGAAAATCATATCAATTTACATAAGAAATGGTTTGTCTACAGTTCAAACGGTATCGAGCTTTACTGTCAAAGCAAAATAAGGATACGGCCACAAGGGAGCCACTTAACCAGGCTGTTTATAAACTGACATGGCTTTTCCTGGTAGACAAGTCTATAAACCATTTGCTGGTATCTCAAATGGCAAGTTATCATGCACATTTAGGGGATAACAATGGGCTTTTAGGAAAAATAAATCAATGGGTGGAATTAATAATCGCTTTCATTGTCAAAATAAATGTTTTACGTGAGCCGCAGAAAGGGAGGCAAATTATTCTCACGAAGTTCTGAGGTTTGGAGGCGATGCCAGGGAGCTGCTGGTGGCAGGGGGCTGTCAAGCCCAGGCAGCGTGGATATTTGCGGCAGTGCTGCAGAGCAGAGTCGTGTCCTTCGGGGAAAGAGCTCGCTGTGGGTGCAGGTCGCGGGGAAGGCGGGAGGGCGAGCATCATCAGCAGGACCGCCGAGCTTCACCGCCTGGAGACGCCTTCGCCTTCTCCCGACCTTCCCAGCACAGGGCAGGGTTGGAGGAAAGCCACTCTGGTCTCCCCGCTGCCTCTCCCGCCCCACGCACCGCGGGGAGGTGACTGTCCTTATAAATTTGGGTTGAGACATTTTACCCGAGCGTCTGCAAACATTTAGACACAGAGCTGCTGCTGTTAACTGCCAGCCCATTGTCTGCCGGTGACACTTTTCTCTGAAAGTCACTTACCAGGGGGCGAATGTTGATTGAGCAAATGAGCACAAAGCGCTGAAGCCGCTGGCTGCGAATTGTGCCGCTGTTAGTTTAAACAACTGGAACAGAAATGCCATTATCCGGGTGAGTTGAGGGAGCCGGGTGGAACATTCACAGCGAGAAAATTTGCCGGCAGTGACTAGCACAGCGAGATGGATGGAGTGTTTGGCCTTCATTGACATGTCACCCTGGGTCTAGCTTATTGTACCCACACTCCACTCCTTCCAGAGAGATGGAATCCGAGGCTTCTCCCTCACTCTCTCTCCCTCCAGCAGAATTGAACCTGTGCTCCCTCTTACTGGCACGGCCCAGCCAAACCACGCACAGCCAGTGGATCTGCTCCAGTCCCAGCCTGTACATTTCCAGCCCTCTGTGTTCTGCCTGTTTATTCCCCTCTGTTCTATGGGTTGGTGTTTACCTTCTGTGGTTGGTGTGCAGGCCAGCACAGCTGGCTGGTCAGAGGGGCTTGCAGGGCTCTTGCAGAGCTGGAGCTCCAGCTCCAGTGTGGCTGGGGGAGGGCATTCCCTTACTGGTGTGTTAACACCTAAAAAACTGCCTTCAAGCTGGGGATCAAAGGGTCTCTCCTCCAAGCAGAGCACTCAATGACTCCCTCTGGCTGATGGCAGGGCCTTGGGAATGCCACAGCTTGGCCTCTGACATGGCCCAAGGAATAGGTAAGAGCAGTAAGAGAAGTCTCCAAGGTCTGGCTCACTATGCCATTGGCATTACAGACCTCAGTCTACACCTAGAGCAGCTACACCTTGGCTGTGTTTGCCACTTCCTTTTCCCAAGGCCTTTTCCAGCCTCTGCCACCACACTCACTGCCATGTGTGCAGCATCATCCTTGGGCATAGAAATCTGTCCCCACAAGTCACAGACATGGCTCAGAGAGAATGGCAGTGCCTGGATAGGGCAAACTCTTTGGCTGACAAAGTGGGAGAGAGGAATGAAAGCCTTGAGCATTCCACAGGGTGGGGAAACAGCGAACCAAATGAAAGATGTGGATGTTGTCTGATCCAACAACAGAGAAATGAACATTAAAGAGAGATGGAACACCTGATAAATGAACATTTGTGTTAAATGGGATCAGGTCTGATTACCAGGGCTGGGTAATTTGTGAGTGTGAGGCATCACAGCTGTAGATGGAGGTGAGTAGAACACGTTATTCAGATTATTTTCTCACTTGAATTTGCTCAGGAGACAGGGGATCTTCCTGCTTTTCAGCCTCATGGGAGTAGCAGTGTTGGGTGCCTGGTGTCTGAGTTCCACAGGGAGCAGGATATTTGATTACCAGAGACAGACAGTGGTAGCTGATGGTATTAATGCTCTTTTCCCAAGCTGGCGTGAATGCAGTAAAGCAAATACAGTATAAAAGTGAAAGTCTTCAGTGCTTCCCAGCTGGAGGGCACATCAGCTGGGCTTGCTGTGAGAGGAATGTACCATCCCACGATTTGGAGCTCCATACCACAGTAACAGGAGCTGCTGGGCTCCTTGTGGAGGCAAAAAGTGAATTGTACCTCATGGAAAATAAGGTCTAGCCACCAAGATCCTCAAGCACTGGTTTTAATTAATTTCTCCCACCACACTCTTTGCTCTGCCATCCACAGACCCACACTAAAGCCAGATTTTCAGTGAGCAGTTGGAGTACTGGCATAAGGCAGCCAGAAATATCTTTGTCTTCCTCTTCATGGGTGGAGGTTGTGCAGCCTCAACCTGGTCTGCTCACCAGGTGGGGTAGGGAGAAGAAATTCTCCATTCTGGGATAACAGATGTCACCAGGGACACCTCATAAGCCCCCTGGGGTGCTCAGGGAGACTGCCATTTGTTCCAGCAGCACAGCTTAGCCACAGGGCACAGCCTGCTGAGGCTTCATGTGAGTCCAGGTAAAGTACTGCTGCTTTTTAACACCTCCCTGTCAAGTGTCAGCACCAGTCCTGAAACCAAGGGGTTGCCATTCTTCAAGGGTGTGTGTGCTGCCCCTCTGCTTGTTCTGAGCCCAATTCCTCCCACAGCATGATCCCAATGCCCAGCTGATGGGAGGGACTCTGACCCTCTGCCTTGCACCAAAGCAGTTTTACCAGACTGAGCTGATCTTTCCAGCACCTTGTCTCTTATGGCTGCTGCAATGAGGGATCAGGGCAGCAGGGCCTGTGGGAGTGGGAGTGATGATCTGTGTGCTTTGGCTGGTGGCTCTGGACATAGAAAGCTTCAGTACAGGGCAGCTCAGGGAGCCTCCAGTCTGGACTGTTGCCCACACACAAACAATCAAAAAAGGAAAGAGGATTCCATGTCATCAGCCATACCTATGCCAATAAATTAAATTATGCCAGGATGTAGCTGTTCTGTATCATTGAATGGTTAGCACAAGTACCTGCATGAGCTTGGTCCATGCCAGTCACCATCTCCCTGAGATTTTGTGGCTAAGCCACTCTCCATCATCCTTGAAAAATCATGGGAGTTGCCCAGCGATCAGAGAAAAGCCAACATTACTCCCATCTTCAAAAAGGGCAAGAAGGAGGATGTATGAAACTACTGGGTGGTCAGCCTCATGTCCATCCCTGGAAAGGTGACAGAACAGATCATTCTGGAGGTCGTCACAAAGCATGTAGAAGCAAAGAAGATAATCAGGAGTAATCAGCATGGAATTATGAAGGGGAAATCATGCTTGATCAATCTGAGGATTGGTCATCCCATCTATGATAGTGTGGCAGGGTGGAACAATGAGGGGAGAGCAGTAGATATTGTCTACCTCAACTTCAGCAAGGCTTTTGGCACTGTTTCCCAGAACATCCTTGTAGGTAAGCTCAGGAAATCAGGAAATGTGGGTTAGATGAATGCACAGTGAGGTGGATCAAGAACTGGCTGAATGGTAGAGCTCAGAGGGTTGTGATCAGTGGAGCTGAAATTAGAAGCCTGATCAGTGTGTTCCCCAGAGATCAAGACCCAGTCTTATTCAACTTGTTTATTATTAGTTTATTTACTTGGATGAAGGGATAGACTGTACCCTCAGCAAGTGGCTGATACACCTGAAGACTGATGCCATTCAGTGGGACCTCGATAGGCTGGAGAGTCAGGTGAAAAGAAACCTAATGGGCTTCAGCAAGGGAAAATGCAGGATCCTACACCGGGGAGGAATAACCTCAAGTACCAGCACAGGCTGGGGGCTGACCTACTGGAGAGCAGATCTGTAGAGCAGGACCTGGGAGTCTCGGTGGAGTACAAGTTGACCATGAGCTGACAGTGCCTTTTGCTCAGGAGGTCCAGTGGTATCCTGAGGTGCACTGGGAAGAGTATGGCAAACTCTAATAATTCTGTGATTCTGTGACCTGAGTGTTTCAGGTGTTCGTAGCAGCTGTGATTACTGAGCACATTGTGACAAGTCTGTTTTTAGAAGTATGAGACCTGGCCACATGGCTGTGAACTGCACTGGGCTCGCAGGCTTTGAGACCAGGGGACATCTCTGGAGGATTTTATTCACTTAGGGAGATGTAACTACACCTCTCTGCTGCAACTTGCATTGGGCACTAGGCACAGCTTGGTCCCTGGGGTGATCCTGCAGCAGGTAGGCTGGAAGAGAACCCTGGCTTCAGGAAAACTTTTTAAAGTTCCATATGCTTTAGTTTTGCACTGTGTTCTGCATTACTCCTTTGCTGCTCAATCATTTTCCTGGAACGGTTATTCCCTCTCTGCACAACTCTGTGCTGCCCACATCCTGGAAGCTGGTGCTCAGCCCTTCCAGTGCCTGTGCTCCCCTCTCCTGCATCCCACACTTCATCCTTCTCCTGACTGACTGTCCACACCTACTCTTGTATCACCTCCTTATGAAAACACATCCCCTGCACTTCTTTTCTGCTCACGAGAGCCACACACAGAGTCGTGTCTTCATACGCATCGGCTGGCACGACCACACTGACTTCTGGGGCAGGGGAAGCACGCTGACATGGAGGTGTCACCCTTCACCATCCACACTGGCACTGTTGAGATGGACAACACAAAGGGAACTTAATGCTGTTTTCGTGGCAAAGTCTTCATTTACACCTCAGCTGGTATAAATGACGCCAGATTTTAGCAGTCAATTTAATCCTTTTACTTCTAGTGTGAAAGAATGTGTGCTCGGTCGCTGGGACTGCCCCACACAGACCCATCCTCAGCCGCCTCCTTTTCTCCTGGAGGTAAAAAGTTCAGCTGGACCCTGCGTTGAAAGGTTTTTCAGCACACTCAGCTCTCCGTGGAAGGGCTCAGCGAGGGGCAGAGCATCCTTGGGCACAAGGAATGCGAGCGGCAGAGCATCCTTGGGCACAGGGATGCGAGCGGGTCTGCCCCGGGCTGGGCGGGAACGGGCTGCACACAGCGCAGGGCCGGGGCCGGCGGACAAAGGGAGCCTGTGAGGCTGCTGGGATTTGCGGTTATCAGCGGCCAGGGCAGGAAACGGCCCGCACCACAATAACCTCAACTCCACCTTATGTCAGCAAGCCCTACAAACAGAAGGACCCAGCCGCGGGCTTTTGCTCAGGCTGGTTCTGTACACCGGAGCTGGCTTCCACGGGGAACGGACGGAAAAACAACATGACTGGTCTGTTCTGATGGCAGGCAGATAAACCCTCGCTCCACTCAGACGGGTATTGTTTCCTTCCCACAGCCCTCCTCGCTGCCACCACCGAGCACACGATAAAGCCTTGGCTTTTTATAGGGCTTCTGTTTGAGTTTGTGCCGATTTCAATGCAGTCATTCAAAGTGAACAGGCTCGGTGAATTGTTAATTCAAGTGTCCTGGAACACAGCAATTAGGAAAAATGGAAGGATTATTATTAACCAGTTAATTCTGGACAAAAATTCCCTACATCTACTTGTGGCAGAGTTAGAGCTTCTTCAGCTTTACATAGCAGTTGACTTTGGAGCCAGAGCTGGCAAGTAGGGGGGGAAATACGCGCATATGTCAAGAGCTGTGCCACAATTTTGGTCAAACTCTGCCAATATTGCTGTTTCCTTGTCTGCCACCTGAGGTGGCTGGAGTCATTGCTCCAGCCCGGATTCCAGCAGAAATAAAACCAGACGTTCACATAGGCTCTGCCAGATACTACATCCCAGCACATCCACACATGGCTAGAGACAGGAAAAACCTATGAGGCCTTTTAGACCTGCATCCTCATGTTTCTTATTCCTGAAAGGACTGACAGTGAGTTCAGATGTTTTGCCGGATACCCAATGTGTTACAGCAGCACCTTAGGATTGCTGTCCTGGGCCGCCTGCTGATATCCTTTCCCCATGCTGCAGCACCAGGCTGGCAACCACACACCCAGGCAGGCTCAGGCAGGAAGGGAAGGTGGGAAAACACTCAGCACACTTGGGCAGAAGTTTAGGTTTTCAGGTGGATGGTTTAGCACAGCAACCTTTGGGAGAAAACCTAGTGGAGGTACTCTAACTGCTGACAGCCCATTTCCTTGCACTGCAGGAGTGTGGGCATTTGCCTTAATTGGTGCTTCCTACACTATTTTAAGGCTGAATGCTCTTTCAGGAAAAATAAATTGATAACAGGTCATTTGCAACACAAGCATGTTTTATTAAATGCTCCTCTCCCATGTGCAGCTCATCCACAGCCATTTCCTTTGCTATGTCCTCCACACCCCTGTCTCTCATACACTGGAAAACATTGTCTTCATTTAAATATTTCGTGAGAAAATGAAGTGACTTCTGTCTGTGCCATGGTAAGTGGTACTTACCAGCCATTACCAACTGGCTGTATGCACCTAGAAGGATGTGGCTCTCTAATCCTTCAAACCAGTTTGGATTCTCTTCTTTCATGTACTGCTGTTTTATCCGTTTTGCCCTTTTTTGCAGCTCAGGTAACTCTCTGCAGCTGGCCCACTTTTTTTTTTTTTTTTTTTTTTTTTAATACTGGATTGTCTGCAGCAGTTTTTTGTTTTTTCTGTTGGTGAATTGACTTGTTTCTTCTCTATTCCTCCTTGCTGCATCCACCACAGTCACTGTAATCCTACCTGCACTGAATCTTCATCTCCCATGAAGAGGTTAATTTTGCTTGACTGAAATATGCAACAGGAACATGGGACAGTCTCCCATATCCTTGTAAGTCGTGTTTCTCCTCTTTTTCAAAGCCAAATGATACAATACAATTGGAAAAGACTCAGCCTGGGTCTGATGAGGTACAAAGACTTTGGTTGCTGCTGCTGCTCCTGCTGCTACTGCTTGGAGTGGGGAAACAACCAGACAAATTAACTGCCCTGGGAATATGCAAAACCCAAGTGAGAAACAGTCCCTGGCCTGAGAAACTGTTAGACAAGACCAAGAGTGGCAGGGAGAGGAGGCACGGGGAGATGGATGCTGGAACAAGGTGCAATTAAACCAGGTTCCTGCTCAGGAAGGGCTCTTCAGGGCTCCAAATCACCCCCAGAATTTTATAGCCCCTTTTACTTGATCAGTGAGTAGTCTCATCTTTACGACTTTTATATCGTTCTGTGTGTTTCTGGTAAGTTGGGGAGTTTTGTTTGGGTTTTGATGTTTGTTTCTTTTTCTTTTTTTTTTCTTTTCTTTTTTCTTTTCTTTTTTTTTTTCCTGCAACACCAACTCAATAAGCAGGTAATTTCAAGATGATCTGATGTCTCCTGTTGTAAGGTCGTTCTTTGGACACACTGTAACCCTCCTGAGGGATGGCTTTTGCCTAGTGTCATCTGCAGCTCTCAGGCTGGCATATGCAACTTGTGAGAGATGCCTACAGTCTTTTGCTCAAGAGACGAATAAAATTAAACACTGTGGCAATTTCTGTGGTCAGGGCAACATCTGTTTCCTCTGACATATCACAAGTGTGGAACATACCAGGCCAGAAGGGACAGAACTGGGAGAGAAAAACATCTTAAAAAATTAAGCAGAAAATACCCTTCAGCAGCTACAGTGTGTCAGTGCTATGTCCTGGCACCGAGGCTGGCCCAGCATGGGTGCATGCGTGCCCGTGCTCCAGGAATGCCATCCTGGCTGGCACTGAGCCTCCCAGGAGCCACACGTGGTCCTTGTGGACCCAGTTGCTGCCTTGTGTCCTTACCCCTGTGCAGGGTCTCCCCAGGCTGGTGAGGCAGCCACCCTGGCCAAGGAGAGGATTCTTGTCCCTCAGTTCCTCCACTGTCATACGAGCCCCATGGGTGTGTGTGGCAGGACCTGAATCACGGGCACTGTGACCAGAAACACAAATCCCTAGGATTATGTTTGCTATGGCCATATGGACATATAAATACCGATAAAAGTGCATGCAGGCTCCAGTCTCTGCTTGGATTAACTCCTTACAGCAAGGTCGGGTCCTCTGGATGTTTCTGTATCTCTTGCACTTTTGTTCCCTACCACAGGAGGCACGCAGTGATTCCAAACCTCCTGCATCTCCAATCCTTCCCCATGCCACAGGAAAGAAACTTTTGGAAAAGCTTTCTGTCAGATCCTCCTCCTTGTTAAATATAGCACAGGCCTGTAAAGCGCCACCAGGAACAGCAATTAGGGAGCAGCATGTTTTGGTTCATGGTTATCTGCAAGGTCAGAGAGAAGTACAGGCTGTGTTAGTGAACGTTTGTCAGTTCTTATACAGTTTAAACACAGAGGCAAATGTTAAAAAATAAGAAGAAAAGCAAAATGTATTAGTCAGTCCTGACTCTCAAAAATCTAAGCCCCTTCCTAACTGCTCTCTCCCCAACTGCTCTTTAGCTTTTGCAATATTGATAAAACACAATTAGCTATATTTAATGAAAGCTAGCTTTGTTGAAGGCCAGGAAAGTCAATGAACCACTTGTCACTATGCAGTGCTCCCAAAATAGGGATCTGCCCAAGGAACTTCAAGCTAATGGCATCCTGCTTGACAGAGAATGAGGATCTTCATGCTAAGAGTATTTTACCATCTTTTTAACTATTTTTATTTTTTATCTTTTCCTCTCCCTTTCTCCTGCCACCCACCCAGCATCACCCACCTTTTGCTTTTACTCCTTTCCCAAGCTCTGTATGCACTGCTCTCCCAACTTTTTTCTTCCCTTTCCCTCCTTTTCCATACCAGACTGCCTTCATCCTGGCTGTCTGGACTCCCTTTGGTCTCTTGGGTTCCTTCCTGCCCTCTCACCCTGGTCCCTCTCTCTGTTATGCCAGGTCCCTGCCTGTTCTCAGCAGTGCTGGAATACATCCCAGTGGGTGCTCCCTCTTTTCCTGCCGTGCTGGTGGCATCACACATAGGAAGCACGACAAGGACAAACATTTTCTGCAGCGGGATGGAACACCAGTGAGGTCACTCAGCATCCCCAGGGACAACGAGTGCCTCCTTCAGGCTCAGCCTGGCTTTAACCTGCCATGGGCAGCGCTCCTGTCTCCCCTTCCCTTCCTCTCTTCCCCTGCCTCATTCCACGTCATTCCCATTGCAACCAGAACACGCTCGCTCTTTCTTTTCCCTAACGAGCCCGGTCTGAAACGTGTCTGAGGGGTATTTTTAGCGGGAAGCTTGGCAGCCTGGCAGTCCTGGGCGTTTTGCCACCTTGAGTGAAAAATGTGCCTCAGCCCGATAAGGATTACAATGGTGTGCTGGGGGCTGCGAGTGGGGCCATGCTGGTGCCTGCCTACCTGCTCTGTGGGGCGCAGCAGAGCGGCTGTGGGGCTGCCCCCAACCCACCCTGCACCCTGCCCTGCATCCCACATGGGCCTCTAAAATATATTCAAAGGTATAAAAGGAGGGGTTGCTGGGAAAGCTATGGGAGTTAAAGCCATTGCATGGCTGGACACAGGGGGATTTTCTGGCCACAGTGTTTCTGCAGGTGATGTGCACACAGCACCTTGTCCCAAAAAGTTGCCTTGAGAATGTAGCAGCCAAGCAATGATGGGCACAGACAGGCACAGCTCTCAATATCATAGCCTTAGGGTTGCTGCTTTTCTTCTGCTTTGTCCTTCTGGCAGTGCCATGGCTCAGGGCAAGGTGTTGGCCCCCTCACAGGCACAGGGCGAGCTCTGGGAGCAGGCACTGTTTGTCCCAGGGCTGTGGCTGGCACAGCTTGCTTGGAGCTGTTGTTCCCTGACGTGTCAGGCAAAGTATTTGCAAGTGGGAATGGCCGGCTGAGTTGACTTCCAGCTGCAATCAATAAAGAACTGTGCTGTGGGGTTTTAATTTGAAAAATAAATATCAAGTCCACCTAATATTTTTTAATATCTAGTTTCCCCCTCACAGGCTCTAGATCTTAGAGAAATGATGACAGTGTGATTAAATGTCCTGTGAAATGTATGCAAAAATGCCACTTTTTACAAGCAGGACATTCTGGGGAAGAGGGAGATCACATCAGCCAACGCACTGAGTTTGATTATCTAGCCTCCTGGAGGTCTTAGCTACCTCTATAGTCAAGGAGAGGAGAGAAATTCCCTCAGGAAATATTTTTGGGGGTAACACAGATGCTCTAAATGCTCTTCAAATACGCTTATCTTTCCTATCTATGCCCCAGGGAAGAGCTGGCTGGTCAGTCAGGGACCCTCAGCTGTGACAACCTCTTCCAATCCACACCACCCTGACCACACCTGCACGGACTGGTCGAGGCAAGGGTGATCCCCGACTCCTGACAAATGGCTCCATCATCCTTCTGTGCAAAGTGGAATAATTTCAAAGGGAACTGTGCCTCAAGACTGGTGGTGAGGATGTTTATTTGGTGCTGGATATGTATGGATGGCTGCCTGCCCGCAGATGAGGGATCCTATGCTTGAAGCACAGAAATGGATGGAGGGATTGGAAGGGGTCTCCAACAGCGTGTCTCTGCCCAAGAAGAGACCAACTATACGTGCACTGTGTTGTGGAGGGTGTTCTTACATCATTCTTAAGAGTCTCCCTTACCATTAGAAAGGTTTTTCTCCCTGTTAACTGAGAATAGGGGAGCAGACTTTTCCCTTCTTCATCTCTGAGCTATTTTATGTAGCTGAGGATTATTACTGCATCCTCCTCAGCTGTTTGTTTTTGACCTAAGCCATTCAGTTCTTCCAGCTCTCCCCTCCAGGTCACGTTTCCCAGATCTCTGGTGTTCCTGGATTCTCTCCAAAAGGCCAACATCTTTCCTGAAATGCACTGTGCAAAACTGGCCACCCTATAAGAGCAGTAGCACACCACATGTGCACTGAACAAAAGGGCCATTTCTTTGTACAGGCAATACTGCTTCCTATTCTTTCCAACAAGACATTTGCTTTATTGGTTTTGGGTTTTAGTTTTGGTAATTGAGTGATTTAGAGTATTTTCCAGAAAATTGCTTCTTAACCAGCCGTTTCTGCCTGGTTGTTTCCGCCTGATTGTAGTTCCTTGCACTCTGCTCTACTGAGTTTTGTCACAAACTTTCTCTAAATTATCAAAACAATGTCTCTTTCCCCCCTCTTTCCTCTTTTTTAAGATTTTAAATTCTCATCTTCTCTGCCAGGTTTGCCATTGCAGTCTGTGTTCCCTTGTGCTCTGACAGATGATGCCAGGCAGAGTTGGGTGCAAGCCTCCTGCACCCACCCCTCTGTGTCTCTCTGCTTTTTGAAAACTACCACCAGCAGCTGCTCCTTGGACTGCATTATCCAATCAGTTTTGTATCGAAGCTGTGTTTTCCTGGTTTACTTGAAGGCACAGCACCAACCCCGTGCCCAGACAGTGCTCAGAAGAGAAGATACTGCTGGCAAGACAGCTGGGAGGACACCCTGGCACAGACACCTCTGTTGTTCAGGCATTTTGTCACTCAACTTGGCCACATTTTAAGAAGCCAGGTACCTCCCAGATGTCTGAAGGCACCTGGGCAGAGAAGTTTAGCACCCAACCTTTGTACTCAGGTGTCTCTGGGGCCATTGAGGTTCAGTTTAGGCACCTCTGCAGCCTGTTTGCTGGCTCCAGCTCTCACAGTGCAGCTCCCTGCCAGGCCAAAGGGCACAAACGCACGTCAAACTGAAACGTTTCACTCGGTCCTGGTCACGTGTTTGGAGATGGTGTTCTCTATGAAAAAGATTCCCAGAGTTCTTTAACTGGTATTTTTCTTTTGGAAAACTTCCCTGTCCAGGAAAATACTGGACACTAAGAGCTTCTATCCCAACTTACCAAGGAGAATAAATATCCAGGTGCTGGAAAGGGCTACAGCCTACAAGACCCCAGCTCTCAAGCAGCTGCTGGGTTTTGGTTGTCACTAGGGCCTTGTATTGAAAGCCAGGGGTTGTTCCATGAACCAGGGGTTTGAATTACTGTGAAACCTGCATCTTGCCTTCCCCTCACCCCTTCCTGTCATTAAAACCTTGAAGAGCTGCAGCACATGCAACAAAGGAGAAAGCAATAGGAGAGCAGCAAGGTCACACATCTGTTGCTTTCCACACTTTCTTATCTCTGACATCATGGGCCTCAAGGTCTTTCTTCTCATTAAAACAGCTGAATAATTGCAAACTGTACACAAACTGACTAAACCTGTGGCCTTCTGCTTTAGTCATAATATGGGATGTCTGACTAGGGAGGATGTTTCTTGGTGAGGGAGAGTGAAGGGACTGAAGAAATAAGCAGCTCTTTGCAAACGCAGTGAGAAGCTGCTGCCACTGCCCCCTTGGGCTGACAAGCTGCAGGACATACAACCAGGTTTAGTGTCATCGATGGTGCTGCTGAAAGCACCGGGATGTGACCCCACCCTCAGGAAATGCTGGGCCGGCTCCAAAAAGACTTCGTGGAAGGCTGATTTGCAATGATCCCACCAGTGCTGCCTCTGCTTGAGGTTTAGTTAGCAGTGGAGAGAGAAATAATAGACCAGGCGTGGGAAGGGGAATTATGGACTGCAAGAACTGTGGAAAATCAAAGGATAAGGCATGTTATGGATGCAGAGGCGTTAACAAATGACAGCAGAAAAGGTGGAAGAAGTACCTTAAATCATCAAGTCTTTTGTACAGCCTGGATTTGTTCAAGCAATACCAGCCTAAGCTGACCTCAGCCCCCTCTGTCTCTTGCATCTCTTCACATCTCCGTGGTTTGGACAGTCACTTCTCAGGTCTGACCATTGCATGCACTCCTGCTGATGTCTCTGAGGCTGCTGCACCTCCAACAGCTGCCACTGGGATTTCTGAAAACCACACCTGCATCCCCCACCCTGCTAGTCCCGATGAAAGTCATTAATGGCAAGTCATTTGTCATGACACAACGTGGGATGTAAAAGATCTATTTCTGGTGGTTGCACACGCCTCCCTGCTTGGTGATTAGTGTTTAGCATCTGGGAGTGCAACAATCTGGGAAAGCTACGGCATTAGCAAGAGGATGGGGGTGGTCTGCTCTGTGAAAAATTATATGTGTACTGAAGTAAGTGGAAAAAGATGCTTTCGAGGTTCCAAACATTTTCCTACAGGAATAGAAATTATTGTGAAAGATGAAAATCAGGAAAATTTGTGTAACAGGTGGCTACTGACATCAGCAGCTCAACACAAGTGTTAGTGGTTTTAGTCCTTCCAGTGTTATTTGTGAAGGTTTGAAGAGTGCAGCTCTGTGGGTCTCCCACATAATACTGGCCACACAGTTCCTCCCTGCATTTTGTCCCCCTGGTGAGCCCAGCAGCTTTCTGGCATTCTGCTCATGCTTCACTGGGAAGAATGTAGTTGTAAGTTCTCACATCAGTTTTTGGGTTTTTTAAATCTGGCTTCAAATTCCACTTCTTTATATTGTGTTTTTTCCTACCAAAAATAAGTGGGGTTTACTATGTGACACAGTTTCCTTCTGAATGAATTTGTACTGCTAGCAAGCCAACTCAGCCTTCTTTTAAAAAGCCAGACACTGACTGAGAGAGGCTGCCTCTAATCTGTATTTTTCTGCACATTCTCCACTTTTTTGGTGGTTTTGGAAGTGTTGACCCCAGAACAAAAGTCACAGTCCACTAGTGCTGTCTTCACTTTGATGAGATTTGGTGAGACCCCATTACACCCTTCTCATTCTACAAAAGCAGTAGGGGTAGAGGCAGAGATCTCTCCTGCAACAAGAATGCACAGTTCTACAGATGCTTCATGGATTTATTTTTACAATTTTTTTTTTCTTTAAACATTGGGTCTTGACTGCTGCTGGAAGGAAGGTTTCAAACAGAGCGAGTTTTCCTTGGAAATGAGCTATCTAGCAAATTTTGTCTTTGTGACAGGTTCTTAGATCAACATGCTGCTTATCTGATAAAACTCTTATCAGAGACAATTTGTGGCACGTTGCCCCAGTACCATGGTATAGTCCTTTTAGCTTTACTCTACTGAGTGAAGACAATAGAAGATGACACTGCAAATAGTAAAGAGCAAATGCTTGCTGTGTGTAGGTATCTTCAGACTGTCATTCCCTAGTTTGAACAAACAGTCAAATATCTACTGACAAACAAGCAAAAGTTGGCAGGAATTAATGGTCCTCTGGAATAACAATGTGCTGTGGGAGTACTGTTAAACATCCTGAGCTGGACAACTGTGGCAAAATTTATGGTTTCTCCTAGACAGAAACAGTTTTTTCATGGATTACTGAGTCTTTTAAATAATCTTCCTCTGGGCCCTGTCTCTTGACTGATGCCCACAGGCAAAGTACAAAGAGAATAAAATTATGCAAACTAGCAACAGTGATGCTTGGTATAACTGCAGGATATATTAAAGCCTGAGTGGAACAGTAATTCCTTTTGAAATTTCTAAACATTTCGTGCAAAAAGAATTCCAGTTCTGATGGGACCAAATATATTGAAATTAGTCACTAATTCTTCTGCATTTCACGTAGAGGATGAAATTAAAATCTGTTATTTCAATATTTTGCTCAAAGTAGCTGATTCGACTAATGAATTATCATCTTTGGCAAAGTGAAGTTTCCTGGAATTATCCCAACAAAGCTCTCCTGAATACTCATTTTGTAATTCAAAATTAGGTAGCAACTCAGGTTAATACTTTGATGTCAAAATAGCACAAAATTTTGTAGTGGTAGACTAATCTGCAGAATAGAAATTATCATTCCTAGCCACTATTAATGAGAAAGAACAATAATTCAAGTCTATGAACTGTTGCACACAGAATATCCCTTAGATAACCCTATGGCTAATGTATATCTGCTGATATGGGTACAGACACATCTCTCTGACATATGTATAGCTTCAAACCAGTGGAGGGAAAGCCACTCAAAAGCTGTAAAAATACAGCCAGATCAAGCATGATAATGTCAGGTATAAATAACATTAGGAAGTACAAACTTACTGCTAGGTCTTCCCTAATGATCAGGGTGGGGCTTCCACAAAGTTTTGTGACCATCCATGTTTGAAAGCATTTCCTCAGCATGTAGCCTGAAGCATTCAGCCTGAATGCACTGCCATCCCACCCCCAGACACTTGTCCTCCACTAACAAAAAATGATCAGGATTTATTACAATGTTGTCCACAATGGATTTCAGCTGCCAGTATCCCGTGGAAGCAGGACTCCATGGTCTCTTGCTCCTCCTCTTGTCAGGATCATTCATGCTGCGGCAATACCTTGGGATCTGTTGCTGTCCTGTGCTCTCTCTCTCTCTCACACACACACACACACACACAAGAAGGCAACACTGTGACCTCTAGGATGCCTATTATCTAAGTAGACACCACAGCATAGAGGCAAGTGAGCTCATGTGAAGTCTACATGGCAAGTTGGATGTAGAGGAGACCGATAGGACCAGAGTTTCCACTATCCCATGCCAGTGTTCTGAGTTACTGGGCCCAGCATTCCCATCCTTAGTGCCTTCCTAAAGCTCTTCCTCCACAGGCACTCAGTGTGATCTGGAACAGCAGGCATCACTCCTGGAAGACCTGATCTCCTGGTTGCTTCCTCTTCTGACAATGGCATTCAGATCTTCCCCTCTTAGCATTGCCTGAGACATTTGTAACTGGAGTCACCTTTCAGGTGGTATCAAACACCACCTGAAACAGACATCATGTTCACTCTCTGCCCTAGTGTCAGGCCTTCTCATCTCTCTCTCAACAGCGTGTGCAACTTTTCAATAACTGTGGCTGAAAAGCATCCCAGTGGAAAAGGACCAGCAGCCAGCAGCCCAAGAGCCAGTGTGTGCCCAGGTGGCCAAGAAGGCAAATGGCACCCTGGCCTGTGTCAGCAATAGTGTGGCCAGCAGGAGCAGGGCAGTGATGGTCCCCTTGTACGGCACTGGTGAGGCCACACCCCGAGTGCTGTGTTCAGTTTTGGGCCCCTCCATTCAGGAAGGACATTGAGGTGCTGGAGTGTGTCCAGAGAAGAGCAACAAAACTGGGGAAGGGCCTAGAGGGTAAGTCCCATGAGAAGCAGCTGAAGAAGCTGGGGGTGCTCAGCCTGGAGAAAAAGAGGCTCAGGGGTGACCTTATCACTCTCTACAACTCCCTGGAAGGGGGCTGTAGCCAGCTGGGGATTGATCCCTTTTCCCAGGTGACAAGTGGAAGGACAAGAGGGCATGGCCTAGAGCTGCACCTGGAGAGGTTCAAGCTGGACATGAGGACGAAGTTCCTCACAGAAAGAGTTGTTAAGCATTGAAATGGGCTGCCCAGGGAAAGTAGTGGAGTCACTGTCCCTAAAGGCATTCAGGAAATGGCTGGATGTGACACTTAGTGCCAAGGTCTAGTTGACAAAATGTGTGTCTAGTCAAAGGTTAGACTCGATGATCTCAGAGGTCTTTTCCAAACTACTTGAATCTGCAATTCTGTGATGTATTCCTGATCCTAGAGTTCATCTATGGGGTCTAAGGGCATCAACCGGTGCAGTATTTACATTCTTCCAAAGGGAACTGGACCCTAAACTGGAACTACAAACAGCTGTGATTTGTTTCTAATTTAACTCTGCTGTTTTCTACTAACGTTACGCTGCATTTTATACTGATTTAAACTGAGAAAGTAACTCTGAGTACATTTGGACCCTGCTACAAACCCAGTCCAGGGCTAGGCATCTTTAGCAGGGGTTGTCACCTTGGACCCAAGCTGGCTTGAACTCCTCCTGCAGTCAAGCGGTTCTTATCAGTCAGCTGTGGAATTTCTGCTCTGCAGTCTCCTGTGCTTTGGGGTCTAAGTTTGGAAGTCACTACATCTAAGATGTAAAGTCATCTGTGTCTAAGTTAAATACAGGCTATGCTGAGGTCTTTGCACACAAGAGAGTTTTTCAGAGCAAAATACTTCTGATGAACTCATCAGCTTCCAGAACAGGAGATCCTCTGACAAATTAATGTAATCTGCTTTAGAGCTGACCCAGAGGTTTCCTGCATACAGTGCCTCATTTGCAAGGATGGACACAGAGGAGCCTTAATTAGGTGTGTCTTTAATTATTTATTTATTCAGAGTACACATTCATTCACATTGTATTCACCAAGCTTTGGTCAAATCCCAAGCCATTGTCTGCCTGCACGCAAGTATTTACCCAAAGGTATGGGTTTAAACTGATTAACTCCACTGGAGCAAACGCCTGTGTAGTCACTGATATTGGCTTAATACCTCACTCAGAAGTACTCTGAAGTTGGCTGAGATCTTGTACAGATCCTCTTTGAGAGTAAAGTGTTTGCACAGAGGCAGGACTCAGCTTTACTGGGTTGTACAATGGCTGGGCTGAGCTGATACCAGGCTGACTGGGGTGCATGGAAGCTGCATGTCTGGAAGCGGGCTGCTGGAGATCTAGAGATGGAGGACCTCGGCTCCATTCCTGGTGGTGGAGACTGACTTTATTCTTTTGAAGTTTCCAGCAAGATAATGGTGTTTTAGATCAAGGTGAGCAAAGGCTGCCTGTGCCTTCGCCTAGTATGATGTGTCCTTGCCCTGTCCCACAGCAAACTCATTTGCTTTGCAAAGCATTCACAGATGGAAGCAGAAAGGGGTACAAACCCACCCCTTCCAACCCAACTCCACTCTGATGAACCACACACATATTTTCTGCCACTGGGGTTGCCTTCTCATTTAGGTGCTGCCTCCTCATTAAAGAAGAAAAAAAAGTCTAGTTTAATCCTCCTCATGCAGGAGAGAGACCAGAGCAGCAGAGGAGGCGCCCGGCTTTATCAGCCCCGTTTCTTCCTTCAGCTTATCAAAAATGAGCTCCCAGTTGGCTTTGTTTGACTTCTAGGGTTTATTGGATTTGTTGCTTCCCTTCTTCATTTTCATATTAAAGGCTAAGGTTGGGCTGTGATCCTGCAACTGTAGCCTCCAGCTCCTGAGCTGATCCTACCAGCTCTAATTGCTCAGCTGCCTGATGTAATCACCAGGAGCTATATTGTGTGTGTGGCTACAGGCACTTCATATTTTCTCCCCAGCCAGATGAAAAAAAAAAAAAAAAAGAAGAAAAAAAAGTCAATTGGCTCTAGGTCTGTCAATAGTGACTAATCAGGTGCTGTACAATTAATTATGAAGGGGTGTCATTTTAAAACAATTCTGAGGTGGGAAAGAACAGGCCTGGGCCCTTTACCTGCTGGTACTGTTTGTGTTGCTAAGCCAATCCAGGCTGCGTCCTCTATTTCATTTACCTTTTAAACTATTGCCCCCGCATAAGTAAACACTTTCTATAAAGTGTGTGTGTGTGTGCATGCATGTGTGTAAGTGGGTGGAGGGTGATCTGGGAAGCTCTCCACCCTAGAAAAGAAATTAATGATGGGGAGGAAAAAAAAAGAGAGCTGCATAATTTGGCAGTAATTTCTCAAGAATGGCAGGAGATAATAACAGGTGGATGAAATAGAAATAGGAATAGGATGAAAGAGTCTGGGGCTGAATCCCAGTAATCAAAATTGCTGTGAGATACAGAGATGGGGTGGCAGATGTCCCTGCAATGCAAATGCCCTGAGCAAGGAGCCTGGGCTCCCCAGCAGCCACCTACCAGCATGTGTCAAGGGGACAAATCCCTGTCCCACCTAAACTGGCTCTCCCAGGCTCCACTCCCAGCAGTGGCCAACATCTCCCTCCCAATCCCCTGGGAATGTGGCTGCAGAGAGCAGATTCACGTTCCTGCTCCTCACCCTGCTGGCAAAACAGAATTTTCCCTAGCAAAGCAAAACTCATTTTTCAAGGAGAATGGCAAGGGAGCTGCTACTGTCTAGTGCCAGGCTTCGGGCACTGACTGGTGAAATTTTGTGTGTGGAGAGGAAAGAAGGGCAGTCACGGAAATGACAAAACAGCTTAGCAGAAACCAAGTGACAGTGGTAAATGACTGGGATTCATTGAGGGAGCTGTCGGTCATTGAGACTGTGATGACCCTGTGTCTATCACCTGGACTGGTAGAAGATGGGCTGGAAATGTAGAATCCAGGATGTTGGGGGAAAGCCTCTGCTGGGACCACCTCCTTGAAATGCTGACTGCAAGACATCTTCTGGAATGTAGCAAGGGGCAAGTGCCATGCTGTCTCATAGAAAAAGTTAGAAATACCCTGTCCAACCACTTAGCTTGCTAATGCAAAAACTCCACATGGCCCTTTGGCCAAAAATTCTACCTGCAGCACTTGCAATTCTGTTCCATG
>VWYP01019649.1:133505-176947 GCA_013400435.1 Pycnonotus jocosus
AGGGAAAAATCTTCCCGAAATTCCTGTGTGTGAGAGAATGTATAATTGTTAACACTGCTCTTTATTGTAACAATTGTAGAATTACATGGATTATTCTGGATAACAATTTATTAGCAAATGTATTTTAGGAGCAAAATGCCAAGGCAGAGAAGCCCAGTTTTGAACTTTTCAAAATCAAGCATGCTGACTTTGTTCCTCAAAAATTAATTTTCTTCATTTTACTGGTTAGTATTTTAATTGAAAGCAAGCATTAAAGATAGAGCAAAACATTTGATCAAAATGCACATTTATTCTTCAAATTGGAAGACTTGTAAAACCTTATTCAAAGTTCGTTTCAGAGCTTTGTGTGTATTTCAGTATCATTGCTGGCAGAGTCCCCCTCTCCCCACTCTTCAAAAAATCATGTTAGATTGGCTTTGTTAACAGTGAAATATTTAGTACCCCTAACCTCTGTTTCTGTCAGCATTTTGATGACAGCAGCTACTGGATCCCAGCCACAACATTTCCTTGCCCTGTGTCAGAGGACTTTGAAATACGACGTGAGGAGATTCAGTTTGTTGGGACTCTACAATGTAGGGGTTGCCAGCCTGGTTTAGGTCAATCCTTTGTCCTGGTTTTGAAGTCTTGCAGCAAGAGCATGGAAATGCATTGCTCAGAGAAAAAGCTTTACCCTGAATCATCCTGGAGCCAAGTCAGTCCCTGTAGAATGGCACCGTGGCACTGAGCAGTGGCCAGCCTGAGGTTACACAGCAAAGCAAAATTAACGGATGTAAAAGTGGAGGTTACAACATAAACATGTGCTCAGATACTGGTGTAATGAACACAGTATAAATATTTAGATGTGTTCCTACATCTAATTCTTATACTCATCATTCTTATGTCAAATGGTTTACAAAAGGCAAAACTGTATTTCAGTTACAGGCACGGCTTCATAATTCTTCAAGTTAATTAAGGCATCTAAATGTGCTTCATGTCTGTCGCCTCTGCTTCGTAAATGGCACATACCTGGGGGTAATTAAATGCTTTTCATATCAGTGACAGTAATGGCAGCTTAGGTGTCCAGCCTCAGGGAAAAGCAGCAGCTGTGAGTGTCATTTGTACATCTCCAATGAACAGATTGTTGTTTGTATCATGTGTGCAGACATGTAGGGCAAGAATTAATCGTGGTTTGGGATCCCTTCATACTGAGTGTGAGAATCCTGGTGCTGGTGTAGATGCCCCACGGATGGCCTGCTGTGCTGATGGGTGCCCAGGGACACAGGAATGCTTCTGCCAGCCCTGATGTCAGAGCAAGGGGCCTGTGGGTGCCACCTTCCCAATATAGCTGCAGTACTGTGTGCCTTGTGTTGGCCCAGAGCACCTCTCATCGCTCTCTTTCTTTCTCTGTGCCTTTATGCATAAGCTGCATAACTGGCTGCACTGGCAAGGGAGGAGAGGGGTGGCCTGTCCCCAGCTGGAGTGTCCCTTTGCAAAGGAGGGTGAGCAGAGGATGAGGTGCCACCCACAGCAGAGATGTCTCCAGGGTGGCCTGAGGGTGGGCTGCCTATGGTGGTCCCAGAGCCTCAATGGCAACTGAGATCTGCTTGGTGCCAGGCGGGGAATCTCCCTATGCCAGGGGAATCCCTACCCGGCCACTTCATAGTGTTTTTAAGGACAGCAAGGAGCCTTATCATGTTTCCACATCTGCTCCAGATGCTTTGCATTCCAGCAATGCTCTGCAAAGGTGCTGAACCCTACAGCATCTCTCCAAAGAGGACTCACTCCTCGCCACCTTGGCAGCTGTCAGCTTCCTGCATGCAATCCAAGGGGAAGGGAGCGCCCCGCTCTCAAGGATGTCCCTGCAGAGCTGACAGCAGGTGACATAGCCCTGCCCCTCGGCCGTGTCAGCAGGACCGCGAGTGGCAGCGGGAGCTGTGTGTGCAGGAAGGCTGGGCTGCGTGCAGCCAAAGTTCAGGCAAACACTGGGGAGCAGAAATGGTTTCCGACACAGTGGCACCAAGGCTGCTTTGGCCACTTTTGGGTTTCACCTTGAAGCGCAGCCAGAGCACAGGGTGCTGCTGGCATTGGTGTCTGTGCAATGGGGTACGGCTCTCAGGGAGTGCCCTGTTCTCAGAAGAGGGAATAATTAATAAATGCCTCTCACAACATTTTCCAAAGTGCTGCTACCCATCAGTCCCTAGCCAAACCCCAGTGCTCTGCTGTCTCTTTGCTGTGTGGGGGATCAGCATGACCTGTCCTCCATCTCCCTCTATCTCCCATGTCTGTGCTGTTTCAGGGCTTCTTTCTCTTTAAGAGGAAACCCGGCGGAAGCCTAGCTATTCAATATTGTTTCATATTATTTGGCTGTGAAACAATTTAATTTGTTTATGGCTCTAAAGGTCAGATTTGACTGTTGCCTAAATTTCTAGAGAATAAAGAATGCATCAGACTGAATGGGACTTCACGGTATGACCAACTGGAGAAAGAGAAGGGGCCTAGTGAGAATATTTAACTGGAACAGCAAGGCAAACTTACCTTCAGCTCAGGTTTAAAAGCCTAGTCAATCATTACACATTTTTTATTATTTACCTGGTACAAAATCCCCCTGGGTGAAGGAGTAGAAAAACTCACAGGCCACACTCTTTCAAATTTTTAGTAGCTTGCTCAGCATTTTTTCCTCTGTCTCAGGACAAGCTGAAATTATACGGGTTATGATGGTACCTGCGGATAGAGGAGAAATAAAGTGGAAGCACATTGTGATTGCAGCTCCAAGCAGGGGTGTTTGTAACAGTGAAGAGAGCAGGGGCAGCCAGGGACTTTGAGAAGGAAGGTAATTCTCACACAGTCATCAGAAGACAAAGGTTGCATTTACACCTGGCCAGAAGGTTTAATCATCTACTATTTCCAAACATTGCAGGCTCACAATCTGTTGTGTCTGAGATCATAAAACATAATCACAAACTGGAGACAAGAGACCTGGGGCTTGATTGACCAGACCTTATCTTTTCTTTTTCTTCGTTCTTATTTTTCACTCAATTTTCTGCCNAATTTTCGTTCTTCTTTGTCTCACTTGCATCAAGAGCACTTGGGAGATAGATTACCTGCTTGCTAAGATCTCTCTCCTAGGCTTTCAGGGAACAGAAATGGTGGTAAACGGACCAAAGAGAGAGAAGTATTCAAAGAGAACCAGGTACAAACCTATCATAGTTTGCTTTTCCAGGTCCTACCACAAAAACAACTAACATTCAACCACCTGAAACACTGGGTGTAGGTGGCTTTCATCTGTCTTTGGGGGAAGGGTAAAGTTATGGTAATATTGAAAGAGAATCTGGTAGTGATGGGAGGGTTTCTGGGTAAAGTTAGCCACATTTTTGCAGTTTGAGACTGTAATTGGTTTCCTCTGTACCTGTGAGGTTGGTGAGGAGGTTTATCGAGGAGGTTTACCATCAGGAACTCTCATAGCATGGAAAATCTGGGGCAACATCACTTCTGCTTCCCTCATCCCATCGCCTCTGCAGGGTCTTTGCCGTCTGCCCATGGCCAGGCTGGCAGAGAGGAGCCAGGTGTTTCTCACCTGATATTCCTGATGGTTTGTACAGAAAGGGTGGAAGGGCCGTGTCCCAGCCTCGGCTCCCGCCCGGCTCCAAAGCCTTGTGTCGGCATTAGGGAGGGACCCCGGAGGAGATGATGCTGCTTTGCACCTCGTTTGGGTGTTACAGTGTGGATTCATCATCAAAGCACTTAGTGCGGGGAGGAAGAACTGGCCCTGTTGAGATGAAGGGTTGCCCTTGCTGACTTCAAAGGGGGCTGAATTTAACCCTTTGCCTTCAGTGGGGTTTGAGCTCCTGGTTGGAATTAAGCACGTGCTGTTTCTGGATTTGGACCTTCCTCACTTTGTTTGAAAGGGGAAATAAATAATCCAGTTGATTTGCAGTAAATCATCATCTACCTGATGATGCCTCTGTGTGCTTTATGACTGCCAGCTCTATGAGTTCCCTGCTTTAAAAAAAAATAAAAAAAAATAGAGTGGGAGCAATAAGAGCTTCCCCAGGAGCAGTTCATCAAACAAGGCAGGCTGGAGAGCCATCTGCCCCTGGCACTGCCTGGTGCCTTCGCGGTGTCCCTCGCCTGGCTAGGGCTGCCTGCCACCTGATGAGAGTGGCATCTTTGATGTCGTCTAGGGCAGCAGCCATACACAATTGCATAATCAAGGTCACTGGAAAATTACACAAAACTTTGCCCAGGTCTATTGGAAAAAAGAAAAAAAAAAAGTGAAGCACTTGCAAAAAAAAAAAAAAGCCCCCAAAACCCCCAAAAACCAGCCACCCAAACGCCTGCTCTTGCCACCAACTTGCTACTCTGTGTGAATACACATACAGTGCCAAGCTGCCCCCTTACACTGTCCTGCAAGCATTGACAAAAAATTATATTATCCACATTAAGGCAATTGCAAATTTTCCCTGGTAGCCACATGAATTCGTCCTTGTGGTTTTCCCTGTCTTTCCTTCAGCTACAGTTTCAAGTAGATAACAATGATGTGCAAATGCAAGAAGTAATAGTCTCACGCTTTGCATTGCTGAATGCTGACCTTCTGAGGATTTTAAGACTCAGGGTGGTGAGTTTGGTTTCACATGCCCTTAGGAGCTATCAAGTCTTTCCAAGTCTTGATAGAGAAAACAGTCAGCTTGAAAATCTGCAAATAATTTTTGAAAATAAAATAAGAAAAAAATCCAGAATTTAACTCCAGAAAAAGAGAATTCTTGGAGAATTTTTTGTTATTCCCCCAATATTTTTCCACTTCCATTTGTGAGGAAAGTCATGGACATGGCATAAAGAGGAAGAACTCGTAGCTTGAAAGAAACCAGGGCTAAAAAGTAGAGTAAGAAAAAAGTCCTGAAAAGTTGAAGGATTTTCCTTTTTTTTTCTGAAAAAAAGAAAAAAAATCCCTGGGGAAAAAAATCATCTGAATGCCTTGCTGGCCAGGTGCTCTGTGTCAGGGAGTGTGCAGGTCCAGCCCTGTTGGCCCAGCTGGACTAGCAAGGGCCATGTTTCCCAGCAACTGCCTGCTGTCCATCCAGTGGGGACATCCTGCTGGTGTTACACCACCAAAATGGGCCACAAAGGTCCAGGCAGTGCTGGGCAAGGCACTGTGACACCCTTTTGAAAGTCTTATACATTTAACTCTGAATTGACATTTCTGACTAGCCCCTTCTTGCAGCCTAGTCATTTCTGGGCAATTTGAGTTAGTCTCCTTCCAATTTCTGCCCTGTAAAAACTCTTCTTCAAGCCTTTCCCAGTTTCCTGAGGAGGGTTTGATGACTGTCAGTATTTCTGGTCATGAGAATATTGTGGCAGAAATTTTAAGCTTCTCTTTCCATAGACCCAGGTAAATGAGTGATATGAAATTTGTTTCCTAAATTCTGGAGTTCAGGTATGCTAGAAACAAAGCCATCTTTACCCCCCACAGCAGAAGGGGTTTTTTTCTTTCCATTCTTCACATCATACATGGAACAATAATTTGAACCCGTCATCTTTAAAAGTTTGAAAATTTAATAAACTCTTTATCCTATTTTTATTTGTGAGGAAGATGCTAGTAAAAATCCCCATGGCTTTCCAAGCCTATATCATATCCTCTAAAAGAGAAATCAACCTCCTTAATCACATTCTTAAGCCAGAGGACTTAACTGTAGTCTAGGAGTTGAAGGGAGGACACAGTTCACCCTAGAGAGTTTCCCTTATGCTCTTGTTTTGGTTTTTGGTGGGTAAAGATCCTTATGCTCAAGCCACTGACATCTGTAGGGTTGTACTGCTTATATTATCTCTGATGGGCACTTTGTTAAATCTTAAGTAGTTTAAATTTCCATCATCTAATTTCATGCTGGAGAAAGAAAAAAATAAGATATCCATCCTGGAGAGCTCCTAAATGCCTGTGGGCACCTTTTCACAGATGGCTGATGTGCAACCAGGCACTCCACTTGATGTCAGCTACCAGTTCCTCTGTCATCACAACAGAGTCACTTTCCAGTTTTCTAAAACTTACATTACAACTGACAAAGCATGTAGTAGATCAATCTCTCCAAGAACCTTTGGTTCCTTGCTCAGGAATGAGATGGAAGTTAAATGCTGGGGGTGGAAAGCACAGATAGGAGCCAGCACATGGAGATCTTGCTCTCCATTTGTTAAGAGAAACTGCAGCAGGCCCAAGGAAGTGCCTTGTTTAGCATTTTTTTTCCTCCAAGAGTTGTTACTCATGGTTTAGCTCTTGAAGGCTTTCCTCTGCCCTCCAAGGAATCACCTTGCCCTCGTGAAAAGGGGTGGTTTGGGGCTGGGTACCCAAGAGCCTCACAGAGCCAGCAATTTCTCCATGTGTCCATTCCAGCTGCAGGGTGAAAAATCAGTGAGAATTTACAGGAATCTGGCTAAACCCATGCCTGGCCTGTTGGAGTAGTGGGATGGCTCTGGGGCCATGGGCAGGGCAGAGGCCTGGAAAGCCAATAAATCCAGGAACTCTGCTTGCTTGGCTGCTTTGTGCAGAGATGTAATAGTACCAGCTGGGACATACCCCTCTCGCACATACCTCGAGCGTTTTCTGTCACCCTCAGAACATTTCCTGGATTAGCAGAATGGCTCTTCAGCTATAATTTTTGTTGAAATATCTTGCTTTAAACCTAGAGAGCACCAATGAAGGCCTCAAATCTGTAAATCAGCTGCACTTTGGAAAACAAATCATTGCAGTGGAGATTTGCCAAGCCAATTTTCTGTGCTCATTCATTATGTAGTTTTCACTTTATGAGCTGATTTAAACCGACCATGCTCCAACTGTACCAGTTGCATCCAAGATAGGAGCCTGATTTACACTTTGAAAATGTGAACTGCTCCATGGCTGCATTTCCAGGAGGAAGAAATTCTGCAAAGAGAGATCATTTGGCAGCACCCATAGGCCTTATGGGCAAGAGCTTGCTGGTTGCCTCTGCATACCTGCTTGAGCTGGTGAGGTGTTACTAGTGAAGGGAAAGGTGTGATGTTCTTATGTGCTGCAGAAAAAGGGGTGTCTTCCAGGGAGAAAATGACAAGACAGCTCCAACAGTGATTGCCCAGTGGGAAAGCAGAAGATAAGAAGGAAGAGTGGAGGAAGCATGTACGAAAGTAAAGGGGCACCTGGGAAAAGGAGTAGCAGAGGAGAGGCAATGGGGATGTGGACATTAACACTTGCAGTCTGTGAAATGGCAGTGGTGGACAGGCAGCACCCATGGCCTGTGAGAAGAATGGGAAGAAAACAATGGAAAATTTTATACTTATTTAAGTGGCCACATAAAACTCAGCTCAAAAATACTCTGCCTTCACTCAGGATGTCTGCAGGGGCAGTGTGAGATGGTGTGTCTTCACCAGCACTGTAACAGCCATTAGGGAGGAATGAGAGCAATGGTTTTTAGTTTTTCTTCTTGGCTTTGAAGGTTTCTGTAGTTCTGAGGTTTCCTGTGGTAAAGTGAGACAGATTTGGTAAAAAATTGCTTGACTCAAACACTTAATCAGCACTGCTAATAAATTATTAAGGTTATTATTATGTTATTATTAGGTTGTTAACCTTAGGTATTTATTTTTTTGAAGTAAACCTGTTAAAAAAACTTTCTCTCCCATTTTCAGCCTTCCCAATATTTTTTCCCTCTGGTGTCCCTGTGAGATCAGAATTTTTTTAATTGCAGTAGTGTGACTGAGCTTCACCTCAAGTAACTTTGTTCCAGTTGCAAGCAAGACAAATACAAAAGTGGAATTGCTGTCATACAGTGTAGTTTCCACACCATTTTTGCAGCTCCTGTAAGTCTGTGCAATTACAGAGACTTTGAGATGAACTCCACATATTCCTTCCTTGCTCATGGGAAAGACTTTCAGGCTTGTTGAAGGTTATTATAATAATGTTATATTGGCAAATTAAGAAATACCCATAATTTCTAAGAACACACAATTATCTACATCTATCATAAAGCTTATTTCTAAAGAACTTTTCTTCAAAGTGAAAATGGGCTGCCTTGTTATTAATATTGCAGCATCCTTGTTTTCTTATCTTGGTGAGTAAAAAAAATCAATGTACAGGGAATAGGCTTATACACAGAAATATGAAATCCAGAACTGGTAGATGTGCATGACTGAAAAAAGAAAACCTGGGTTTGTAAAATTCTCTGGTTTCACATTTATCCACTCATAGGATTAAGGAGATTGAAAATAGTTGAACAGATTCGCATAAGAACAATTGTTATAGCCTCTATCAAAACAGTATTACTGATATCCTCTTTAAAATGCTTTTTGCTGCCAGAAGTAGAATGAAGAAGCCTTTGTGTAAAATCCCACTGAGTCACCTGTGCTAAGACTGTGTGAAATGCTTGGAAGTGCAGCTGTTGGAGATGCTGGAACCCTGTGTTTTCCAGCTTCTGTGAAATTCCAGGTACATTTCTCCGGTGGTGAATAACAATAATAGATCCCCTTGACAAGCTCTTTTATGTGGATAGTAATTAGGAGTGGCAATTATCATACTAGTTAATCTGAGTAACATTTACATCGGCTCATTTCTGGTGTTCCTCCCGGTACTGCAATTCCCTTTCATGTAGTCAGAAGTATGTATCCCATCATCATCTTTCTAAGGAGGTGATCACAATCCCTCACTTTGGGTATGTCCTTCCTTCACGTGGATCCCTTAAGAGATTGTTATCTACACTTCAATGCCTTCTTCCCCCCTGCAGCTGTAAGCATCTTGAGCCACCTCTTCCTAGCATCTTCCTTGCTTTCAGTATTTCCAAGAAGTCATCCTGGTGGGATATCGAGGAACTGAATGTGGTGCCAGGGGTGTTGAGAATTCCCCAATAAGAAGGCCGACTGCATTTTACAAAAAGAGCAGTTGTGCAAGGATGGGCAGGACAGATGGCTGAACCTGCAGAACGAGTTTCAGTCCTAAATGCTCTGAACGCCGTAAACGCTCCGTGGCTTTTCTTTTTTTCTTTTTGAAAGCTGAAATATATTTGGGAAGTACTTGTTCAAACTACAGACTCAGTCAAATATTAACAAGTGGAAACTGAGCGGGAGGAAAAAAAGATACTTTGAAGGGCTCAAGCATGTGTGGGTTCTCGCTGTATTTGCCTAACTATAATCACCGGGGCCACACTCGCGACAGGCTGAAATGTTGCCGTGAATAGAAAGTATACCATAAGGGTTCTCAAATATGAAAGTGGGGCTGGAACAAAGAGCAGGCAGCAGACAGACTTCCCCTGTTAACGATTGCTGGCCTGTCACGCTGGTGCCAGCAGTCTCAGCAATCCTGCCGGGAGCGGGCGGCACTATCTCAATCCCGAGGTGACGGCGCTGCTTTGAAACCCTGCCCACACGCCGTACTCCTCGCTACCGCCTCGTCCCGGGGGAACGAGCATTATCTCTCCGCTTTTAAGAGTGTTTGCTTTAAAGATGATTTACCACACTTGACAATTAGCGAATTTCCTAAATTCAGCCGGAGGTATTGTTGTTGTTATGTGCCGTGCAGAGCAGCGCCGCGGCCGCAGCGCGCAGGAGGTCACCCTCTCCCGGCGTGCGGCAGGTTGCTCTCAACACACGCCCAAGGTTCTCCAAGGCTGTTTCCCTTTGCAATCCCGTGGCTCGGGATGTCCGTGGAGACGTGAAAACCTTCCGATTGAAGAGCAGAAAAAACCAAAGCTGTAACCCAGTCTTGCAGGCATGTCAGCACACCACTGAGTTAGGACTCCTCTCTCTGGTGTAGCAGGAACAAACACACAGCTGAAAATGCTCCATACAGAGTTTCCAACTTTTTTTCCCCTTGCTATTTTTTAAAACCCCCATATTTTAATCCTGTTAATCAATGGGGTATCATCTCCAAAACAATACCTATGGATCAGTAATGAATGTGATCCACTTGGTGCTAATGTGATTTTCTTTTAATTTTGTTGCTGACTCAGAATGCTCTTCCTCCACTCAAATGTGAGGAAATACAAGGAGTTATTGTTTCATTTATGTTTCATTGGGAAAACTACCAAAACCTTTATGTTAGAATATTTGACTACAGTGATAGCAACATTTCCCTGGACTTCTGCTTAATATACTTTTAATATTTGTTTTCCATATGTTGGTTCTTTTAATCTGTTCTTATTAAAGTCTTCCATGTTTCAGTAATTTTGTCCCTGTGTTTCTTTTGAAGAAGGCAAGTGTGTGTACTGAAAGATTAGATTATCCTGTTTAAAAAAAAAAAAAAGAGAGAGAGAAAAGGGAGAAATGTCTTCAAAATGAAGCACATCAAAAGTAAAAGTAGGTGACAAATGTTAATATTTGCAAAGTGCTTCTGCTTTGATCCTGCATTTCTATTTTTTTAAGAGCTTGACAAATGTGTCCTGTGGTTTGGCTCAAACCTCTTTGCCTAGTGCTTTACTTGACCCACAATCTATTTGATCTTCCACTTGTTTTTCCTTCTGTCCAGGAGGCCTCTGGACTTGACAAAGGCTAGTTCTTATCTTCCACTTGCTGCTGTTCAGGGAAATAATTTTTAATTTTTGGTTGGATTAGGTTATTGTGTCTATTTATTTAGACAGTTTCTAAAGAGACATCCACTTTGCTGTTATTTGGGATGGTTCCCTTCCCATTTCCATGCCAGTAACAGCTATACCACATCAGCATCTGGTTTGGCTGATTGACTCTGGCACCAGATGTGAGGAAGACATGGCTGCTGGAGTGCCTGACTTGGATGGCAGGCTGCCACTTTGTTTCTACAGTACAATTTCCAGGCATGCTGTATCCAGTACCTGAGCTGACAAGTATTTAATACACCAGGCACTTTCAGGGGCTCTGGACTGGCTACAGCTCAGTAAAATGCACATGCTTCTATAGCCCCCAAACACCCATCTCAGTGTACCTGTTGTGGTTCCAACCCCAGTATTGTCTGCAGAGTGTCTGATCTGCTTCCACTATGCTGCTTGCACAATCCCAATATTGCCCAGCTCAGTAAGAGCCATCCTACAGCCCAACAGCCCCAGCAATCTGGAAGAAGCTTCTGCAAGTATGAACGTTGGCCATAAAAGTTGACGTGTGATTTATGGCCTGTTTTATGGCATCAGCTCCCTTATTGCCTCTCGAGAGCCCGTCCTCCTGAGAAACCATAACCCACAAACCACAACTGAGGGAAGCATGGAGTTTGGAGCTGCCATTTCAGCCAAGTAGGCCAGGAGGTGCAGCATCTTCCAGCCATCCTTCCCACAGGCCACTCCAGCAGCTCCAGGCACCAGGGCACATCTCGTGGCATGTCTCTTCCTCAGGAGCTTTCTCCTGTGTTTAAACCGATGGAGAATAAACCATAAATTGGAGTAGAAGATGCCTGTTTATGTGTCAATTGGGGAGCACCCCTCTACAATCAAGTGAGCCCCCATGGTAGTGTTGCCCCAAGGCCTTGGGTGCTGACAGTGAAGTTGGTGTTATTTATGCTGCTCCCAGGTTTCAGGACAGAGTACATCTGTCAGGGCTCCCATGTGCTGTGCATTTGCTTTCTGGAGACACGTTTAGGATATCGTTTGCATTGCAGATGTGTGGCTCCATTGCACTCAGCTTCTGTCCTCATAAAAAGCTATTGACAGAGTGAAATCAATTCCACTGCCATGGCAAGAGACATGTATGTTTTGAATAAGTGTGAATGTGAGGGATGAAGGGAAGCTCACTTTTGGGAGCAACAATTACAATGCCTTGCTTAATTGGAGCGGTCAGGCAGGATGTTACAACAGTTGAAAAGCTTTGCAGATACATTTCTTGTCTTTAATGGGAGTATGATACCTGCCAGCTCTCCAGCTGTTTCTCTCTCCTGCAGAATGCATGCCATCAAGTGTGTGAAGAAGAGAAGGTATGCAGCAGAGCAGATCAAGGTTCAGATTTTCACAGGCACAATTGTCTGTCAATTAAAAAAAACCTAAACAAAGCACATAAAAAATTCTGAGAATGAGGAAAAACTGTGGTGATGGCACTCAGAAAGAGCCTCGCTAGGTAAACACTCCAACATCATAGGGGCCTCCTTTGTGTTTGTCCATCCCTTTCCACTCACTCATTTTTCATGCGGACTTAGTTCTTTTTGCACTTAGAATTATATGACTCCTTTGCCTGTCAACTTTGTATCTTCTAATACTTTACCCATAATGAGGCACTCTGCCTTTGGCTGGCAGGATACTTTTCTTCTGGTGAGAACTACTTTGTTTTCTTTTAAAAAAAACACCCGTAAAACAATGAAAAATCTCACTCAAAAAATGGCACCAGGGTTTTGCACCTTTCTTATTTCAGGGAGTATCTGCAGCCAGATCAGCTATTGCTTTCCAAAACTGTTTTCACAGGCATTTCCTGAAGACAGACTATCAGATAAAATGCTGACTTTAGCCTTTTCTTTATCCTCTGCCTAGGGTATGATTTTATTGCTCTTGTTTTTGCAGTTTCTCTCTCTGGGTTTTGCTGAAAGCACAGTTCACAAGGAGTTCTGATGCCACTGTCAAAGAAGCTGTGCATGTTTCTGCTGGATAGATTGCTCTATGAATTATAGCCAAACTAAGTTAAACCACTAATCACAATTAAGGAATGAACTTGTTGGGTTTTTTGGTTTTGTTTGTGGGGTTTTTTTTGGTTTTGTTTTGGTTTTTTTTAAGACAGTCTTTGTAAGGATTCCTCTGCTTGAAGGCTGTCTCTGATGGACAAAGACTGCTGTAATGTCTCTTATTCCACCTTTCAGTCTGCAGGAATGCAAGTGGAGAGTGGAAATAACTAATTCTTGGTGCTGTGCTGGAGTCCTCTCCACTGGCTCGTCAGCCTCAGAATGTCAGAAATATTGTTACCTTACCTCTGAGCAGGCCCAGTCAATATTTAACTATTTGGTTGCTTCTGAGGCTGCAAGTCTGCAGTTTTTCCACAATGGTTATCAGCAAGAGGATGTACAAAATTACTCCTTAAACATAGTGCTGGTTTGTGTGGAGTAAAACATCCAGCAAAATGATCCAAACCATGGAAAAGGGAGGATGTAGAAAAATTTATTATAGTATTAAATATTTTAGTAACAATACAGTTTCCCGCCTCCCCAGTAGCCTTCTCTTATGCTTTCTCCACACATTGTTATGATGATATGTAAATTTCCTTGCATTTCCTAAGGAGAAGACCAAGCAAAATCCTTGTGTCAGGCCACTGGTTCGGTCAGCAATAATTGGTTTGCAGGAAGATAGAATCATTGCTAAAGGGAAGGGTGTACATGAGGTTGAGAGTCCCAAAATGCAACCTCTCTGAGGAGCTCCTCTTTTTCTTGGACAAGTGACCTGCTGCATTGTGTCTCAGAACTACAACCTAACAGGAAATGTGTCATGTAGGAAACAAGAACTTTTGAACAACATCTGAGCATCTGGATCCCAAGGGAGGGAATTCATTCCACTTACTTGAAGTCTAGATGTTTCATTTCAGCTAATTGTCCTAATTGTCGATGGCCACAGAGGTTTAATGGAAAGGAGTGATTTAAACTAGATAAGAAGCAGAAAAGGACAGTGAGGAACACAGTAAGAGGAGGAGTATCAGGCATCTCTCTGAAGATCACCCTCTGCATGCATACATTACTGCTTGTTTAGCACTGGCATTTGTTACCTTCTCCACAACCAAACTGGAATCCCAACACTTCAAATTCTACTGCAGTTCTGATTTCCTAGTTGATGTTGCTCGAGTAAGTTCCGTAAGTGCATGTGGGGGTTGACTCCCTCCACAGAGAAGGGCTAACTGATTGGTGTGGGAGAAAAATTCCTATGCCTCTGTGTGGTTATATTTCTCCTCTGGGTCTTCTGTTTCAGCCCAAGCACAGCCCTATTGGTGGGGAGATTCCCAGCACCATGCCTCAGACAGAGCCTAAGCCAGGGGGATAATGCCAGCTGTGGCCACCACAGAGGACCCCTGAGGCTGTGCTCACGTTCACTGGCTCTTCTAGACGCTGTGCAAGATGGGAAAAGCCTATCTTTTGCTTTTGTACCTGCAGAAGTGTAAGTGGCTTTTTGCCTTGGCATGAGCAGAGCCAGGAAGCCTCCAGGGAGGATGGAGTAGCAAGAAGAAAAATCTGTGCAGCAATTTGTAGAATGGAAACTTTTATAAGCTGAGGTGGTTCAGCGTTGTTATAACACCTGTCAAAGGTAGGAAGGAATACCTTGACCCTTCCCTAGTGCTGCTCAGTCTGGTGCTGATAGAGTGATGGATGTTACTTACACAGGGATAAGGGGGAGGCAGGAGCAAGGGCTCATTCTTTCCAGAGAAACATATTACAAAAAAGGTGCAGATTTAGCAGGTCTGAAAGTGCTGGGCAAGAGAAGGAAAGGATAAGCATGTTAAGAAGAGGAAAATGAGTACAGCTTAAAAATGAGCAAGTAAGCAGAATTAATCTAAAACCTGAGACTTGAACACAGCTTTCTTCTTTTTTTTTTTTTTAATTTTATTTTCTTTCTTTTTTTTTTTTTTAACTTGAATCTTGCTTGTTCATAAATATCTTACATGAACTATTTTTGATTTTAAGGAAGGGGGCCATTGCTGGATCTTACCAGAATTAGCTTGCAAGATGTAGCACCATGAAATGTTCAGGCAAGATTTGTACCCTGCCTCGAGATGGGAAGTTCTGGAAATCACAAGAGAATTTGTAATTTTTAGCTCCATTTAGTTCCATTTTGGAGATGCAAGAAATTTTATCTTGATCCAACAAGACGAGTAACTGTGTCTGACTTTTACATGTGTGAGTAGCTGTTTTATTTTTATATAACTAATGCAGAGGCTCACCGTTACAGCAAGTGTTACATAGGTAGAGAGAAACCCCAAAAAATCCTTCCTCTGTGAGATCCTATTAGGTACCCAGGTGTTTGTGAAACATCCAGAGTGAGGTGAATGCCACCATCTTGTGAAGTTTGTTCTTACCTCATGTTGCCTGGGTTCAACCTTTTGCCTAATAAGATGTAACTAATGTTATTTATGCAGGTAAAATTAATAATTTTAATGTAATACCAGCCTCCCATGTATAGCCTGTTATTGCCTTCATACAATTAATTAGCAACCAGCAGGACTGTCTGAACCTTGTGCATTATTTGAGTTCTGCATATTAGCATTAATCATAGACTGATCAAGACAAATCTTTAAAGGGATAGGGAAAGACAATCTTCTGCCTGTTTCTTCTGATATTAGAGTTTGTCTTTCTGCTTGATGTCACAGACAGGAGGCTTGTTTTGCATTGTTCTCTCTTGCAGATGACTGACATAGACAGTGTCCATCATCAGCACAGCCATCTGATACACTCTTGCCTTTCCTGAAATTTGCCAAACTGCTGGCAGGAAGGGCTGGAAGTCGGCATGCAGGGCTGGAAGTCTGCTGTTGCACTCACAAAGTGGAGTCATGGTGTGCCCTGGCATTTCTCTTTGCCCCCTCATCTTCCATTTGCTGCTTTCTGTTGCATTTGGAGCCAAGCAGCTCAAATCATCTTCATTTCCCCAATCTCCTCAGAAATGACCAAACCAGTTCTGCCAAAGAGCAAGTGCTGGAGGCTGTAAGTGAAGCCCTGGGTAATCTGTGCCTTTTATTCAAGGCTCCTGTAACCCCCTCAAGAAAATGATCATCATGGCTTTTATTTAGGTCATTAGTGTGGCTGTAGCCAAAACCCAGTTTGCCACAGATCTTTGTGCTCTGGCATGAGAGCTCTGGGAGCCTGGTATTTTGCCTTGCTTGGCTCTCCTGTGCTCTTAAACAACAACATAACATTTCAAGAAAAAACTGAGGGCTTTTTTTTTTTTTTTTCTGGATAAATGGCTTTCCAAGAAATATGTCTGAAAATTTCCAGTAGTCCCTCTTGATTTTAACCCATCACACCCTACAGACCCAGAGTTTTTCTGCTGAGAGCAGCTACGGAGATTTTCTGTCTGCTTTGCTTCTCCCTTGCCTTCCCCCACATCCTCCATTTTCCCTCTTGTATTATTACCTTAAACAATGCCTTTTTGGAAAGCATACCCTTTTGAGAGGTGCTTTGTTAAAAAGCAAAACAAAAACACAAACCCAACAGCAAATAACAAACTTCCCCGAAATTCCCACAGAAACAAATAAGACAGCTTTGAAATCATAAAGCACTGGCACACGGCGGGTGCCACTGAGCGCAGATGTTACAGCCCTAGCAAACCACAGTTGCCCTCCAGTTGCCCTGCTGACTTATTTTTCAACTTCCATTTGATGCTCTTCCATCAAGCCCCAAGGTTTCCAGGCTCAAGTACCAACATCCACAGAGACCCGCTAACTGGCAGCAAAAGACCCGAGCGTGTACAGAGATATTGTTCCCTCTGCTTCCTCCCTCCCTCCACGTCTTGGCATCTAAAAGGGCTCCCGAGGGACGTGGCTACAATGGGAAAGGTGCATTAGACACTGTGTGCTCATAAGTGTGTAGACAAAGGAAAGCTCAGAAAGCTGGAGAACCTGGTACGTATGAGGATGAGGGATTTTTTTCCACAAACCAGGAGCTGCTGTTCTTCCTCCCTCAACCCTCACGACCTTTCTGGGAAGACAAAGAGTAGGGGCCCCACCTGCAAAGTGCCCTTAGCTAACCCTCAAACATTTTTGCAGGCAGAGAACAGCTGAGCTCTTCCATTCCAGACAGGAACCTGGAACTCCCTGTGTCTTGACTACCAAATAAGTACCTTATGGTGGGTGCATCAAAATAACCACACCATGAAAAAGTGTCCTCTTTGCACTGCTCAGTGTTCATGAAGAACAGACAGATGAGGTGCAGTGGAAAAAAACCACCTCGTAGTCCTTTCTCATTTCTTTTTAAAATTGCTTATGATCATTAATGCTACAACCTCACCAATTGTTTGGAGACTGTGTTTATAATTTAATCTTTGGAAGGGCCTTAGGACTACTGGATTCATCATATCATTTCTTCTAGAGGAATTTGTGTATTTTAAGCTATCCTCTGGGCCCAGGGCTGTATGAAGTGTTCACACCCTTTCATTGTGTTCAGCTAGCATGAAGATGCATTGGGGATTCTTTATGTCCTGCCACATCTGTGGTGTTGATATCGCAGGGCCGATTTCTCCTGCCAGATACTCCCGGGTAAAGCAGCCTGTGTGAGTCTCTCACAGCACACACAATTTGTGTGGAGGGAATTGTATAAGACCTTCTTTGCATTGTCCTACCAATGACCCCTTCTGTAATCAGGCAGAAATCATGCTCCTGAAGAGTGGGAGGTATTGCTGCTTCCATGCTGGTCTGTTCCTGGGCCCCCGCTGCACAGACATTGCCAACAGTAACAAATTGCTCTGAGTTATGTGCAGTGGCTTAGTGATGTGGACTAGTTATTTATTAGAGAGGGAGCTGAGGCATCAGCAAAGGGCAAAAGAGTGAGCAAAAGAAAAATCCCCAATCAAATGAAATGAAGCTGCCTTGTCAGGCAGCCCTCCTGCAAAACTGCTCTCTCTTCTGGAACCTTCTTTATATAATGGTGGGATTGCATGCAGAATTTTGCAAGTAAACCCCTTAAACTAAAGGAATGTCCCCACAGGCTGTGGATAAAGGTGACAGAGTTGGGCTAAACTGCACTTCCAGAGGTGGCAAATCAGTGATTTATTGTTTCATTAGTCACAGTTTCCTAAGCACAAACCTGTCTGTGATACTGATTGCCTTGCTCAGAGGCACCTTTTGAAGATATATGATAAAGATAAGGGACCTCCTCCCAGGCACTTGGAAAGAAAAGGCAGCTCCAGAAGAGTGAGGGCCCTGTCTGGTAAAAACCAGACCAATGGAGGTCACTGGAGCAGCATTCATTGCCAAGAAAGTCCTGTGTTTGTTTTTACTTGGAAAAGAAACTTTGAAGTTTAACACCATGGGTCTATAATGTGGGCATTGCAAAAATGGGAGGAGAGGTCTTTATGGTGATTCTTTAATTGTGATATTGATGTGCAAAGGTGATGCCATTACACTACTAGTCTGCAAACATAATTAAGTTTCACCCTCATTGATTGAATTCAGTTTGCCCAGCACAGGTTTCTTGCTTTTTTTCTTCTCTTCAGTCACTTAACGGTCACCCATATTAATACTCAGTACATTTTCCTCGTGCAGAGTCCTGAAGGGGTGGAGGTGCTCTGGAGAGGACACTGTCAGCTCTTGGTAATCAAAGGACTCCACAGTCAGAATGGGATGTGACAGCACCATGACTCAGACCTGTAAAGATCTGGAGCAGAAGAATTGATGGGAAGAGGTGTTGATGCAACCTCCAGTGCCAAAGGCAGGCTCTGCTGAATAAGGGCCTCTCACTCCTTGGGCTTCTGACTCCTCACCAGAGAGATTTGTGGTTGTCTGATGCACCAGAGAAGTTAAATATGTTTTTCAGCATCTGTGGCACATGTTCCTGGGAACAGAGACCCAAGGAACTGATGCCATTTGCTAAAGTTATCCCTCCAAAATCCTGCAGCACATTGGGGAAGTGACTTCCCCCAGGTTTTTTCCATGAAGAGACAGAACTAAAGTAGACAGTTACATTTATAAATAGATGTTGATCTGTGAATTCTGCTGGGAAAAAAAAAATAAATCTGACTTTAATGATGGCTACAATCTGGATTTGGGTCTACCTAACCACTGAGTTGTGTCTTCAGGATAAAGGGCTTGAAATAAAAAAAGAAGATTGGCTCCGTTCAGGTCAGATCAGCTCCTTCCCAACAAAAACATTGTGACAAGACCCTGGGAATCAGTGAGGCTTTCAGTTACAAGCTTCAGAGTGGCTGAGAGCGGGATCTGCAGGGATTTGCTGCTGAGACTGCAAAGCCAAGCATTGCTCACCTGTTGGCCACCTGTATGCAAGGCAGGGGCTGTGCATGCCTTCCATGTGGATAGCCACTAGCAGACCTCTTATTGTGAAATTGTTCATTCTGTAAAAATAGAAATGAATTTTTATAAATTTGCTTTTCTAAATTATTGACTTCTTAAATACTAGATTAACTTTCTTTTCCTTTTTTTTCCCATTTTCTTTTTTTTTTTTTTTTTGTTGAGTAGTGTAGCAAGTGGACTCTTTTGATTTCCCCCCTTTTGCCTCTTCCTGATATTTCAATATTTCCTCAGTTTTGGAGGCTTACTGACCAGTTAAAGCAAAACTAGGTGGATCCTGGATATGTTTCACTCACCAGAAAAGAAATGTCTGGGGAGGAGGGCAGGAATCTTTTCCAAGTGATTTAGGACAGCTCCCAATATCAGATGAAAATAAAATCTAGCTAGACCTGAAAACTAAAAATAACATTGCAAGTGCAGCTCGCCCCTGAGATGGTACTTACTTCTGTATTTGGCCACCTAGAGCAGCAATGCTTAAGATCCTTCTCAGCATGTTGTGAACATGTAGTGAAAATTTATGGGAAGCTGCAGCATTTCCAGTCTGACATAGTGGACATTAATGCTTTTTTTAATAGACATCAGTAACAATGTGTCTGGATCCACCCAAAACTCTAAAGCCAAATCAGCTTTGAGATGGAAAAGAGGAATTTCATTTTTCCTCACTTTCACTGCTGGGACAGACAGCCTTCCTCCCTTATGAGGTAATTTAATTTTCACATTATGCTTTATGGGATATCCTTATTTACCTAATGTTTTCCTGTCAAGTCTTTTCAGACTATGAATCTTGTATATTTTATATACACAAAGGTGACTTTTCCTTCCTTTAATGACCGTGGCTTATCAGTGCAGGCAACCGATACTGGACTCATAAATATGTCACTCTCGGGTTTGCGGCAGCCCCTTCTCCGCCGTGAGAGTGTTCCTTGCTGCTTGCTCCTCCCTTCAGCTCACTGCTTACCCATGGTCTGCTCAGCCCCTCAGTGCTGCTGGGCTCACCATTGGCTGGTATAAATAAATCACTGATTCAAGCTATAGGTGAAAATCATTGTGAAAGGAGCACCCAGAGGAATGCAATGCAAGGTCAGTGGAGCCAGCGCCTTCCGACTCCAATTAAATATTTCCTGTAGGCTGGTGCCAATTGTGCATCTTGTAAGAACATTTGAGAGCAGGAGCTTGAACTCTCCGGGACCCTCTCACCTCGAAACCTGTTTCCTGTTTAACAAGATTTAACAAGTACAACCAAACATGCGCCATCAGCAACAAAAGTCATTGTGAACGGCTCCAGTGTGCAAAGGTGCTGGGTTTCCTCTCGGCCCCGAGCCCCGACCGACCCCGTCAGGCAGTCACAGGGTGGCTGCAGTGCGGTGCTGCTGTGCCCTGTGCCACAGGGCTGGTGGAGGCTCAGGCCTTCTGCTGACAGAGGTGGAAGGAAAGAGGAAAAAGGCAGCCTTTTCAAAAGGGGTCAAAGCTTGTTGGGTGAAAGCTTCAAGAGTTGATGCTGATGTCCCAGGAGTTTTCTACAGAGGATAGAATAACATCTACTCTGTGCTGTCTGCCTCTTCAGCTTCAAGCACAGCTTTCCTGTGTTGCAAGACTGCTGCATGATGCCTTGAATATATCACTGTAGTCAAAGACATCACTGTGGGGCCTGGAATAGGCTGTATCCCAGGCCTAGCTCCCTGTCCAGGCAAAAGAGATGGCAAAAGCAGACACCAGCCAAAGCCAGCTTTTGACTGTGCAATCAAATATGGGGAGAGTGGATATGAGAGATCCACAATTTAGGGTGTCCTTCTGGTTGAAAATGCAAGGCCTGTTCACAGTGGCCGGGCACTGAGAGTACAGTACTGCTTCCCAGAGGGCTGTACAGTGGTAGGAGACAGCTACAGATGTGTCTATATACTTATATACATACATAAATATATATACACACCACTCTTATATGTAAGATACATACGAATGCAAAAAAAAGTGCGTGCTTATTTATCTATATACATTTAAGTGTTCTACATTTCTGTGCACGGTGCATATAACTCATACTAGAAATTGTTGTAGCACACTCTCTGTATCTCTCTGTATCTCCCTCCCCAGTTCAAAAAGCCTGGGACTTGGGATGAATCCTCTGGTGCTCCTGAGATAACAATAGTAAAAGTAACAGGAGCAACAATCCCGTCAGTTTACTGAAAACTGTAGTGTCATCCTGCACCAGAAAATACATGTCTGACTAAAGTTTCCAAGCACATAGCTCATGTTTTGCCTCTCATCTGCAATCTGCTACTCTTTCCACCTCTGCCATCCCTTCAGTAGCCAACGACCAGGGCAAGGTCTGTGAGCAAAGGCAGAATATGGGTGGAAAAGAGCCAAAGAAACAAACTAAAGTGGAGCCTAATGTGGTGCAGAGAGTTCTGTCCTCAATGTTGCTCACACATTGAAAATGACATTACAGCCATGGATGTTAAAATCAGAATCATTTTCTTCAAGAAGGTCATGAGCTTGATATATAAGATTCATTAAAAACAATTTTCTCATTGTTAGGGAGGGGGAAAAGCTTGAGAATTTGATACGGGCTCCTTGGTTATGTGCTAAGTGAGCCATCCTTTATTTGAAATCCATCATTATGGGATATAATTCAAGTTCAAGGAGAACAGCACTTTGCTGAGAGAAGTCTCCTAGGTATTTTCCTAGACTCCCTGGGCCATGCTTAGACGGGAGCCAAATCTGTCCCCTCTGCTTGCTGCAACACAAAGAGTCAAAATAGTGTGCCCATTCTTCAAAGAAGGTCTGCACAAGGTCCTCACCACCCAAAGAAGAGATGTGTAGGTGTCCCTGCCTTGTGGCTGAGGAATGGACAACTCATCAGGTCCTTTGGGTTGATCTTCTTTCCTCTGCAAACTGGCTGTGACTCTTCACCACCCTGCTCGAGGCAGTTCCCGTGCCCCACATCCCAAGATCAGCCTCTCTCGTGCCTGTGTCATGAGGCATCTTGCTTCATTGTCCTAAACTGACTCCAAAATAACTCTTGGTGTGAAAGCAAGACACTGTAGGATGTTCTATTGACTTCAGCAAGGTCATCCACTCTTGCTGTCTTACCACAGCACAGGGGCAGAAGTGCAGTGCTCTGGGATCTTGGGATCTGGCACAGCAAGTGAGGGTTTGGGGCACTTCTCCAGCAGGGGAGTGTGCAGGACGAAGGCAAGGCTCCTGCTTGTGAAATCCACAGTTTAGCCATGCAGCTTGGAGGAGACCTTACAAAGTGCCCATGGGCAAAGCAGTGGCACAGGGCAAGACTGCACTGCATCATTGAAAGGGTTCTGATCCACAGTGCCATAGGCAAACTTTGGGCACATTTACTCTGGACAGCTCCTGTAAGCTGAGCCTGAGGTGGCTCACTTGGTGTTAGATGAAGGAAGGAGCTCCCAGACTGAGGAGCCTGGTGCCCCCCTAGGAAATGTACTGATAATGCAGAGGAAAGAAAGCTGTAATGTATTTCCCTCTTACAGATGGGAAACTGAGGCAGGCTATGATCCTCTTCTCCAAGAGTGTGACTTGGATTTATATGAGGTCTCTGGAGTACAGCTGGGAATTAAAATCAAAAGCTATGTCTTATGTCTGTGCTCAGGAGGAGGAGGAGGGGATGAGTTAGCTGGCAAACATTTCCAGACAGACATGGAGAGGATTAGTACAAAAGAGGATGCAGATCTCGGCTGTTCAGCTGCCAGCAGAAAGGAGGGGGGAGTATGGTTAGGCAGCTGGTGGAGAAACAGGTGCAGAGAAGGTCTCCTGATAGCCGTGCTGTCATCCTGCTTTGAACCCTCAGCTCCTCAGTAAATCTTCCCTCTTGGAACTCTCTCATCAAAGTTTCATTTCCTCACGTTCCTAAAATAGTTCTTGATAAGCAACTTGTCATGCTGGTAAAGCCCTTTTGGTTACTTTCCTAGAAATCTATTTTCATGTTTTCTGACTGGGCTTCCCAGCTGCTTGCATTCCCATTCGGAAAAAAAAAATATTGGGGAAAAAAAAAGTACAGCCAAGGCTCCACACAAGAAGGTGAAGTACTTATGTTCAGAAGTGCAGCAGGACCTTGTCTGTCAACTGAATTTCCAAGCAGGGATATAAAATTATAGTGGTAGAACTCACACCTAACCAGAGTGATGGGGAGGAAAATATGAAAATACATTTTTTAGCATGTAAAATGCAGGAAATACATATTTTTCACTTTCAGTGGCTTTTTGTGGGCATTTTGTCTTCACACTACAGTCAGCAATGCAATAGAGCAGAGGTGGTCAAGCTGCAGTTTTCAAGGCCCAAGGGGAGCCCTTGTGCAAGGCAGATGGTCTTTCTGTGCTCAGCTCAGAGATTCACTGGGGCTGCACTGGCACAGGGCTCCTGGGCAATCCCGGGTGCTGGGGGAAGAAAACTGGCAGAGTAGATTTGGTCTAACACGGCTGAATGGTAACCAGTCCACATCCAAATCATCCTCATCTCAAAGGAAAGTTGTGGGGAATGCCTGTTATCCCCAAACAATGAACTTGTGCCAGAGCTCCTCCCTCAGCATTCTGATGCCCACGGTATTGTGTTGTCCCATGGCTCTCATCTGGAAAAGTTTTTGACACATATGAAAGCTTGCCTGAGGGAAAGCTGGCAATCCTGCTTTGTAGGGCAGGAGTTTTCAGAGACTCACAACAATGTGGGAACCCGGGATTATTACAGGAATGGGGGAGCTGAAGGGAATAAAAAGATTCTGGGTGGAGAAATACTTGGTTGTATGTGGTCTTTTCAGGTCAACTAGCTACCATTCCTTGGGGCAAGTGCAGAGGTCTCTGTATAAAAAACTACAGTAAAAGAATGAGAGGTGATTTTATTGGCATGGCACCAAGAAAAAGGATAAAGAGTTTGATCTGAAATGATTAGGATGCTTTACGGTAGAAGAGTGGATCATCTGATGAGAACATCCAGGGAAAGAGTCAGTTCCCTTCGTTTGCGCTCAGACAAAAGTTTTGCAGCTTCCAAGGACTGGGAAAACAGACGTCAAAACTGCTGGGTTTTCTTCTGGGTGATTCTTAGCTGATTTTAGGTGTCTAACAACAAACGAAGTATCTAGTGCCAAATCTGTGTCTGTCATTAGAGAATTTGTTTCCACATGATGTGCCAGGACTGTTTCATAGGGTGAGAAAGGCAGAATGAAAATTGTGCTTAAAGTGACCTGCTCACAAAAACCCTGCTTTAACATCCTCAGCAATGGGAAAAAAACCCAACAAAACAAACAAAACCAAACTGGATATCTCTGGAGCCCTCAGAACAATTTATCCAGCCTATTGACTGGTCCTGGTAGCTATTTTTTTTTTTTCCCCTGGAGACCTACTGGCACCCCAGATGAGCTATTCTGGTGTTGCAACCTGCCCATGCTTGCCATTTTTTTTCAGAACTCCTTTTTCTTGGATACAGACCTGCTAGGAAGAAGTCGCCACTTCCCCAAAGGATCAACATTTCCAGTGCTGATTCCCTAACCATTCCAGAGGCCTGCACCTTCTCTCACAGGTGACAGGCAAGGGACATGTGTGTGCAGCAGGTCTGGAGCAACTCAGTGTCTCTAGGCAGCAGAGGAGGGACTGTGCCTGGCTGTGTGGGTCTTACAGCTCACTGAGGGGAGGCAGTGTCCAGGCCTCTGCTCCTACTGCAGGACGATCCAGGATTTTTCTGAATGGAGATGTGGAAAGAAGTTCACAAGTTTTAACAATATTCCTAAATAAATAGGTCACCACAGTGTATCTACCCCACTAGCAAACAGCATATTTCTGTTTGATTTTCATGTATTTCTTCCCACTCAAGTCTGACACAAACAGAAAACACTGCTCCCAGCTTTGCCCAGAGGTGACCTCAGGGCAATAAAGCCTCAGAAGTACCCAAACTGCACACACCCTAAACACAGACAGACATTTTTCTAGAGTCAAGAAGTCTTTTGTGTGGGTTTGCAGCAACTTACAGGCATTTGGATTTGGGAGGGAATCAACCAGGAACTAACACAGTAATGCCTCTCCTGTACATCAGATGTTAACAAAATAGGCTGGTACCCTGCTTTACCCTCCATACTCAGACAATTGCCCTGTAAGCAAAAGCCTTGCTTCCCTGGGATCCAAGAGATCCACCATCCCACAGATTGTACTAGAAAATCACATTCATTCGGCCTGACTACAAACTCTGGTTCAAATCAGTGTCTCATGTGGGTAATGGTAGCTTCGCATTGTTTCTCAGAGTTTCTCTTTGAGTCTCAAAGCAGCACAAGAAGGCTGCATCCCAAAATGCACGTAGGAGTGATATTTATATTATCTTAGAATTTAAACATTTCAATATGGGGTACTTTAGCATCAATCCTGTATAATTTTCCAATTTACTGAAGATGGGTTCCCTAGTGATGCGAGGGGCTCCTCTCTGGTGCCTGAATGTTTAAGAATTAAGAATGTTTGTTCCCACTAGTCTTAACCTTAATAATTGCAGCAAATTGATTTTAAATGGTGGATCAGGAAGGCCTGCAGAAAAGAATTACTTTTTTGTGTATATTCCACATATTAAACATGCAGAATGAAGAAAATTGAGAGTCATCAAAGCACGATTTCCAAACAGACTTGCATCATTAAAAAGACATTTGGCTTCGTAGTTCAAGGTCAAGTTTGTTCCCAGAAGATGAGGTAATTTAGTAAAATAATAAAGCTCCCATTAAACAAACCCTGTAATAGAACTGAGCCTTAGCGGCTGCAAAGGAAGGAAACTGTAACTTCTGTCAAAGCACAGAGATGAGATTAGCGTTAATAAAGCATTCCTCACAAAGCACAGTGATAGTGGATGGGGGAAGGCACATCCAAATAGCTCTCATTTCCACAGCATTTCCCTTCAGATATGGGCTTTTTAATTAGCCATCGGAAAGAAAACTGAAAGTGCACTTTCTCCTTCTGGGTTTCTCCCTGACTATTAATCTCCCTGCTGAAAACAGTGCCACCGGTCCATCTTATTGTTATTAGCTAGTGGAGACGTAAAAGAGCTGCAATCACAGCCCTTATCACAGCCCAGAGGTGTTTCCTTTGTGTTATGAGGAGTATTTTGATTAATTTTGACTGTGTCTGCAGGGAAGACACAGTTTATATTTTCCACAGCTAGAATAATTTCTAGAAATATAAAGATTTGTTCCAGCACTCTCCAGTATATGTTGGTAGGGTTTAATGATTGAAAGAGTTTCATTGCTGTGCCACAGTCACTCCTTTTTTAGCTCCTCTTGGCTTCATGACCAGATTTGAGGCAAAACATTGATAGTGGATTGTTCCTGGAGTAGGTTGCTGATTTTTAATGAATCATTTGTTTGAGGAATGCAACTTTTCTCCCCTGCGACTGCCCTGTCCACTGGCAGATGCAGATAATAGGACATTTGAAGAGCCACAGAGGTATTCTCTTGGGAAGGATCTCAGAGGTACATCAAATCCTTTTCTCACTATGTCTTTACTTCTTTTGAGGTGTTTAACCTCCTTTTAAGAGCACAGGTGATGGCAGTTCTCCAGTTTTCTCTGGTGAATCCTGTTCCTTCCATCTGTCAATGGAGATAAAATATTCCTTTTCTCTTTGCAGTGGCCTAGTTTGTATATTTGAAGTCCATTACCTGAAGACCCTGTTACTTTTCCCTTCATTTCATGAAATGCTCAATTTCATTCCAGGCAAAGCAGCAGGTGGGACCTGGGGCCACGCAGCAGTTTGAGGGGGTTGCCACTGCCAGATGCTCTCAGTCCTGCTTGTACCCAGTGCCCCTCCAGAGCCAAGTCTGTTTGGAAATTGTGCTTTGATGACTCTCAACTTTCTTCATTCTGCATGTTTAATATGTGGAATATACACAAAAAGGTAATTCTCTTCTGCAGGGGGAGTCATGCACAGCTCTGTGCTGGGCAGGAGCTGTTTTGCCCACCCCATTTCCCACACACAGCTCGGGGTATGTACACAAGCAGATGAGCAGTCACAGCACTTTTCCTGTCCAGTAAGAAAAGCTCCCTGATAAATCTAGTCTTAGCAATCCAGGATGATGCAGCTCTGTGGTTCCCTGTGGCTTCTTACCACATGGAGGGGAAAGGAAACAGTAATGCTCTCCTTCCCCTCTGCAGAAAGATGAGGTGGCTGGGCTGACAGCCCCCAGGTAAGAGCCATGACAGCACTCCAAAGAAAATTTGAAGCAAACACGGCTGCTCACTTGTTTCTACAGTCTCATCAAAGGGGGACAAAAAGAAAAATTACAGTGCTGCCCAGGTGTGCAGGTTTTGCTTGAGGGAGCTGCAGAGAAATGTAACTCACTTTTGGGTATAACAGGAGTAACACACGCTTATACTTTCCTTCTTGAGGTTGCTAATTTTGCATGACTACTTCATCTGAAGTAATCAGATTTTTTAAAAAAATCAAGTGCTGGCAGTGTTCCTGTTGACTCAAGGAAACTCCAAACTGCATTCTTTTTTGGTTTATCTTTTGTTTCACTCACAAACCCAAAGCAAGCAGAATATTTAGGAGTGCTAATTTGGGATCATTAAAAGTCCCTAAATAATTTAATGATGACCTTTATTGTTTTATATGTGGAAAAAAAAATCCAAACCAAAAAGCCACACCAGGGTAACAATGGAAAATGGCCCCCTGATTCATGGATTCCTGTCACTTCAGACATTTCCTACTCTGACAGACAAGGAATATAGCTCCAGATGAAGGATCAGGGACACTTCACTATGAATTTGTTTTCTGCCACTGTTGTTAAGCTCTCCAAGTGCTTTTACTCTCCACAGTTGCTGTTACCCTAAACCAGGCAGGTCAGAGTTTTGCCTGCTTTGGCTTATGCATAGCAGACCCAGCTTTACTCTCAGTCGAGCCATTACAACACCTCACAAGTGGTAGTAGCTACACAGGAGCATCAGAGAGGAAACATTCTGCACCTCAGGGCTGTGTAGGCAAATGTCAGCACCCAGGGCTGACACTGGCACCCAGCAACTCAGACACTGGGTGCCTGAAGTACCCTGCTTCTCTTTGCCTCCCTATATCTCCAGCCTCAACAGGGCAAGAACAATGTCCCTCACATTGAGTCCCTTAGGTACAGTGAGCTAACTCTGTATTTATGGAAGGTCTGGAGCAGATTCCTTCCACTGTTACAGCATGTGCCTCAGAAAAGTGTCTGCTGCAGAAATCTCCCTGCACCCTACAATCAAGGGAGCAATAAAAAAGGTATCTCAAAAATGTGGCAACAGTGCACAGTCGGCAGTGCTTGAAATCAAAACAAGGTCTTCAGGGAGCAAAACAAACTTCCCACTCTGGAAAAACTCCTGATCCCCAGTTTCCCAAAATGCCATGGCAAAACATAATTGTCACGGCTCTTCCTATCTTTAGCGTGTGTCATTGAAACGGCCTGAATGAAGTTATTTGTAGTGTGTAGCTCATCCAAAGCCTCTATCAATGAAACCACTTAATGGCTTTCTTTGGGGAATTATGCAATTGGCTTTTCTGTTGTAGTTTTCCTTGTCAAGGCGATAATCTTGTGACTCACTGTCATGAGGGAGGCTTCTCTTTCCTGCCAGCTACAATCCACTCAGTCTTGAGTCTGTGCTTGCTCCTGCAGATGGGAAGACACCTCCTGACTTTGTTGGTACCTTCAGGAACACATCAGAAATTATTGTATTCAAATGAGGGTAGTGAGCTAAGGCCCCTAAGAAAAGTTGCAAGATGGAGGTAATGGTAGATAAATTTTCTCATGCAGTTCATTAGTATTGAATCATTTATTGGATAACTATTTGGGAAGTATTGCTACTGCTTCATTTCAGCAGAGAGTTGCCTGTGGAATAATTCATAAATTCACAAGTGTGGGGATTCATCCATCCATCCCTCTCATTTAGTGTAAAGCAAGTGCTTTAAGCTCTGTGAATGTAAAAAGTGTGTTCCTGAACGAGGGCTGGCATGAAGAAGCTCCCTTAAAATCCGAAAAAGTAGTTGTTAAATTGATTCCATTATTTAGATTCTCTGTCCAACAAAGCACTGCAAAAATTCAGGAGCTCTCTTCAATTAATGCTGGAGCTGTTTAGATTCCAAGGTTTTTAGCATGCTGTGGATGATAACCAGCCCTTTTGGAGAAGGTTTCTGTAAATGCCTGCTGCTGGCAGCTCTCAGAGATGGGAGGTGAGGAGGTCTTCGAGGGTGCAGTGCAGGATTTCTCTTCCCACTGAAGATTTTTCAGGTTTCCCTTTCTCCATGTTCTACTCTCATTTTCTGATTACCTTCTTTCCTTCTGGCTCCTCTCCCCCTCACCAGGCACTGAGGCTGTGTAGCACCTCCCACAATCCATGAGAAGCACAGAATATCAGGTTATAAATATCTACCAAAGGGTGTTCAGGTGGGCAGTCAAGCTGAAACACAGCTTTTGGAGGAGATGTGCTGCTTTGGTTTGTTCTGAGTTTTAGGACTGACCACAAAACCTGTTCCATCATGGCTGCTTCCCCATGGCCAGGCAGCTCCAGCAAGCCAAAGGGAGTGGTAGTTTTACTTGTCAAGCTACAAAAGCAGCCTTCATCTCTTGCTCTGTCAAAGTTTGCTGCCTTTACCAGCTACCAGAGCTTATTCTGCTGCATACCTATTAAAAAGAAGTCCAGGATTTATTTTTTTATGGGGTTGACCCAAGCTGTTGGTCCAAGAACCAACTTTACAAGAGGTGTGTGATGCACACCCACCTCAGTGGTGATGGAACAGAGCCCAGCAAAGCTCTGCAGGGTGCAGATGAAACATTCCCTGGCTCAGGGTGAGACAAAAAGGTGATAAACAGCAGCACCTGGGGAATATTCCCCTTCCCACCTACCGCCACCACCTTCTCTCTTTCTCAAAAACACAAATAAGCCAACTCAATTTGCATTTTCATAGCTGGGAGTGATTGCTAAATTAATGAGCACTGCTATTTATATCTAAATAATCACAGTCCTAAACAACTGCTTGGAGGCATCAGTATGGAAGGTAAGATTCTGGGCTATGATTTGATGGGTTTCAGGCAGCACTTGTCATCTGAAGGAGGAAAATATATCCCAACTTAAAAAAAAAAAAAAAAAAAAGCATTAAGATATTTCAGACAATCTGAGGGAAACTGGAGTAAGAAAGCTATGTGAGCAGTGTATACAGACTTGGCTTGCTTACCAGACTATGCTGGCCTTAACATTATTCAGAGGAAATACTTTTGCTAAGCAGCTTCCTTTAACCATCTTAGTTGCCACAACCCTGCTAGGGTTCAGCATTAAGCTGTCCTGCCCAAATGCACAGGGTACTCAGCATTGTTCCCAAAGTGTGTGAAGAGCCTTTGCAAGCCAGTTCTGTCCTTGCTGCCTTTGGCTGAGTTTCTGCAAAGTGAATCTCTTGGCTTAGTGCAGAGCTTGTGAGGCCACTTAGATCTCTCTGACCCCTTAATGAAGTTTTTAAAAGGGCTTCATAAATCTTCATCACTAAGAATTGCTTAAAGCCCTGCAGGGTTTCTTTAGTGGCATTAACCACTAAAACAACTAGACAGACTCAGGTCTATTTCTTGCATTCATCTTCATTATTCCATGGGTTTTCCTCTTTTTTAGGCTTTTACATAAGCTGCAACAGAGAAAGGGAGCTCAGGAGTGGGAGCTCTGAGTCAACACTGCCTGTCTGGCAGTTTGTAGCCATCCACTGTGACTACATCTGATCAGTCCTCTTCTTGGGAATGTTTTCTGTTCAGGCAGCAGCTGTATGTTGGTCATTCATCCTTCCTTATTTAAATCACTATGTTGTTCCTCATTAGGGAAAGAACCTCATTTTTGCCTTTCCTGTGAAAACATACCTCAGGTCACAACCTGACAGCTTCAAAATAGATTAGTTACCTGCTTGCCCTTCAGTTTTCTTTTTTTATTATTGGAATTTTGGCTGAATTTGATAATGGCTTTTTTATGAGTAGCATGAGTGTTCTCTGAAATAACTTCCAGCTTGGCAGACATGTAAAGATTGCTAGGAAAGTAGGATGGTTTCTTTAAACTTTTTACATACCATATATTGTGCTCTCCACAGTGAGTGTGTAGATTCTATATACTCTGTACAGGTTGTTTGATTCTTCACCTCTGCAAAGTGAGGACAGAAGAGTAATGGTTGGGGTTCACAGACAAACAGAAAAATACTCCAGTGCAGGTAAAGTCATGGAAACCAGTGAGAGACTTTGAAGAAATGGTTTCAAGGCTAGTTCTGCAGACAAGGAAGGTTCTACCAAGCTTTTGAAGGATTGGAGATCCCTGTGATCCAACACGGTCCAGCCAAGCTTGGGCTGCCCCTTTCAATCACAAAATCATACTTTTGTGACCTAGATGACTTTCAAGATTGTCTTTCCAGCTGGCATTTTGTTTATGCCATCAAGATATGGTAGAGTGTCATGGAATGCTACTTTATAGCCACCGTGATGTTACTTTGTTTTGTTTTAAATTTATTTGCATTACAAGAAGGTCTCAGGGACTCAGCCTCAGGGAGGACTGAAAGAGCGTGCATGGAGCAGAAGAGAAGCATTATGCTTGTGAAGGCCAACAAGATCTTTTTATTGAAGGGCTTGACACTGAAGTATTAACTCTGCCAGAAGTGCCAGTTATCGTTAGGAAAATCATCAATGTTCCTAGTCTGGTTCAAGACTGGAAGACAAAGTAACATCTGATGAACATGGAGGAGGTTCAAAAGTCAGATTGTGATATGTGAAGTGAGTTACTTGAGGCATTAAAGGAGAGCTCCAGACTCAGCTGAACTGGTATTTCTTCCACTGAGGTCAGTGTGTTCTAGATGATGTCATGCTGTGATGCTTTCACACGTGAGCCAGTCAGATAACTGTTTTTAGTACAGGGAACTGTAGGATAGGTTGTATGATGCAGCGTTATCTGCTCTAGAGCATATGGGTCAATAATGTGCTTGGGACACTATTCACTATTTCACTCTAACAAGGATAAGATTAGATATTATCTGATTCCCTGGCTGCTTAAAGGCTGTGCAACCTCATCCAAGTGCTTACTTACATAGCTGTTAACAAAAATTCAAATTAGGTCATAGATTTCAAGTCCTCAAAAGACCAAAATCGCAGGCAGGGGGGACATAAGAACTCAAACGGCCACCACAGCCTGAGGTCCGTAAAATGTCAGGAAGTTGAAGAGATAAGAAAGAAGGTTTCAGCAAGTGCCTCATGGCCTGTGCTTTAAAAAAAGATGGAAGAATCCTAAATCATGGCCCAAATTATCTGCCAGAAGTTCTTAGTCCTGAGTCCCATACAGAGCTTGATCCTTTGAATGTAAGCCAAACATAAAAGGCTGTGAGAAGAGACCTGTGAGGGTGGCTGGGTAGGTGGCCACTGTCCTATGGCCAAGGCATTGTCACTGGCCACATGCCTGCTCCTAACCCTGTCTATTTAAGCCTTCCACTGCCTAAAGTTAGCTATCTAAATGGCTTAAAGGATATCAGCCTCAGGATTCAGCTGAGGCTTCACGTACAATGTATTCCTTGGTGATATGGCTCACATGACTCTGTTACATCTCTGATGTAAATGAACCAGGCTGGGATAGGAAAGCAACACTGGTCCAGCTCTCCTGTACTAGGTATTTGGAGCAGAGATGCTGCATGGCTGTGAAAACACTCAGGAAAGGCAAAGTTTAAGTTCATACAGTGAACTATCACACCATAGTCCCATGATACACTGCCTTTGCCAGCTAAGCTGCTGCAGCCAGCTCCTGCCCCAGATGCTTGTTCCCACCTCTGGCCTGCAGTTTGTCACCTCCTCAGCTGTGCCAAAACAACTGCGTGTAGAGAAGTGCTTAAATCAGCTCACTGAAGTGATGGGAGTTAAAAATAAACTCTTTGTGGGAGGAGCAGAGGAAGAGCTATTTTTAATTGTAATCACTTCAATGGTCTTTCTTCCAGTGTGGTCCCACAAGGAATTTCATTAATACAGCTGGGAGAAGGCAGTGGATTGCTGTGCCTGCACCGGAGTGACTCCTCCAGGCAGAAGAGTCCCTCCTGGCAGGGGGAAAGGATTTCTGGAGCCAGGATTGCACCAGGACCAGTGTGCTGCAGAATTGCACCTTCCAATATGCAGAATTATGACTTCCCTACCTGAGTCTAAACTAGGCTCAGGTGTCCCGGGCTCTCCATTAGCTATTCTGCCTCCTAGATTCTCATAGCATTCATTAAAATATTATTGCATGCAAGCCAGCATTACCATTAATAAAAACAAATAAAGAGACACTGCGGCTTTTCCCAGTTTTATAAACAAATACTCCTTGTAATCATTCTGAATACTAGTCTCCTCCACAATTTACTATGGTATGGTTAGATGTCAACCATTGAAATCTGTTCAAATACAAAGTGCACAGTAAATTGAGAATAAAAAACATCAGAAGAGATGCAAAAGCAGGTTTTATTTAATAAAGTTTCTTACATGATCAAGAAAGGAAATATTTATATGTTCCTTAAAAAACATTGGAAGTTTGAGGAAGACCATCTGAAAAGGGTTCAGACAATTGCAGTGCAGCTACAACTTGAAAATTCACAGAATAATTCAGCAACTTAACCAGCAACTTACTTTTGTTTTTGCTTTGGTGATTTCTGTGCTTAGATGAGTTTTTCTGTGAGTGATTGACATGTGCAAAGCCTTGGCGATGTCTTGTGTTCAGGCACCTCAGTGATTTGTTTCTGTTTGAACACGAAACACCTTCACCTGTGTTCAAATATTCCTGATGCATTTCTCCTGAAGCTTTATACCAGTGAAACATGTGAAAAACAGCATATTTCAAGATGCTGTTGCCTTTAGAAATAAATAATTGATTACACTTCTTTTTGTGTTTCATTAACATTATTAAAAGTTTTTCTGTGATATTGACTGAGTTGCAAAGCACTTCTCAGGAAAATGCGGCAGCAGTTTAATTTCCATCACACAGAAAAATGAAGTAGTATCCTGACTCCCACATCAAGGCATCCTTCTTTTGGGACTCACAATCTGTGTTCTGGATCACACCAGTTCCTGGATGCTTGGGTGTACAGGCAGGATTTAAATTTAAATTCCTAGACTCTGAGTATGTTTAGTATGTCCTTCAATTCTCTTCTAATAAATAGAACCAAGGGCATAGTGAGTCAGTTTTGTAATTAGATTATATAATTGTCTCATGAACTCTGTACAAATTACCTATTCTCTGTATTGTTTTTGTAGTGTATTGTTTTTCTTGAATAATATGGCACATATCCAGTATATATTGCAGTCAATGAAGTATCCCAATTTATATTTTGATGGCCCACAAATGAATAACTGATATCAACAGAAATAATTAAGTCATTGCCCTTTTTAGTACTGTCAGAACTCTTCATTTAGACCACAAAATTTATTTTAATTTTTAACATGTTTCCTTAAAAGCATATTTTAACATTTTTTATTATCAAGGGGTAACCACAAATGAACCATATTGCTCAGGTTTCAACAAATTTGCAATTCTAAGGTTGACATTAGCATGTAATGATGTAAAGAAAATAGCATTTTATTGCATTTTAATTGAACATGTCAATTTGAGCAGGCCTTTCTCCAGCAAAATGCCTATCAGAGTTTAATCCTTCATCACTAGATTTTATTTACTTCTTGAGCTTTACACAGCAAGATTTGCCTTCCAGATAGAGGACTGATAAAATAATTTAATCCATTAAACAGTGCCTTTTTGACCCACGGAAGAAGTGCTGGTTTGGGTCCATACTCACATTTAGCATTCTGCCAAGGTCTTCCAGGTTTCTTCCTGTTCATTTGGTCCACCACCATTAAATTCAGGGAGTCTCAACTTCCAGCTGAGAGGTTTGCTTTCCAATTCTCTCCACAGGCTCAACCTAGACAGCTCTGTTCTCCACAAGTCCAAATGCTGAGCAACTGTTAACTAATTTCAGTACAGAATATTTTTAATCTTTTTGTAGCTAGAACTCACGACAATTAGTTTCTCCTCTCTACGCTTATCAGAGGAATCATTGGTGAAAAATATGTCACCTTCTGGACCTCAGAGGTACATGTAGTTCCAAGCAGGGACAAGGAAAATACATTTTTTACACTTCTTGCAAGCAGAAATGAAGTAAATTTTTTTGGAAAACTCCTGCCAGAGGAAATGTCATTCAGCAATTCTGTTGAAGCTAGCAAAACCAAAACCAAATTAATTTGAAAACTTAGTAGAGGTCACAGACAAAGTTTGGGATTTGAGCAGTAACTATTCTAGGCAGTAGGAACTAAAAGAAGAGTGTAGCATAAATTGTGGTTTCAGGCTGAATTACACCCCTCTCCAATTCCATGAGTGAAATATCTTGGAGCATATTCGTGTGAGCCCCTACCCTTAAAAAAAAGTTTAAAACCCTCAACCCAGAGCACAGGCAGCAGTTTCAACTGGTTCAGGGGTTGTTGCTTTCTCTGTGGCCTGCTGACCACAGAGAAAACCAGAGGCTTTGCTGTAGTTTCTGGTGGCTGAGAAAGGATGAGGTGCTGAGGTTTTGGCTGCTGGTCCAGGCATGACAGACCTTTCCTACCACTCCAGATGTGAGCCTGTTACCAAACTGAAAGAGAGAGAAAAAAAAAAAAAAAAAAAAAAAAAAAAAAAAAAAAGAAAGAAAGAAAAAAAAAGCCAACACTTTTTCTGCCCTCTCGATATGAACCTTGTTGCATATTTGATTCCAAGTTGATTTTCTTTAAAGGGCTAAATACTTCACAAACAGTGATTTTGGATGAAATCAAATGTTTTGATTGACACAAAATTTTTTGGCAGGAAAGAGCTTGGCTTAGTGTAGAAGCTGAAACACTTTGATTTAAGAAGGGATAGCGTAAAGCTGTGTCCCTACAGCCCAGCCGGTGTTCTGTGGGGAGTGGCACTGCACAGGGTGTCACCTATGGGGCATTTGGGGGAAAGCTGAAAATAGCCAGGGAAAAGCCCTCCAGCCAGCTAAGCACTGCTGAATTTTCATCTCCCAACACTCCTAGGCTCTGACAGCCCCACCTCTGCTGGATTTATCTGCGACGCCATGAGATGCCACTGACATCAGTGCTTGTGATTGTCCTTTCTGCTGGGGTCACTGACCCCCAGAATTAAGGGCAATGTAAGTTTGTAAGGGTGTGTTGGCCATGGAGCTGGATTTGCCATTTTTAGTGTCCAGTGGCACAGCATCTGTGTCATAAAGAGGTGCTATTAAACCTGACAGAGCCTGACATAAATAACAGAGAGCAGCGACATTACCTTTACTCTTGAGTTCATTACAGAAGCTATGGTAGCTGCTGAGCTAGTGCTGATTGGGTTGGTTTGGGACCAACAGCTTCCAAGCTGTGATGGCAGAAGACTCTGCATTAGCTGATGAAATATTCGTCTGAAGTTTGTATAAGAATCTGCTTGAAGACAGTTTAGTGAAGTTGAAACCATGACTTGAAGGGCTGAGTAATAATTCTTGCTGGTAACCTCAGAAGTGATCTACTGGCAAGTTTATTTCTGCAAGAGGAATTTCCATGGAGGTCTGTGGCACTGACACTTCATTTTAAGTCATTGTGACCAAGGACAAATTTCAGCTGAACGAGTAGCATTAGACCTTCTTAGGATCTGGATAAATGAGCAGAGACATAAAAGCAGGGCTTCTTTGTAAGCCCCATTTCATACACCCTATCAGAAAAAACCCCCCTACAGTAATGCTGCAATGAAAATGAGCTGCTGCAAAGCAAATAACCTGTGTAAATTTATACTAAAACTGTGTTGTTGGGGGTTTCTAGATTATTATTTCAGAGGTGAATATTAAAGTTGTGTGCTGCTAAACTTATGTTTGATTTTCATTGGCAAATGCTAAATGACTCATCCAGGTATCATCCTGGTTACTGATGGATGTCGCCAGCAATTCTCTGTAGTAATCCTGTAACATTGTTACATGGTATTTTCTTCAGAGTTTATTGAAAGTGCATAGGTCTTAAAAAAAAATAAATTTAAACCCTTGGAAACAGTAGTCACTCTATACATCACACTGATTTACTCTAAGGGTTGCTTATTTCAGAAAAAGGCTGCTAACTCTGTCCATATTAAGAATACAAGGAAAAAAAAAGTCTTAAACCTCAGCAACATTAGGATTACTCCTACCTCCTTTGATACTGTGTTCCATCTTTAATACTAAAACTATTTTGTCCATCAAGAAAGACAAATCAAGAAATTATTACAATGTGTGTATGTAAAAAATGTAAGAAATCATAGCAAGAAAATACCTTATGTATACCGGACTACGCTACTTTTTGCTCATCTAATTGGAATTAAAAGAAAGTCGTTTGACTCTTTAAAGTTCAGTCATCTGTGACCTCTTAAAATCAATCAATAACAGCAGGAGAACAATATAATTTAGACGCCTAGTTTTGGGACGATCGGCGTTTTAATTGTTCTTTTTACTGTTTGCAGATACTGGCGTCCTTTACTGTTGAATTACAAATTCAATGCGAGCAGCAATAACGGATGCATAAACCCAACCTTTTCCTAAAGTAATCGAAAAGTGCGGATCATTTGCACGTCCTCTGGTAGTGGAGGCTCGGGAGAAATGGATAAACACTGGCAGTGATTACACGAACGAAATGGAAATTGCGGTATTCCCACTACAAACGTATATATTTATACTTCTAACTGCAAATAGAGGGCTGTGTCCGCGAAGCCATTAACACCGAGGGTAAGAAAAACAAGAGGGAAGGAAGGCGTCGCCTCGCCGGAGGTGAGCCAGCAGCATCGCTTATCTTCGGGCCGATGGGGATGGGACCCTCCTGGCCAGGACCTGCCTCGGCGACACCCTCCGACACCTCCATCTATCAAAAGGAGGGAAAAGCCCAAGTCTGCGGGGATGTCAGGCAACGCCAAGCGGGGTACACGCATTTTGCCTGTCCACGGGGTTTCCACGTCTCGTTAGAAACCTCTCCCCATCTCCTCGGTCTCCATCCTATCTCCCGTGGCAAGCTTGCTCATACCTTCCCTAGGCAGGAATCCTCCACTTACTTTTGATAGCAGCGAGGAGCAGGGCTATTAATAGGCTATCTAATTACCCCGAGCTGCTAACTCTGAAATCTCTCATTCTGTGATGTGGTTGTTTTGATTTGATTTTCCAATCTAGTAGCTCTTGCATGTACAGAACTGGTCAGACTCGCTCTGGAAGATATTATTTTAACGTTTAAAAATCTACTTTCATTCCAAGCAGAAACAAGGTCCCCAAACTCTGACATTTCACACGAAAGCAGCAAGTTAAAACATTATTAGCTGGGATGGAAGGAATCGGTTTATTTAGCAAAGATTACGAATGTCGTTGTTTAGGGGTTTATTATGATTATCATTCGCATTTGTTCTCAGAGATTTCGGTCAGGCAGGTAAATGGCGAGGAAAGGGGTTTCAAAAGGGAAGGCGAGAGGTTGCCACGATGCCAAGGGAAACGGAGCGGCCCCGCCGGAGCTCAGCGTGGACACGCACGAAACGGAGCTTCTCCCGAAAAACGCTTCCAAGAGAACGTACTCATTTTGATCAGTGGAAAACATTTCACTGGAAGATTGCGACCTGTTCTCATGGTTTATTTTATTTCCTGGACAGAGAAGTAAGAAGACAACTATGTGGGGGGTTTCCCGGCAGGTTTCGATGCATGCATAAACCGATATTTCCTTCACGGTGTGCGGCAGTGGCGACAACCGTCCCAGGGAATATTCGGTGATGTTTTTTCTTTGGTTGTTTTTTGTAGGTGTTTTGTTTGGTTTAGTTTTGGTTGGAGTTCTTTTGGAAGGGGTGGGTTTAAGTGAGAAAGAATTAACTCTCTGTGCTGCGGGCATGGGGGCGGAGGCAGGATAGCTAATTGCAGATCGGATTTGATATTGCCTAACATCCGTGATAAGGAACGGGGGGAGGATGAGGAGCAGCCAGCCTCTAAAGCGCTGGGGAGGAGAAGTTCGGCTCCGCCGTGCCCCGCCGTTCCCGGCTCTCTCTCACAACGACTTCTCTCAGAAAGAGACTTTACCCCGGGTTTTCCTGCCAGATCCAGCAGAAAAGAGCCCTGAAAACCTTCCCCAGCACCCAGACAGGAACGGACGGTGATCCCCATGGCTCCGGCCGGGGAGACGCGGCGGCGGGAAGGGCTCTGGGCTCCCACCGCGGCCGCGGGCGGCGGCGGCTCCCACCCCCCGCCTCCCTGTTCCCTTCGACGAGGCGGCGGGAACCAGGGTGGGGGCCTTTCCTTCTGGCCTTGTTGTCTCGAAACGGGTTCTTTTAGTAGGTGTGAAAGCCCATTCGCACACAGAGTTGTGCTACTTGATCTATGTACATTTGAGCGCAGAAAGGGGGACTGCAATTAAAAATAATACATATTATTCATCACCGCAAGTAGTAAATGGAACAGAGCCCCACCGCTTTGTAGCAAGGGCATTGAAGTGTCCGTTGATAAAAGGGTCAGAATTAGGCCAATTTAGTCACCGATTCTCAAAACCTTTTAAACGGCCGAGGAACAATAAAAGTAATTCTTAGCTCATTTTCAAAGTCCCTGTGTAAGTGCTAGAAAGAGACAAAAGGTGTATGCGCCTGTTGGACAGAAGCAGCTAAATCGTGGTTTTTAGGGTACTGCGTGTGTTCCTGCTGTCTCCCGGTCACCTCGAGGACTGGAAGGAATCGCCTTCGTCCTGCGCACCCCACCGGGGTTCGGCGTGCGGTACCGCGGAGCGCCGGCTCCGGGACTCAGGTTACGCGGCAACAGAAGCCTACTCCGCGCGTTCTGTTGGTTTTATTTATTTATTTTCTTAAAGGCTGAAATCATTAACCAGCCGGACCTCAGAGACTGGAGGGCGGGCAAATAAAAAGAAGCTGCAGATCATTATTAAAAAGAAAAAGAAAAAAAAAAAAACACACAAAAAAACCCCACAAACCAACAACCCCCCTCTCCTCCAACACCAAACAACAAAAACCAACAAACCACAACAAAAACCCCCAACCACACAGAAACCACACACTCGGGCACATATTGCATAAATGACCTTGCGGGCTCTCTGCTGCCTGATGCTTATTTGAGCCTCAGGTGTTGAAAGACACCGTGGAAATCACCCAAAAGCACGCGGCAGCAGGTCACCAGTGACCGGGAGGCCGCTGACTGCAGCAGGGAATATCCTTCTGCTCGCTCCCCGCCGCCGGGCACAGCTTCAGCCTCGGGGGAGCCGAGCGGCCGGGAGGGAGCGGGCAAGGTTCCTCCAGCCGGGTCAGGGTGCTCTGCTCCACGGGGCCCGCAGCCTGACGTCTGCCACCAGCGAGGACGGCTGGAGCTGAAGCCCGGCCTCTGTGCACCCGGCATCGTTAGGAGTTTCAGGGAAAGAAAAAATAATGCTTCCTTATCCTTGAGAGTTTGCGGGTCCGTCCTCACCATGGGACACATCTGATCTATCGCAAAGGGCACGTTCACCGTGCCCGCCCCTGCCCATGGTGTGGTGTGTATGGGACCGTGCTGCTTTGGGGGTCAGTGTGGCTGACCACTACACTTAGCTCCCCGGGCTGTCCCACCCGGCCCCAGACGGAGGTGATAGGTGATATCAAAGGCCCCTATCCTATGAAATCCATCTCTTCGCCGGTGGATGCGGATTGCTCCGCCGGCTTCGGCCGCTGTTCCTGCGGCGGGGGCTTGAGCCCTGCGCAGCCGGAGCGGGAAGCGCGGAGCCGGTCGGCTGCTCCCGAGAGCCGCCGGTGCCCCGATCGATATGTCCGCTTCAATGTCACAGCCGCTGGGCAATGGAAACAGTCCGTATCGTGGGGTAGCCTTGATAAAAGTATATTTTAAGTAGCGCGGATAAGCGAAGGGGAGAAGAGAGGGGGAGAGGTGCCGGCACGTCGCCCGTAATAACCGCTGCGCTTATCAGCCCGGCCTAAACTCCCTAGCAGTTTCTAAAGTACATTAAGTTACATAAACACGTCTCGGAAAAGAATACACTCCAGCCTGCGATAGTCACCAAAGTGACCCCTCGTACCGCCTCGCACCCGAACCCGCCGGGCCCCCACGGCCGCAGCTTTGCCACGGGACCATTCGGGCCCGAGCCGGCGGGCGATGCCCGCTGCTCCCGGGACTGCCTGGGCCCAGGGTCAGCGAGGGTACAGCCGCACCGAGCCTTCCTAGTGCAGCCCTGGTAAGTGATCACGTTTGCAGAGACCCGAGAGTGAGGGAAGGAGCAACATCTCTGCGCTTGCACACGGCTTACCCCCAACCCTTTTTAGGGAGGTTCAAGTGCCCGCGAGGGAATTTGCCATAATTGGATATGAAACTTTTTTTCCCCCCAATCTACCTTCTTCCCTCTTTGGCCACAACTACCAGGAGCGATGGTCACCTCGTTGGCACCTCCTCCCCGGCGGTGTCTTCCCGCAACTGAGCACTCCCCTGCCCTCAAAAATGTCTCTGCACATGCACCCCCGGGCATGGTGCGAGAGATTCCTGAGAGCCTCCCGGAGCCCTGGGGTGAAAGTTACGTCAGCAGAGCGGGATTTGGGAAAGGAGTGACGTAATGCAGAGTTAAGAGTCTATGATTTGAGCGGTTCGACAGCAAACCCGAAACGAAAAGGTGTGGAGAGGAAAGGGGTGACTGGGAACGGTTTCCCACGCTGGTGCCAGTTTAAGCCGGGTTTTCTTATCGTGTTTATCGGAGGAAATAAAATGAAGCTTGTAGCCTGGCTATAACGTAAACAGGCTAATCGGCAGGGAAAAAAACCAAGGCGCCTGAGTGTAAAACACGGGTCACTTTGGAGCCAGGGAAAGAGGCGCCTGCCAGGCCAACGCGGCCGTTCTTCCCAGCCATCCTCACCTTTCGGACAGGCACCCTCCGGGCCCGGGCGGGTCCCACCGCCCACCATGGGTTTTACACGAGCATCGGCAAACCCCTCCCGGCGAGCAAAGCCTGTCGCTTGAAAAACAAAAAACAAGCCTCGCGGTATTTCTCGTTTTATATCCAGTTTTACACGTGTTTGAAATACCCTCGTGTTTAACAGGAGAAGGGGCATCCAAGAGACTGAAAGGAAACGCGGGGTTTAAAGCTCGGCGCTTTTCAGCACACAAATTTGCAGCAGCAGCACCACCCAAGCTGGGGAGAAGCAGTGTGGGCATCGACTCCCGCGGCTTCCACTGCTCTTGTCTCACATTTGCAGATAAAAACCACGGCAAAAGTGTTTTACGTTTCAAGCTAGGATCGGAAGACTAGCCGGGCAGAAAACAAATTACCGCCCTCGCTTGCAAAAGCTTATTTTCTGTTTAATATCGCACTCACTAAAATACACCTAAAAGTAAAAAGGAAAAAGAGTCACTTCAGCCTGGCAGGGTGACCGATATTATTAACGATATTATTTAGAGACAACTGACAAGAAAGAAGTATCACCTTTAATCATACAATTTAATAAAGAAACAATTTCCCTGGAAAGTGATTGTTTTCCGATCAAACCCCTGCCGCGCTATACCACAAAAATTAACGCGCACAATAAGCTTCCAAGTCACAATCAGCTCACCCACGCCGGCAGAGTGGATCGCTACAGTCGATGTTTTACCGTACCCCCAGAACTGCAAATTCTTCACCTCCCGTTCACCTCGCCTGGAAAGACCGAAAGAAAAGCCGTGCCTACCCCAGGAGCGACAGCACCGCGCATCAGCAGGTTGGGGCTCGGTTTCTGTCGGGAGGGCTCATGCCTGCCGGCTGCCGAGAGCCCGGCTCTGCTCTAGTCCAGCCCTTTGCCGCAGATGACTTTCTGTACAAACTGATGATGACAGATATCCAGCTGATAACCTCTGGTGAACGAAGTTATTTTAATTTCCAGTCACTTTCCTGCTAAGTACCATATCAGTTTGTACACAGCTGAGATAAGAGGGTTGAGGAGCGGGGGGGTAATAAGAAAGAAACGGAGGAAAAATGCCTACCGCCAGCTGTTGGGATGGACACATCCCACAGCTTGCTTTGGCTTCACCTGATGGTTGGGGCAACTCAAGGAGGAGCCACATTTTTTTTTTTTAATCTCGGCTAGCTCGGATTTTGACGAGCAAAAACTAAGGAGATTTGAGAGAGGGATACTTTCGCCTGGTTTCTTAGGGCGAAAGCCAGGCACATCCCCCCCGGGCCGCTGCCAGAGGACATTCACTGACATGCCGGTAGGCGCGGAGGAAAAAAAACCCCACCTTATAGAAGTTGAATATTCACCATAAAAAAATTATTTTATCGGGGAAGGAGGGAAGAGTGTGTATTATTAAGTTAAAATAAATACTAAAAAAGAAGAAAAAAGACTGGAGTGTCTGGCAGAGCCAGCCCTCGCTGCTCGTTCTGCTCCCCGAGCAGGGTCCATCGCCCCTCAGCTGCGGGCGCCCCGAGGTGCCCCCCCGCCCCCGGGGCTGCGGCGGCCCGGCTGGCCCCGGGACTGGCACCCCTGCGGAGCCCCGTGTTTGTTTAGGGCTGGCCGAGCCCAATCAGGGCCCGCTGCCTGCAGTTTTCCGGCAGGGCTGCGAGAGGCGCCTCCTCTCTCCTTTTTATACATGAGCCGCCGGCCGCCGCCGCCGGAGTC
>VWYP01019650.1:0-33847 GCA_013400435.1 Pycnonotus jocosus
ATATATGTAGGTTTGTTCAAAGCAGTGTCACATTCTTTAGACTGTTAGTATTTCTCCTAGGTATTTGAAAAAATTTGCTAGACTTTTTTCTCCACAGTGGAAATTTGTAAATTTCCTCCATCCAGTGGGAAAGAAGGGAGAAAAGTCTTTCTTTTCACAGTAATACCATTTAGTTATTTTAGCTACTTATTTTGAGACAAATTAATTTGAAATGAAACTCAACCTTATAAAATTAAATCTGTGTTATAAACTTTCAAGATTCAAACACGTGAGTTGCACCAGGCCATGCTTATAAGGATGTTTACTTGATAATAATTCTGTCTGGTTTTTGTGCTCCATGGTGACAACTGGGCTGGCTGTGGATAAGATCGGCTGGACACTGGATTCTCCTTAGTACCCAATAAATTAGAGGTCTACAGGGGGGTAAAACTTATTAGGGGAAAGTCAATTCACCCTGTGAGCAGAATGACAGGCTGATGCAGCAGCACACCTTTCTGTATCTCATGACATACATCCACTGAAGCCTAGTAAACCACATGCTGCTCCAGTTTCTGTTGAAGTCAAGGGAAATGATGTAATAAATTCCTGCAGGAAGACTTTTGGAGCTCTCTATGAGCATACAGTGCATATACCATATAACAAATAGCTTTGCAAGCACATTAACTACAGCAAATACATCTTGTTATGATTAAAAAGGAGAACATATAGAAAGGGGAGCAAAGATATATATACGTAGCAGACAGTCGCTAGAGAATATGTGTCACAGTAGTTCTGAAAGTTAGAACCAGCAGCTCCTGTCAAAAATGCACATTTATCTAATTATTTAAAAGGGCTGACTTCTGCATTATTGTAGACACTGCCAAGACAAGATAAACTGATGACAGGCATATTGAAGCCATTATGTAGAATATTGTTGAATTTATGACAGGCCATATCTCTTGTGCAACTCTTCTTGCATATTAATACAGAATTCAGCAGACAGTTTTGAAGAAATTAAATGCTTTGACAGAATAAATTTGGCCTTTGAGACAAAGACAAAAAATGGTTTCCAAAGCTTCCTGCTCTCTCTGGTAGTGAAAACATTAAATTACAATGCAAGAGTGTTTGTTTTCTCTGACAGAGAATGCAGCTCATTTGATACATTGCAGATATGTATCCTAGATAGCATTCTAGATATTTCCATTTCAACTATTATCAGGGGGTTGTTGTTTTTTTTTTTTCAGGGGGGAGGAAGGGAGGGATTGTTGTGTGGGGATTTTTTGTTGTTGAGGGGTTTTTATATTTTTAAATAGAAAAACTTAAGCAATTGTGTGTAAAATTCTAAAATCAGTATCCAACTAAGATTTGCCTTATCAAATCATTGTATAAAAGACCACAATCAAAATTTTCTAGTGGATAAATAACAGTATCAGTTTCACAATCCAACAGATACTACTCAGGATTCTACCTGGGTGCAAATCAAATGCCTTTTGAAAAGAATCTTTAAATTCATCCAGAATTCACCGAAAGGAAAGAATACTTTCCATTTTGATGATGTTCAGTAATATGAGCCATTGAACAACTACTCTGAATTTAGAATTTGAAAGAATTTGGAGCTCAGAATCACTATGTCATCCAGACCAAGACAGATGAAAAAGATCCTGGTTCATTTTATATTACATAATTGTACACTGAAACCTCTAAATCTACACAGAATGAGTTGTATATCTATCTCCTCAGAAGTGGTAGGTTTGATTATCAGATATTGATTTAGCATAAGATTAAATTTCATGGGTACAAAGTGTAACTCCTAAGTTTTTTATGTAAACCAAACTCTCCCATAAACACAGTACTCCTGCAGAAAAAGAAGCAGGGAAGCAGAGTGCTGATAGATTAGAAACCGAGTGAAATGCTTGGGAAAGAAAGATTTTTTAAAAAAACATGCAAAGGTTAATTTCTATACACTGATTTAAAACAACTAAATAATTCTACCAGCTATTAGATAAAAGAACTACTATCTATAAAGTCTTTTGAAGTGCTTTTCAGGCTTCTTGTCATGTACTGTCCCGGTTCTTGTTGCATCTTCTTGAATTATTTGAAGTAGATTTTCTTCAAGTAAATATTTAAAATCCTATTTTATCTCAGAATCATTTAGAAAAAATACTCAGGTTTGGCATTTCTACACTACATATGCCTTGACTTGAGTAAGTCTAAGGATCTATAAATTGTGTGTCAGACATTAAACACAAAATGTCTTCAGCCAGAAGCCTGATTCACAGAGGCTATATTTTTTAAAAGTGACTTTAAAATATATTAACTCAATTCCACTGTAAAATTTGCCTTTGTTATTTTTATTTATCAATAAGATTAATTCTGTAGAAATTACTGGTATTATTGAGACCAAAAGCTCTTAATTACTGCAAATTTGTGTGACTTTAAAGGAACACTACAGGAGTTCAGACTGAAGATAAATGGGAAGGGAGAACCATAAGAACCAACACTCAAGCATCATAATACTTCTTTGGATTTTTGTGTTTTAAGTTGCGTGTGTCTCTCTGTGTGAATGTGACAAATGATTTTTCATCTCTATCATAATGATGACCTGATTCCTTTAGCCTTTCTGATTCACAGAAGCCATGGGACTTTGCATATCTTACAATTCTCCACCTTGCAAAGGGGTCTGAAAACTTCTTACCATGAGAAACACAATTAAATCTCTGAAATACGAGGAAGACCTAACAATATTTTACAATGTTCAGCTTGCATGTGCCTTGCTTTCCTTGTCACAAAGGAGACTGGAAAATGCCCATGACCAACGGTGGAAATGCCATGACCCAATCTTATTCTTTGGGAAAAAAACATTCCATGGAATAAGTAACAAGTCTTTGCTTTTTGGAGTTTCTGCTTTTTTGTCTATAGTTAAGTAAACAAATCCCAGCAGTGAAGACCGGCAAGCTTCTCTTGGGCCATAGGCTGCAGTGAGTTTGCCTTCATTACTTGACTGATGGATCTATTACTTCCACTATGCTGGTTCGAGTGGAGTTTAAAACAAGCAAATTTCAAAGTCCCAGTCCCAGTCTTAACATTTACTTTGGTAAAACAGAGGTACTATGTAATTAAAACATTTCTAGGTGAGAAAGAAATTAAAAAGACCACTACTTTAGTACATAAAAGTCCTCTTTAGGCAAGTCATCTCCCTCTTTCAAATCTCACCCACAATGGAGGGTTGTCTGAATTAACTTACACTACTGTATTTCAAAATGCTCCTTCTTGCCTCTCATCTGTCTTCCTTATCAGCATTTTTCATATTTTGTTTGTGCAGAAAACTTTCAGGCAGTTGTAGAGGGTGATAAGGTCACCCCTGAGCTGCCTCTTCTCCATGCTGAACACCCCCAGCTGCCTCAGCCATTCCTGATAGGATTTGTGCGTGCTCCAGACCCTTCACCAGCCTTGTTCCCCTTCTGTGGATGTGTGCAAGCATCTCAATATCCTTCTTAAGTTTGGGGGGCCTAGAACTGGATACAGCACTGAAGATGTGGCCTAGCCAGTGCAAAATCATCCTCCAAACCATCCTCCTTGTCAACTGTGCTGACACCTTCCCTGTTTGTCAATCAGGTCCTACAAGATTCTTACCACCATGTAGATTCAGCTATTCCCTTTGCTGATATTGGTCTTTGTGAGGTTATGTCCCTTACTACCATCAGAGGAATTTTCACTGTGTATAGTCTGGCAGGAGGTTGGTTCTGCTAACACAATAAGGAAACAGGATCGGACTGGAAACAAAATTTAAGGTATCATTTATCTAAGGGATAACAGATAATTTTTTCTTTTATTTTATAAAGGAATGATGCAGCACTCTATCACTGAATTCTGCCTGGGTGAAGTGTGACAGGTACAAAACAATTGTGGGTGTTTTCTATTGAAACGGGACTGATTACAGGCAGTAAATGAAGAAAACCTACACAATCCCTAGGCATTTTCATATCTTTTTTCCAACTCCAAAATCAAAATCTGCTGGGGTTTCTTTCATTAGTCTCGAACTTCTGCCCCAAAACTACTTTGTTCACATAAAGTAAGCCCTTGAGCAGCAATGAAAGGTGACTGCATATTTAAAATCAGAATTTTTGATTCTTTTCATTTGATTTCTCTCCCAGAGTGGCAGCTGAAGTGAGGATACTTCACCCTTTTAGGATGGTCATGAAAATTACATTCTTTATTAACATTTGACCATCTATTGCTTTGAGAAACATTCAGGACAAGAGATGAGCTCAATGGCTACACCCGCCACAAGAAATTAACACTAGAAAATTCAGAATAAAAAATCTCCACCTGATTAATGAAACTGATAACTGGGAACAACTCAATAGTCATAGACTGCTCAATGTCACTACTCAATGTCACACTCCTGTGGATCCATATTTATCCTACTCCAGAGATTAGTCAGGACACAAAGGGCAGAATAGACAACTGTGACAAGGATGCAGGTGATATCTGAAGAACAAGTAGACACTTTACAACATTTCCCCGTTTAAAGACAAATTCCAACTACACCAGAAGAGAGGTAAGAACTCTGAAACTGTATTATAGTACACTGACACAGTCAGGGTCCTAATATTCCCTTCTCTAGACTTATTAATTATTTTTGTTGGCTTGAAGCAATGGGAAAGAAACATTTCAAACCAACAAAGTTGTGTCATTAAATTGGAAGTCTCTGTGTTAGGTCAGGGAATATCTGGCAAAGCTAAAAACAGAAAAAAAGTGTTCAGCAGTGGTGCAGTCAACATAGTAACCCCATAAATTAGCATTTTCAATCAGGTCAAGCAGGAAAAGCCTCCTCACAACATTTCAGTGAACTAATATGGATATAATTCATCACCATTTCCTGTAGGACTGTGAATGAGTTAAGCACAGCTGATTTTTCACCGGACTACATTTCTGGCCATACCTACATACTTATTTCCTCAGCCTGAAATTTAGCACAGCTGTTCAAGCACCAAATTTAAGCCTTTTTAGACTTCAGAAAAGTAAAATGTACTCATAAAACAGGGAAAGTTTCTGGATCTAGTAAAACAGTAAGAACATTTTTCTGTGCACAAGAGATCAAGAGAAAGCAAAAAATCTGTCAAGTTCCTGCCCTATACACGTTTGTGGTGGTAGTAGTGTCTCTGTACAGCTGAACTTTTCTTTAGACACTTGTATTGGCCAAAGAAAATAACAGAAGATCAGGGGAACAGGAACACCATAAAAAGTCAAATGTTAATATAATGAAATCTGTACAAAGAACAAGAAGAAAAGGTATAATGGGAAGAAAAATGAACACCTTTAAAAAGAACACAGAAACATGTATTAAAAATTGAGGGGGGAAACTTGGGTCACCAATAAAACTTTTACTGAAGCAAGAAAGATAAAAAAAATACCATTTTTCCCTAACAAAGTCAAAGCAAATATTCCTCAAAAAGTTTTGTGTTGTATTTTTTCCAGAGTAAATGAACATTGTGTAAAATTGAATTATTTTATTTAAAAACTAAAACCCCAGTGAATGCTTGAGTGCATAATACTGCTTTAACAGTTTTTTGAAGATTGATACTTCTGCTATTCCAGGTCTTTGATGATCCTTTGCTCTTCTTTCCTCTAGGTGAAAGTTTCAGTTTCCATAGATGCAGTCCTTCAGTGCTAGAAATTGAGACAACTGGTTTTAAAATTAGGCTTGCAAGTATTTGCTTTGTAATAAATAATAAGCAAAGTAATTTTTGTTTTCTTTTTCTCGTTTACCCTTTATTCATGCTCTTTTTGTTTGCTTTTTTTTTTTTTTCCTTTCTGGTGTTAATTTTTAGATTCCTCTCTCCACGTCTTTCAGGACTGCAGTATAGTCTCGTCTTCTGGGCCTCTGGTCATAATTTCTCTCCATTTTAAGCCTATTCATACCCTAGAGTACACATGACAGATTGCTCAGAAAAGGAATGTCTGCTACATGTGTATTTGTTGATACATTTAAATATTGCTTTTTGCAATTTCAGCATAAAGATTCAATCATGTAAGTCTTTATCTAGACACTTTTCAACTAAGATTTGATTGTTAAAGTGCTGATAGCTGAACTTACTCATATGAGTAATATCACCGGGTTCAGTAAAATTCTTCATTAACATAAATTGATCACTGGCAATTTTCAGAAACATTTTTTTAATGCAGTATAGATTATAAATGTATTTAAAGAAACAAAATCTCATTTCTTAAATTGAACCAATGGACATTCTAAATTTAAATGTATGAATGGTCATATTATACTGGCTGTGCTTCAGCATGAAGGGTTTCCTTTTAAAGAAATAACACCTAAAAATTTCTTTCTATGGAGCCCTGACTTCTGGCCAAAAATTATCACATATTTTCTACTGAATATGTTTTACCTAAGTTAATGGACATGTTTTATACATTTGATATGTTTTATGCTTTTTCCATTGAACCGTGGTGAATTTATAATAATCTCTAGTGCATCTGGACATTTTACTGCAAGACTTCTCATTCTTCACCAGCTCTCTTAAACCAGACATTTATTGATTTCAAAAGTGACAAGAAAATTTGAAGTTTTCTTGTGAGTTCACTTTCTACTTAAGCTGACTAAACTGAGTATACTATGGTGATCAAAATATGAAATATCACCACTGGGCTTTATAGCATTGGAGAACATGAATTTTTCTGAGGTCATATTCTCCTCTCCTCTCCTCTCCTCTCCTCTCCTCTCCTCTCCCCCTCTTCCCTGCTTTCCATTTCCATTTTCCCCTTCTCCATCTGTCTTTCCCCTTTCCTCTTTTGCCTTTTCCCTTTTCCCTTGTAGTTACCACAATTCAACTAAATTTAAACTATTGTGCTTGTTTTGTGAAACTATTAAAAGCTCACAAATATATGTGTTATCATCCTTTAAATTTCTCAACCCCTTTTTTAATCATACAACATCATGGAGTTTATTATAACTCCCAATTTAACAGTGATATTATAAATTTAAAATTAGTTGCTTAGTATTAATGAGCCCAAAAATTCAGTATCTCACATTTATTTCCTGTATGGAAGAATTTATAGAAGTTTCTAGTGCATGTAACTTAATAGTCATTAAAAAAAATCCAGATGCAAATGGGATCTGTTTTTCTAGTAGCACACACAGTTATTTAACTGTAGGTCTGTGTAACTACACAAATTACATTCCTTATAAAATTCTCCCATCAGCTTTACACTAGATTTTGAGTTGATTTCAGTCAAATCTATCAACCACATTAACAAATAGTTTGGGAGTTTTATTCTTTGCTTGAAACTCTTAAAAAATCGTACTAAGTTATTAGGAATCTCCATTAGCACCTGGATTTGCCTTCTACAGATTGTCCCTTGTAGAGTTGTTACCATGTTATGTTAATGACACCAGTCCTGCAATTAAGCCTGAATCAACAGGAGAACATGGTGACATTATTCTAAATTATATACTTCTAAAGTAAAAAGACACAGTACTAGACCTGATAGGGTGTTGTCCTTATATATCTTCATGTCTTCATTAATGCAAATGACCTCATTTTTCATTGGAACTGAGACACATTTCCTGCTGTAAGAATCAATTTTTTCATCTCCACATAATTCAAACCATTTAACCATATTTCAGATTCAATGTCTGCCTGAGAAATCTTTTTAAAAAGTATGAAAAATCCCTTAAAATTGTGGATCATTCCTAGAAATATGGAGCAAAACTGCAGACTTTTTTTCCCATTGCAGCATTCTGGAAGCCTTATTTTGGACAAATTTTGGTGTCTTTTCTCCTTCAAGGAGCTAGATTTCAAGAATTCCCATCAGTTTCCTGTCATTTTTTGTTCAAAACCAGTAAAAATACAGAATATAGAGGACTACAGAGATAGTAAGGACCAGCTCTGACAATTTACCTTCACAATTTCTATGAATGGGTGGTTGGTTGGTGTATTCACACAGAGCAATATCCCCACAGAGAATTTGCTATCTTCCCACAGCTCTGGCATGTTTCTCCTGACTGCACTGGGTTTCCTCTGAGAGACATGAGAGTAATGGTTAACTCCCACAATTGAAAACTTGTCCACACAGCGAATTAGTGCAAAATAGCTTTTGTGCTCTGAATCCCCGAGGTTTATTTCCTCTTGTAGCTGTGTCCCAAACTGAGCTATAGGCTTCTTAGTATGATTGCCTGTTTTTTAAGCTTTTCTAACTTCGAATTACATGATCTCCTAAACTTGATGATGGTTTTTTTCACGCAAGATCAAGTTATTGCCTGGATTTTCCAAGATGAGATTAGGAGATGAGTGTGATACTGTGAGAACATAGCCGTATTTTGTTTTCAGACTTTGGCAAAAATAAGACTCTCTAGTCTACAAAGCATCTATTTTTTATAATATGGGAGAAGATGTATTTGCCAAAAAAAAAACCTTTTTAAAAAGCACCTAAAAATAATCTTCAAGAAAAATAGCTGTTCAAAGTCCTGCATTTCAGCTTTTCGCTAAGCGACACATGAAAGAAATTCAAGTAGAGAGAAACATGTAGTGCTGCTTTTTCAGCAAAGTACACTTCTAAGGCTTGGTATCTGAGTCATCATCCTCTACTATTTAGAGATTTACATAGCATTTGGTAAGTTTTCTACAGAACTGAGAGATGCTTTTTATTTATTGACGTTATGAATCTTTCTTTGGAAGGGAGAGCTGAGAAAAGCCGCGCTTTAACAGCCCCAGTGAAGAGGCTACTCCAAAAATTGTGGTTGAACACAGCAGATTCATGTTCCACCAGGTCTCAGAGGAGTGTATTATGACATGGAACACGGGCTGTCCCTCCACAGCAGTCTGGCTCAAGTCAAAATGCAATTTCACCATTATACATCCAGGGCACTATTCATTTAGGCTGTCATGTATTGTCCTGTCCAAAAAGACAACCTAGGCTTTCTATAGCCAACAGAGAGAGAGTTACATCATTCTTGGAGACATGCCTAAGGTGGACAATGTTCCTTTCTGTACAAGAACCTGTTTCTATTTATTCTGTAGAAGCTATAGGTGATTAAATATTTAGGCAGCTAACCTTTGGATTATTAAACTGTAGAGGGGGAGGTGGGGATGTGTGCGAATTGCATTCCTTCCTTTATTATTTATGGATCCCCTTTCTGGATAAAGAAAAAGCAAAGTGAAATGTCATAACTTACTGTACCATATAGTAAACTTCCTTCTGTGAAGTTATTTTCAATTTTTGAACTAAAGAATTTAAAATATTTCTTTTAAAGGTAACAAGGAAAACAAGCAAAAATGGTTTTAATGTTGAAGCATTAAAAATTAATATTCTGGAGACCAAGTCTGTATTGGTGTTATAAAGACATTCTTCATTATCCTGCACACAAATGGAATTACCTCTTTCTTGCAAAATTATGTACTAAAATTAATTCAAGAAATTATTTCCTATTAACAAGCTGACAGTAGAAAAAGGCAGAAACAGAAATAAGTGATTTTAATGTCAATTATTTTTGAGATAGAAGGGCAGGGAGGCATATTTTCTCTAGCTGTATTTCTCCCACTGTTTTTGAAAATCTATCCTTCTTGAGGTCATCAGAAGTACTGAAAGGAGAACCATGTGCTATGGGTTTGCCCAAATCCATATTCAAGAATGTAATGTTTGTTATAAATGCTGGAAAGGACCCATAAATGAAAATTAAGTATACAAGAATTTGTCATCTCAGCATGCTGTCTTGTACTAAAAAAGGGGAAAACATAGGCTCCAGCATAGACTTTGAGATGACAATCATGTATAATTTACCCAAAGTAGGGGGTTTTTTTTAATGAAAGGAGGAAAGAGACCTACAGAAGGTTTCTGGAAAAACCACTGTCCTAAGTCCTCAACAATACTTCTAGTGAAATGTATTAATGACAGACAACAAAATTTTTCTGTTTCAATTATCAAGGCATCCAAGGCACAAGCACTCAAAAATTTGTGACAGCTGAAACAGAGATTTTTTAGAGTTTTTTTAGAGTTTTTTACTTTCACAAACAGTGTTTGCAATCTATATTGGGTTCATAATGGAAGATGCAGTGGTCCTCCTGAGGAGAAAGAAGATTGCAACAAGCAGTGCATCTCTGGAGCTGTGCTTTTTGTTATCACCCTTCAAGGAGGTTTGATTTAGGGTTCATACTCTGCTCAAGTAAATCTCTACAGAACACATACCAGAAATATAGGCTAAGCCTGGGAAAGATTATGACCCCACATAAATTGCTTTTTTGAATGAGAAAGTTTTAAATTCAAGCCTTGCTCCAGGATGAAAATCCTTCCTAGCAGTTGGAAATTTAAACTGAAAAGGAAAACACAAGATATGACACCAGGCTGAGTATTGCCCACAGAGCTGCAAGCAAATATTGTTTGGACTCTTCTGTTTTACAAGACCCATTATTTGCTGTAAATCAAGCTTGTTTACTTTATTAGCATAATTAGTAAGAAATACAAACATTGTCTATAATTTTTCTCTCCCGCAGTAAATATAGCATATTTTTATGACTGTCTGATAGTACACAAAGTAAACTCTTTACCAGGGACAGTTTAGTATGCAAATTATAGTTCTGATCCTTGATCCTTGTCATATCTGCTGTTAGCAAAAGTAAAACCAGAGTACATAACCTGAATGAAAGGTAATGATAAACCAAAGATAGTAGGTTTCTTGCAGAAGGCTGCACTGTGACTACTGCTGTTATTCACTGGAAGACTTCATAAGGGTCTTTAATAATACACTTTACAGACATTCTGTTAAAGGCACATCTCCATTTAAGATAAAGCTGCAAACATTATCAAAGATAGAGATATAGAAGTAGGTATGATCAGAATATGTAAAAAAAATCTTCCAAATATTGTCACTTCATAAAAATTCATTTTACTAGTTTACTCATCAAAATGCTTGTAGAACAAAATTCTGGACCCAGTGGCAAAATGACATGTAACACCAGTGTCTGAAATTCCTCTAGTCTCATAATATCACTTCTAATTTTTTCTTTTATACTTTTTTTTCCTCCATATTAGCAATCATAATAAATTCACAGGTACCTTCTCAAGTTTCTTAAATTTAATAGTTCCTCATAATACCCAAAGACTTTCTTCAATTCTTATTGTAAATATTAATCCTTCAATAACACTTTTATTGTCTCTGATGAATTTTTAAAGATCTGTGGTATTAAAATAATGAAAACTTGTAAAGCAACTGCTTGACCATTGCACTGCAGCTCAAAGGATGTGTATACACATTTGTTTTGTATTTGGCTGTTTGAATACTACACTGAAAGTTGTTTACAGCAGCATAATGTATTTTCTCCTTTCCTTAGTTCACTCTTATTTACACATCCAGATAACAATAATTTAAAACAAGAAATACAGAGGGAACAAGACCAAAGAAGAGATGAATATTGGAAAACCTTTCCTTGGCTGCCAAAGGTGAATGAATGTGATGCCAATGCTGCCTCTAGCTGCAAACTTGCCTCATCATAAACATATCATAACCAATTTGCCAATAAATCTGTTTTTCATATTAATCATAGAGTGCTATCTTACAAGATGTTCATTCACAGAATTGTTCTCACCAATTGCAAAAAATTAAATTTATTAATGTAATTTAACCCTAAGTAAGGTAAAGAAGTATTTTATAAGTTTGTAAATATAAGGTTACAAATAAAAATTTATTTAAAAGTTAATGAAATTATTTTTGTCAATAACAGCATCCTGATTAATTTTTTAAACCAATGCCTTAGTGACATTTTGTAACATCTTCTCAATTTTTATCTTCATTGGTAAAGTGTCCAAGCCTCCTCAGTCAGGAAGTTTTGGTTCCATATCTATGTGGTGAGACATACATCCTCTTATCCAAGGCAACTGAACATGCCAGGGTGACACAACTCCAATCCTAGGCTTCTGCCAGAGATTGGAGTTGATGGGAAATTTGAGTATGTCTGATATTCTATCCTGGTGACTTATGGGATCCTTCACTGCTAACAGCTTTTCTGGAAAACAGGCAGTAGCTTTATGAAGATCAAAGATTAAATGAATGTCAGAAGAACTAGAAAGATGTTGAATGGCATCTAGACGCTTCCTTCTGAGTATTTTTATTTCCAATAAAATAAAATCAATTCCATTTTGTCTGTGCTCTGTATGGAAATAGATGGAAGGTAAGAAACAGAAATTTACCCAGAGCACGGCTGGGCACTGGAACAGGCTCCCCAGGGAAGTGATCACAGCACAAAGACTGACAGAGATCACAAAATGTTTGGGCAATGCTCTCAGGGCCATGGTGTGATTCTGGGTGTGTCCAGCATAGTGTTCGGAGTTGGAGTCAATAATACTGACAAGACCCTTTCAACTCAGCATACTCTGTGATTCTGTGGAATACTTCAGGTGTGCTGAAACCGTGAAACACAAAAATTCCACTTGTCTTTATGGGATTTTAAAGGCATGGGACATCTGGAAAAGTGTAAGATTAAGAGAAAGAATTGAATATTGCAAACCACCACATATGTTGCAAAGCAAACTTTATCTCTCACACAAAGGAGATGGAGCTCCATTGAAACCCTTATAACTTTCTCAAATTTTTGAGTTCTACTGAAAGAGCAATTTTAAGAAGAGTGGAAAAGCTATATCCATCTGGTCCACTGTTACATTCAAACAATGGCTGAAATCAAATATTTAAGAGATGTTGGAATTTCATTATTTGTGTCTTTTCACATAAGTTTCTGACTAGTTGAAAACATACATCATAAAATATTATTATATAATATTTTTCTTATTCATAATTGTTTTAAGTGGTATAATTGTATCTGTAGAGGTTTATAACACCTGGTTTAAATGGAACTAAAATCATTTTCAGCAAAGAGTCTCAAGTCTAGCTAGATATCAAATGAAAAATATTTGATTTGGGGTCTCTGCCATTTTGAGAAAATTCACACTGTGCAGTAGAGCAATGGAATCACTTTGTCTTAGTGAAAAGTGTATCTTTCTTCCCTCTTCAAGTGTTTGGCACTGCTAAAATGGTTTCACTGTTTGTGATGCACTCCATAGGCTTAAATTTGCTGACTACAAATATCTTTGCAGAACTACATGTCATTACTTAAGAAAAAAATAATCAATCTTTCAGAACTTTTTTTTCACTACTCATAACATCCAGTCATTAATGCTTAAAAATCAATGGAATTATTTACATAAGTAAATATTGCAGAATTTTTTCAGTCTGTAATTACCCATGTGATGAGAACAAATATTTTATATTTTGGCATATCACACTCATCAATCATAAATTTTCAAACATTACATCAAATGTTACTTTTTTTTTTCTTGTAAGAAAAGTGGAGGGAGAGGAAGAATAATATCTTGAATGGCTGTTAGGAAAAATACTCTAGTTTTACATTAGGAGAAAAAAAAACAAAAACAAAAACCCCAAAAGACCACCAAACCCTAAACTGGTGTTGAAATATTTCGTATTTCAATTGAAAAGAAACATCTGAAAACTTAAATACCATATCATATCAGAACATTTTCTTCCTCTTATATCATCATCATACCTTAGCCAAAAGAGACAAAAGTGCATCACAGGAAGGCTATGACTTCATACAGTGAAGTAGAAAGAAACTGCATCACCTGCTGTGGAAGACAAGAACATCTGAGAACAAAAGAAAGATGTAATTTGGAGAAGTCAGATGATAGCTGAGTGTCACAATAGGGTATTGGACAGAGCTCAAGAAGTATTTGGACAATGCTCTCAGGCACAGGGTGTGACTCTTGGGGTATCCTGTGCAGGGCCAGGGGTTGGACCCCGTGATCCTTGTGGATCCTTTCCAACTTACTTTATTCTGTGACTCTGTGATCTTTTTTCAGCAAAGAGTTTCAACAAGACAAGATAAATGTTTAAATCTTGGGATTTCTTAGAGAAGGAAAAGTCCAAGTACAAAAAAAAAAAAATTAAAAACTATGCAGACCACAAATAAGGGATAAAATAAATATAGAGGGGTTTTGTACAAGAGAAAAATTTATAATTCATATAAACACCAGCTCTAGCAATTGAAAGATTTTTAATTGGGAGGTTTTAAAATAGATATAACTGTTCGGACACTCTTAATTAAAACAATAAAATATCAACTCAACTATTTTTTAAAAATGTTCTCACAATTCTACCCTAGGACACTGGAATTTCTATAACTTCTGTAATGTATCTAGAATTTGTAATGTAGCTGTATAGATTTTGCAGTTTGAATAAATAAGACATTTCTTTAAATTAAAAAGATATTCCAAATCTGAAGTCTTATTTCTTTCCACATACCTACTTAATATCTGATTTCAATGAAAGCTGCATGACAGCTACTGTGAGTCATTCACATTCATGTGTGAATATACCAATTATATGTGGTATAACAGAACCTGACTTCCCTTCAGATATTGGGCATATATAAATGTAAATGCAGTACCTTCTAGAGTTGCTTCTGACTTATTTTTAGTAATCAGACAGTGAATATGAATGGTTTGACAAAAGATTTCTCTTAACATTGAGTTATCACAAGAATTATGTGCATTAGGTAAGATCTGATTAGAGGAATCCTTTCAGTTGTTCAATATAATTTTTAATTACGTGTAATGATTCAGTTACTGCTCTAAATGGCATCTCACATAATGCAGAGAGTTCTAAAAACCCTTGCTCAATTCTGAAGTCAACTATTTCCATAAAATTCTGCATAACATTTCCCAACTTTTTCTGTAGCCTTACCAGAGCTTAATGTAGAATATAAAACAGAGAATATAAACAGAGAAAGATTAATTCATATATTTTTCAAATATATCCAAAGGCAAAAGAGAAATCTTGTTTGTCTTAATTTACTTTTCAAATGTGTCAGACCATTCAGACCTGTATGTAATTCAAAGGCACTTTGAGAATAGGAAAAAAATACCAGAGGAAAATCATTAATTCTAATTGGAATACTAGAGATATACAGATTTATAAAAAAAAAATTTACAATTATATTTGAACTAGAATTTGAAATGTCTTCCCACAGATCTTTTTGCTATTACTTGACAAAAAAAAAACTAATTGAGAAATTATTGATTAAAAACAATTTTTGCTTGACTAAAGAAAGTCTTGCCAAATGGTGGTTTTGTATAGTTTCACAGGTTTTATGTTAGTACTCATTTTTATGCTGCAAAGAAAGGGAAATTATCAGTTGCAAGCTATATAAACCTGATGCCATCTACCTGTAACATGTTTCCTATTCCAGCATCTATTCTAGTAATACTTTGAATTACAGAAAATTAAAATATTCCAGTGTGACTGTGAGAGAACCAGGTACTTTAATTTAAAAAGACATGTTTTTGCCTTTCCTTCACGCTGGGTCAAAAAGACATGGCAGCTGGGAATGTAAGGACATGGTTTTGACACCTTCTGTTAGAGAAGCTTTGCCTGGCCTGGGAGTTGGAATTTGTTGTCTTGCAAAAGAGAGAAATCAAACTGATGCAGGTGTCTGGAGTAATCATACTGGTTACTTAAGCAGTAGAAGCTTGCAGATGGCAATAATAGCTTTTATTGAATCAGCTGATGGGGAAGGGATTTTTATGGGCAGTTTTCAAGTCTTAAAACAAAACAAAAATAGTTAATCAGTAATTTTTTTTGTGTAATCATTTTTGCTTTGGTAGAATGAATTGATGTGTATACTGATAATTATAACAGTCTTCTAAATAAGAGCTTTGCTTTTCCATGGATCATTTGGTTTCCACTCCCAAAATTTGAGTCCTTTTGTTTTTCTTGAACTGACAAGTCCCAAGCTTATTAAGCCTGATAAATTCATAGTAAAAAAAATGGTCCAAAAGTAGTAAAAAGGGCTCTTGATTAGTGAGAAACTGTTGTTTGTGCTTTTTAGAACCAGAACTACAACTTTCTAAAATCTGAAGTGATTGTTTATGTTATTTCTGAGCAAATCAAGTCCACCGTTAAAGAGGCTGGAACTCCCAGGTAAGGTAAGAAATGCCTTAAACGTCATCAAGACATGTCAAATAATAAAAAAAATATTGCTTTCATTATGTACCACTCATCCTTTTTCCTTCATTCACTCCATGCTTTGACAAAGTACAACGTTAGCATTTTTAATTATCTAAGCTGCAATAAACAAGTTGTTTTCAGCTCTATTGTGTAAGATAAGTTCATTGAAACTTTGAGGAAGTCATATATGTTTTGTTTTAATCTCTTGCATTCTTCTGTAGAATTAAAAAATCATCAAAATTGTATGAAAAATGTAATATTTGTTCTACAAGGTGTCTGTGGTTAACCCCAAATGGCAACTAAGTAACATACAGCTTCTCAATTACTCTTTTCCCTGCCCATACTGAGAAGGAGAATCAGAAAGAAGAGCAAAATTTTGGGGTGAAGATAAAAACATTTTAAGAATTTAAACCAAATATGAAATAATAATAATATTACAATAATAACTGTAATGACAAGAAGAGAGGGAGAGAGGAATAAAACCAAGATAAAACCCAAGAGAAACAAGTGATAAACAGTAGAACTGCTGTCCACCCTCTGGCTGATGCCCAGCCTGACCCCAAGCAGCATCAGCCCCTGACAGATGATCCCCTCCAGTCTGTAGACTGAACACGATGTTCTGTGGCATGGAATATCCCTTTGGCCAGTTTGGATCAGCTGTCCTGGCCATGCTCCCTCTCAGCTTCTTGTGCATCTGCTCACTGGCAGAGCATGGGATACTCAAAGTCCTCGATTTAGAGCAAACTCTTCTTAGCAAGATCCAAAACATTATTTTCCTGCTAAATGCCTCACTGTACCAGCTACTAAGAGGGAAATTATCCCAGCTGAAACTAGAACAAAGGGAAATCAGCAAAAACTCATGAATTCTTTCAAGAAATTTATGCAAAATATTATTGGATGACTGAAAAAAAAAAACCAAAAAANNNTTTATAAAAAAAATTTTGGGGGGAAAAAAAAAAAAAAACAAAAAAAAAAAAAAAAAAAAAAACCAAAAAAAAAATCGAGAACAAAGTTACCTGAGTGCACATCACAGAATCACTTGGGTTCCAGTATCAAAAGACAATGCTACTGGTGCTCACTTCAATGGAGTTTATTTCAGGCTTGGAAAGTTAGTTTCCAGTGTGCTGTCACGCTTCATCCCTTTCTAGTTCTGTATAAACTAAGCTGCAGTATAAATTGTTATGGTAGGTGGCAATCAAAAACCTAAACACACCTCACAGTACTGTGTGGCTGGTATGTGGTGTTCTGTACGTGATTACACATTCATATATACACCAAATATTTTTATCCTGCCCACACAAGCTATATTTTATCAAATGTTTATGAGTTGTCTGTAGTCAGCAAAACGAAAGCTTCTAGAACGTGAAAAACATCCAAAGTAATACAGAGTAAGATCTGTAAATATTCAGGAAAACAATACAATTATAACTGTGTTCTGTAAGTATGCATAAGGGAAGTATAATAAATAAAGCAGGGTTTTGGTTTGGTGGGTTTTTTTGTCCTGTCTGAGTAAAATAAATAATTCTTCATGAACAACATAAAGACAACAATATACACCAGCATGTTGAGAGCACTCATGCCTTTAAAAAGAGCCTCCATTAACTTCTGACAATTGATATTTTGCTGCTGCTTCTCCTCTTGAAAGCAGTACAGGGTCTGAATGTTCTTTTGCACAAGAGGTTGATGGAGTTAGAAGACACTGGCCCTGTTGCAGAAAATAAAGTCATCCACAATAATACCTCTCACACTCACTATTGGGACAATAAAAATAAAATTTGACGAAGAAGCAGCCAGCACTCATACTGTAGAATAAGAAAAAGACATAGTTGTTCCTTCTTACTTTATACTCTTTATACTATTTGGTTAAATAGAGCTCATCATCTAGACAATTTAGTACCACAATAAGGTCAAGTTTTATTAAAAATAACCAAAATAAAACAAATGAAAAACCACTATCTTTTTCTTATCCTCTATTTTAATAATCTTGGGTGTACTAAGCCCTTGCTTCTGTATTTTGTCTCCAAGACACAAGACTTGAGAGGAGAAAACAAATAGGCAATAAGTAGGAGAAAAGCCAGGGAACTCCAACAGTATATATGGCCTTTGGAAAACAGCAGCTGGAATTCCTCATGAGGAAAATCCTTCCACATGCAATTTTCAACTCAGGATTCCTTCTTTCACAGCTGCAAACTGTAGCTCATAGATCTGTTAAATTGTATCCACATGACAAAATTAAAGCACCTAAATTTTCCTCTCTATTCTGATACTTCCATGCGTCACAAGAAGCGGAGTTCCACCACTGGTTCTTTTACTGCTGAAGAGTTTTTGCTACCTGCTGCTGCCAGGTTAAATGTCCTTTCATGATGGTGGCTTTGCCAGGTGGTTTCTCCTGTGGTTTGGTGCTTGTGAAAACATTGCCCTCTTCTGCCACATGTCTAGAATTTGTCTATATTGTGTACTATACCATGTGTACTTGTATCATATAACCCAATAGCCCATATTTTTAATGGCAGTTTATGGATAAATCTCCCTAATGTCACTTGAGAAATCAGTCTTTTGCAGCAAAAATGGACAAAATGGAAAAATTGACAAAAACTTAACTGCAAGCATAGTCCTTTTTCTAAAAATAATGGGAAACCATTTTGGCTTAGCAGTGTTGCTCAGTGCATAAAACAACAAGTACATTTTCATGGATGCAATTATTTAAACAAGCAGAGTGGATGCTTTCAAGCCCTACACATGTATTTAACCACTGGTACTCATTAGTAAATTCACATCAAAAAGAAGAAAAAATAAATTATCATCCCTACCAATTCTAGTAACTCTTTGAAAGCTGGTAAACACTCTTGCAGTGGCAATGGATTTTTAAGCCAGTAAATTGAAGTGAGAAAGTCACAGATCTGTAGTGGGCTTTCAGACTCTTCAATTATAGAAAAGAGAGACCAGGACTGCAGCCATGGGAATGATGCTGAGCAATAACAATTGTGTTTTTCAGATTACAGTAAGCACAATTAGACCACATAAATATACTGGTCAAGCACTGCTGGGTCAATCATAAAAAATGAATTTGTTAAATGAAGGCTGTTATGAATATACAAGACCGGAGTGGACATTCTTACCAGTGCTTTATTTGTTGGTTTATACAAGGCCTTGTTTAATGGAATGCTGACACTGCAGTGGAGGACAGTTGGTTTTGTCTAGTGCTGCACTTCGAGGTCAGTAAGAAGCTTCTGACCAACTTCAGTGAATATTAGACTAAGCTTATAGTGCTTTCTCCTCCAGCTCTGTTGTTGCAGTCACATTCCCACAGGAATCACTGAGAATGATACATGAGCACAGGCAGAATACAGATTGAAATACTGGACTATAAAGTGAGTGCTGATGGCAGCAAATTCCTAGATTTTTCCAAAATGAAAATAGTATCGTAGGGATTCCGAGATACCAGAAGTACCTTATCCCCTTGGGAACTAAAACACATTATGCAAGATACCTATCTGGATGGAAGAAATTGCATTTCTCCTGTTCTTTGGAAGGATGAAATATCTAGATTTCTCAGATTGAGGTGTACTGATCAGATCAAGTAGTCAGTCATCTCTCTCTCCTCCCATTGCCTTGGAACAATGAGGAGAAGAAAGGAAACGAGAGATGTATGAAAAATCATGAAAAATGGCAGACTAAAAATCTCAATCACCTTGGCATCAAAGTGCTCACATAGGGTTTTTTTTTTTTCATGGACAGCTTTGGATTGTTCATCACAAAAGAAATCAAGTTGTAATGAAAACTAGCTCGATATGCCATTGATTAAGTCAGTTTGGAGTTGTTTCCCTTTATCTTTAAACACATATCCTAATACTTAAGGTAATCTTTCTGATGTATCAATTTAAAGGACTACAATATTGTAGTTTAGAATGGATATTTAAAGGATGGTACAGATATTAAAAGGAAGTATAGGAATTTTCTCAGATTTTTTATTTAGAATTCCATTCAGTGATTGGCAGAATAGGTGTCACTGACACCTATTGCAGAGGAACCCATTACTGGCATTTATGGAATTCCAGGTGGGACAAAGGGAGAGAGACAAGCATATATTGCTTTGTTTCTTTTAAATTTTGATTTGTTTTGCTTTAAGATTAAGGGGGAAAAAACGCTTTATACTTCTACATTGCTCTGACATTTGAGATGCATTTTACCATTAAAGACAGGCTACAAATCAAATTAGTGTCTCCTGAGCAAGCTTAAATTCAGGATTAGACTCAGTTTAAAGATTTTGCTCAGTTTCCCCAAGGAATGGTAGGACACAAGCATAATGATTCCTTCTAAAAAAATAAAAAGTAAAATTTACTGGTCCTATTTTAGAACTGATTTCTACCAAGCATTTCACTGTTTATTGCCAATGCAGAGGGAGTGCTGCAGTTCCAGACGAACCAAACCAAGACATAAAAGAATTCATGATCAAATAGTCAAATTAACTACATTTTTTCTGGAAGCAATTATTGGTCATTTTGAATAAAGGCCCCAAGCCCATGCAATACACAAGTAAGTGTCATCAAAAAGCAAATTCACAATACTCACTTAAGGAATTTATTGAAAAGATACCTAGGTACAATTGGAAGCACTGGGGAAAGGAACCACTATGTTTTGACAGCTAAAGCTCTACCCAGGTACTATAGTCACAGATAACATTAGCTGAAATCCCATCAATTTCTATTTTGAAATCATGAATGTCATAGTCATCATTTAACTTCTGAAGAGCTCTGGAAAGGTGAAAATGAGCCAGGTATTTTCTGCCTGATCTGAAAGAGTGGTGAGAATGAAGTTTTTCCAGTGGTCACTAAGAAAAAAAAATAAAAGAACATTGTTCTCCAGTCTCTCAATCACCAAGCGAAACCATCTTCTGCCCAGTGAGAAGCTATGAATCTGAATCTATTCTGGACAGGCAACCTTTGAATGTGGCCCATCTGTGCCCTTGGTGGGTGTTAAGAGTCACAGAGATATTGGCTAAATTGTTGAAACTCCTACTATCACTGTTGTGAAGGAAAATTACTTAGAAACCCTCAGGAAGGGGCTCATGTCAGATAATAGATATCTCAGTGAAGCTGAAAAGATATCAGGCAGGGATTGCCTCGGACAACCAACTGATTTTAACAGCAGTTATCATTTTGCAGCTGGATAAATAGGGTGTCTAATCCTTCCCAATCATCAGAAAAAACCATGAGTATTTTATTGTGGATCCAGGCCCATATTCTGGTGGTAAACACAGTATAAACACCTGAATGTACTCAAGTTCACTCAGTTTAAAAAGGATCTGGCCTATAAATTTACTATCTTAAATACCTAGTTCATCGAAACAAAACATCTTTATGACATTTAATTGAATCAGGAAAATAATTAGTAGATACTGATTCTATCCTTGCCTTATGAACAAAGTTCTTTCCAAAAGTAAATAAAATTTCAGTTTAAAGAAATCCACTACATATCATTACAAGACTCCTAGGTGAAGCTTTAAAGGAAGAGACATTATGAGAAGTGAAATAGCAGGATTCAAGACATGAGTGGTGAAAGCTTTCCCTCCTAAACATTTTTAATGTCTTCTTCATCTCCCGATTCACTATTTAATTGTTATGTCTAGTTTACCTCTATTTCTTGATGATAGTAAAACCCCCCAATTCATAATGGAAGGGTAAAATAAAGGTAGAAAATTAGAAGAGCATACTATGACACATTTACATGCAATATTAAGGAAAAATGTATTAGCAATCTGAGAAAAGGTCACTGCTGTACACAAAAAGCACAAAAAATAAGAAAGTGAGACTTTTTGTTCTGTGTTTGTACTCTTTCTGTCTGAAGGGTATCCAAATGAGAATTCTAAGTTCACTGAGAATGACCTCCAACAGAAATATTCGTTATTAAAAGTCATAGCATTAGCATCTCATTGACACAACCTAACGAGTTAGGTGGCAGACCAAGAAATTTTTCTCGTCTTTGTCTTGTGCTCTTACAGTACTAATTGTTAGGATTATTCACCCTTGCTTGCTCATTTACACAAAAGTGAAACAGTTTGAACCAATACTATAAAAGTGAGAATAAATTCTCTCTTTGAACCTGCACCATGAGCTACCATGAAAACTTCTCAAGAGCATTTTACCATGACGCTCTGAACCTTCCCTTAACTCAGCACATAGTAAGCTTACACCATTTGCTTCCTTGGCTTCTATGTTAGAAAATAGATATAAGAATTGCCTCTTTCCTGCAGAGCCTTCTCTGCAAGCCGCTGCATGAATTTCCTCTCAGTCTCCCTGCAGATATCCTGCCTTTGTGAGGCAGCACAAAGTGTTTCTGAGACCCCACCTATTAGTGAACCAGAAAAGGAGTGTGCCGACCTGCCTTTAAACTTGGCGACAAGATGTTTTCAGATGCACTTGTTCCTGCCTAGGCTAAAAAAGGAGCACAGCTTCTAAACTCAGTGGGTGGAGGGCTGATAGGTGACTGAGCTGTCAGAGGTACGACTGAAGGTAGGCAGGCGCTCTGCAGGGCTGTGCTGAGGTCTCAGACACCTTTGTTGCCCATCGGAAGCAGCACTGACACACTTCAAATGGGGCTGGTGAGGACCTGCACTGTCAGAGGGCTTGCTCAGAGATACTGTGGCAAAAATACTTGGAGGGCTTATGAAAACTTTGCCAGTCTCTTTTAAGCACAAAACCATGCAATGACAGGTGTTCACACTATGCTACCCGACACTGTGGCACTACAGTCTGGTCTTGGAGGGAAGGGAAAAAAACATTTTGAAAAATTATTGAAGTCTGTGCCATCACAACTCTCCTGGAGACCAGACATAAAAGTATAGCCTGCTTTCAAGCTGAACTAAGGCTGAAGTTGTAACTTACCTTGAAGAGAATTAAGTTATTGGATAAACAGATTCAGATTTCAGAATCAACACCTTACCTGACCTTGTGTGATGTAATACCTTCAGCTGTTCACTCCATCCCTGTAATACCACATTTTGTGGAACACTTTCTTAATAAAATCCATTTGGAAGGGGTTTAACTCCACCTTCCTCACTTCACCTTTAGAAGCCTGAAATAAACACGTATTTGTTTTATTTCATGTCTAAGGAGACTTAATTTTCAGTAAACACTCTAAAAATACATATTTTTCACTTTCTTGAAAGTTTTGTCCTTGTACTGTGAATACAGAAAAAGTGGGACAGGTGTTGATTGTTTTCCCCCAAGATGAAATGAAAACCTACAAAATAATAAAGACTTGTTGAACTATGACATAGAAAAAAACTATCTATAGGACATTAAATGTCTCCTTCACATTCTCTAACGTTTTTTCTGAATACTTTTTAACAGCACCCTTTTTTATAAGAAGTATTTTTGTGGGTGATTTAGAACTCTGAGGCATTCAGAGTTAATAGTTACGTGACTAATAAAGGAACAAAGCAACTCCTTTCTCATGTCTTGTAATAGAGACCAAATTGGGGAGGGGGGAAGAAGGAAATGGTAGCAGAAAAATGCTGAAGTAGAATACCTATATTTTCACTCACAAAACATTATTCCTCTAAGGACAAGAAAATTCAGTTCTTACATTTTTTTTTTTTTTTAATAAGACAGCTAACTTTAACAAAAGTGAATTCTCATGTAATATTATGAGATTCCACTCATATTGAGATAATCATAACCAACATGAATGAAATAATCTTAGACTATTACCATAACAATTCTGAATTTGCTTCTCTCAATAACTCCAGTTTATTAAAGTCCTAGAAATATATCAAAAGCTGGTAATCATAAGGAAAAGGTACACATTTTCAGAAAGAATATGCTGCCTGTGTCATCTCACATTATAGACTACATTGAAGATAAAAAGCACCTGATTTGATTATTTAAATAAGGACAGATATTTTATTTTCAGAAGATTTGCTGCCAATAAAACTATCCCACTGCTATATGAAATATATTAAGCTGATTTGTGCACCAGATCCATCTTTCACCCAAATTTTCTGTAACCTCCCATGAAAAGAAGCATAGTAGGGCACACAACTAGTGGACAATGACAAGAAACAGAGAAACTCTTTCTACATGTGGGAAGGCTAATTTGATAAATACTTTAAACCTTGGTAGTATTTGTTCCATTTTCCTTTCTCCCTTTGGTAGATTTTTTTTTTAATTGCAGAGTACAGACTGGTTGTCACACCACAAGTTCTACCTACTAGAACTCACTGAAGAAATAAAATTATTTTGTCGCATGTTGTCTTCTGATTGCTCATCTCTCTCCATAGTTTGTTTTTTATCAGCAGATTACTGAGAGAGCAGAACCTTATTCATATGTGTACATCCACATTTGGAAAAAGAAAGAGGAAAAAATGAAGAAAGCCAAATAATTCCTTGGAAGGACAATTAAATGAAAGTGGATCAACTAGAACAAAGATTTGGTACAATCCACCTTTAATTTTTCTCAAAAATATTACATGAGGCAAAATTCCCTAAAAGACTAATTATTGGCTTTGACAACATAATTGTTTAAAGGCTGAAAACAGACAAATATTGCATCCACGTGTTTAAGGTCAGCATATGTAATAGACCATATAGGAAATTGTTTAATGTAAGTACACAGGTAGTGAACACATTCAAAAAGAAATGTTTTTGCATTTATACACACAGAAATCACTGTTTGGATTCACTGTTTCTTAACAACAAATTCAGGCATAACTATAATAGAAGCTGCCCATATAACCTGTTTGTGCAGGATCTGTACCCCATGGAGTTTATAGGACTTTTTTTGGCATTGTTTGGGGGATTTTTTCTAAATGTTAAGAGGTGTCCCATTTGTATATAGAGAAAGTAAAATCTCAAAATGCCACAAGCTGGAACAATGTCTCTATTTTAGTGAATTCTGCCCATTCATTCCACAAACATTAAATACATCTGAGTGCTGTTGTGCAGTATGAAATACAAAATATTTAGAGTGCTGAAATTACCCTTTCTTGATAGGGGCTCTAACAGCTAACCCCAAACTCAGGAATTATACCCTACCACCTTCCATTTTGGAAGTCTTCAGCCTCACTGCTGTCTTTGTTTCAGGTTTTCCTTCTTTTCTGTGTGTCTGCAGCCTGTGTTTTTCTAATTTCTTTTTTCAGTGAGCAAACCCATCTCTGGTACAGTTTGAAAATGGCCCTTAGCAGAGCTCATTCTGAAAGAAAGAGATAGAATGGGAAACAGGGGCATCTCTTTTCTCCAGTGAAGCTTTGCTGTATCCTTTTGCAGTTGCAAACAGATCTTTGAATGGTGTTAAGGTCAGCAGCTGAAGAAGAAGAAAAGTGTCATCCCAAGCCCCCTCTCTCACCTCGATGTGGTCATTTACAACCACATCGGTAAAAAGGCGATAATAACTGTGCACATTTTTCTCATCCAGAATTTTTTTTTTTTTTTTTTAATTCAAGAACACAAATAAACTCGACACTGATGTACTGGAAAAGGGAACATTTTCACACAAAAATGTACTACAGGTGATGTGCTGCTCTTGTGAAATGCGTTACTATCTGGACAAATGTCAACATGTGGTTCAAAAAAGACACATTTTCTAATGGAAATAACTCCTAATTTAATTATTCTAGTTATTTTTGATAGCACCTGTACAGGAAAGATACAAAAAAATAATGTTTCAGAAAGAGATTACTTCAAAAAGAAATTATCTGTTAAAGCTCTCTGCTCCGCTTAAAACATTTTCCTCTAATAGCTGCTTCCTGAGGTAGATTGCATTCAAAATTACAAAACTTATGAATGGTGGGGGTCAGGGTATCAGGTAGATAACAGAAAACTTACATTGATGATTTAAACCTAATGAAAGCAGATTAATAACTTGATTCCCTTTAATTCTTTCTTTTTTAATCTCTGTTGTTCATAAACATTTTGCCTCATCCAGCCTTAAGTTAAGAGTGACTTCAAGGGATTATGATGAAAGTCTGCTGACTTCTTAACTGAAATGTTAGTGATTCTTCCCTAGATGCCTACTGTATTCAAGAACAAAGTGTGCCTTCAGAGTACTTTGCATAGGAAAAGTGGAATGCAGAGTATAATAATCAGAACCGCGTCAGGGCATTGAGAAACATGCTTAAATACTGAAGTAGTAAAAAATATTTTTCACATTCTGACATGAAAGAAATAAACTCATCCTCTAGATAAACAGACAGATAGCTGAGCTGNGGGCATTGAGAAGCATGCTTAAATACTGAAGTAGTAAAAAATATTTTTCACATTCTGACATGAAAGAAGAAATAAACTCATCCTCTAGATAAACAGACACATAGCTGAGCTGTCAAAGTCAATTCTTTTCCAAATGCTTCTATTTGCCTTCAGTGATGTAAGGGGAGTTGGCGTGGGTATAGGATGAAACATTGCTCTGAATTCTCATCTGGATTTCTTAGGATGAAATGCTAAAAACAGAGAAAAAAATACTGTTAAAAATCTTTCTAAGCAAAATGTAAACTATTATACTGCTACATCAAAATCTGCTTCTTTTTAAGACTGAAGGATTTTTAGAATTAGTAACAATGCCCTAAATTTAAAATTCAGTAACAGAATTGGGGTTTTTTTTGCTAAATATTATTCTTTGCAAAGTAGGATGTCAACTAACAGGAGATCAAACCTACCTTCTCTATAAACCTTCTTCAAAGACACTCTTCAGGACCACCATAAAATTTTTGAAGATTACTTTTGCATAAATTTCATATTTTAAGAAGTTTTCCTATGCATGAGCTTCAGTTTTCATAGTTAATCCAGTGACATGCAAGTTGAGGTTATAGTAAATTAATATCTTTCTTAACCTTCAACTCCTGACTTCCTGAGCAGTTGACATCCTGCATAAAGTCATGTTTTACCCTATGTTCTTATGCTGGATTTTCCTTTCTCTGCATTCCTGCTCAGCTTCATACCTGATCCCATCACTCTGCTCATATGAGGAACGAACATATCTGATCACACAAAAAAATTGTTATATAGATCTAGACTTCCATGAAATTCAGTGGAAACTCTGGAAAAATCACTCTTTGGTAATGAGTTTTTAATAAGAATCAATCACAGTAGCATTCCATATGTTCTCTCTTTTTATTTATTAATCTAATAAGATATAATATGAACTATCTTTCAAATGAATAGGTGCATTTATAACTGTCCATATTACTCTGCAAAAGACAATATTTAATTTCTGTTTCCTGAGGTTTTATGAATAGAACATATTTATTTGTGGAGTTGGTGGCCACAGCAATTTTCCCATTTCTTGCTTTACACACCATTGTCTACCAGAAGCAAAAATAAACTCATTAGCTGTTCCATTGAGATCACTTTGGAAATTGTATTTAAAATTCCTTTCTTATATCTATGTACTTTCTTATATCTCTGTACTTTGCTTATTTAACTAAAAGCCTCTTTAGCAGAAACCTTAAAAACCCAAACCAAAAACCACACATGCACATACACACACACAGAGAGAAAAAAGACAGCTGCTGACAAGATACTACTAACTTGTTCAACAAGGAGCTCCAAAAATTTCCATAACATTTTAATTATCTCACTTAATTCAAATAAATATTAATTTAAGAATCAATAAATGAAACAACCATCATTTAATAAGATGGACTTAGGTATCCCAGATCAAGTACAAATATCACTTTAGGAAAAGAGGCATTAAAATAATCTTCCCAGAGAGAAAAATTTTTATCGTATAGTTTTTCAGGTGCCTTAATGACAGCAAATAAAGTAGTGTGGTCACACCACTCTCTGTTTAGGTGAATTACAACTCAAAGATATACAAACAATTAAAAATACACAGTTACCTTCTAATCATAAAAAAAATAATAAATATTCTTAATTAATTGAAATTGGCCTTATGCCCTGATTTTATGTTGCTTCCAACTAACAAGTCACATCCTTAGAAGGAAACACACTCCAAGACAAGTGCCCTGCTGAAGTTTAAGTTGCTCTCTGGGAGACGTGTCGTGCTTCATTGTTCCACAAGTGATTGATAGCTTTGCCCTGTTGCAGTGACTTTGTGGCTAAAAGTGCATGTGATTGTCATAAGTCACTGTACCAAATGCTTCTTGTAAAGCCAAACAGGAATCTGGTTCTCCAGTGGGTACTGTTTGAAAGAGCTCACAGAGCTCTGAGAGTACTAAGCATCCATCAAAAACAAGCAAGCAAATATAAAAACAGAGGCTTCATGTTTGGTATCAGAAATGTAAATTTTTCACTAGACACATTAGTATTTCAGCAGTGCAAATACACATTTAATGCACTTATATGTCTCTATGCAGGAAGGTAGGTGTGCAATCATGTCATACATCTGATTTACTATTTGATGTGTGTTTAACTTTAGATATAGAAATGGCCTCTAGTCAGCAAGTCATTTTTTACTGTTTCCTATGGGAAGATAAGAATATTGTTTTCTTCTCTATTTGACAGCATTTAGCATTTGCTCAAAGTTATCAGATAGAATTTGAACTTTGGACAAGGTAGCTTTTATTTTACAACCTAAAAGGTAAAATCTGAAAGAATTATTCTTTTTCTTTTTTCTTTTTCCCCAGTCCAGAAGAGATATACCATGAGATTACTAAGAAATTAAACATTGGGGATTCCTGACACTGATTTATTTCCCCTTTGGTTGCATTCTGTAAAATAGCTATATACATTTACTGAAGATTTAGAACAGATGAGCCATTTAGCACCAGTGTAATCAAAATGAATGATAACTCTGGAGAGCAGAATCACATGTATTCAGAATAGGAGTGTGACTTTTTAAAGACATCTGCAGTTTTCTTGTAGCCTATTAATCTAATGTCATTAAGGCAAAGTCTCCTATAAAATAGGAAATATTATCGGTCAGTTTTAGCATATTTCATAGAATTTACTGTGTAATTGTAAATACATTTAATAAGTGGTTGGCAAATTAGAAAATTTTACATTACATTACCATCTATTTAAAGTCATTAATCTGTTCAATTGGGCATATAATATCACCTTAGTTTTAACAAAGATTAGAAATTTACAATTTCAAGATAGTTCACTGGACTTGATAAACAAATGAACATGTCATTCTAAAGCACCTTGCACAGGATTGATTCCAGACGGTTCTTGAATATCCCCAGTGATGGAAGAATCCATGTCTCTGAGCTATCTCTTCCAGCGAGTGGTCATCCAAAGAGTAAAGAAGTTCTTCCTGTTGTTGAGGTGAAACTTTCTGTGTATCTCTTTCCATCCATTGTGTGTTGTTCCATTGCTTGGCATCACCAGGAAGAGACTGGATTCATCCTTTAAACACCCTTCCTTCAGACACTTGTAGACATTGATAAGGTCTCCTCTGAGTTGTATCTTCTCAACAGGCCCGAGTCTCTCAACCTTTCCTCGTGAGAGAGATGTTCCAGGCCCTTAACCATCTTTGCTGCCCTGTGCTGGACTCACTCCAGGAGTTCTATGCCACCTTGCACTGAGGAACTGGACACAGCACCCTAGATGCAATTAATCAAAATAGATAAAATTATGCTAACTGCTATTCACTTGTTATAGCTTAGGTCCTGAGATTTAACTTACACAATTTTATGGCAATAACTTTGATAATAAGTAAAGCCATATATTAAATAACCCAACATTTTAGAGTCCCCTGGTTTAATTTGGGAGTCAATTAATCTCCAATATGACCTTCTTAAGAGGATAATATTTTTCTTTTATGCTATTGAAACCTGATCAATTAAGTTTAATTTGCTCCTGCCTTAGCTTTCTCTTTCTTTACAAATCTTTATCTAGCTTGGAAAAAAATGTTCTAGATGTGAGTCTGAACTAACCCCATTAAGTTTTATTTCCTTTAAAGAAATAAAACCAGGATTTCTGACTCTAGTCTGCAAAAAAAGGAAATAAACAAGATCTCCCTCCCAAATATCTTTTTTTTTTCCTGTAATCTTTCTTAAATTAATGTACAATAAGACTTTTTAAGAAATTGTTCCATTTTTTTCTGACCAGGAAAACTAGGAAATGTGCACTTTTTCCTTTTTTTTTTTACTTTTTTTTTTTTTTTCCTCTGAATACTGTCGTTATTTTCTTTAGGAGTTCATAACAGTTGTTTGGGTCACATATTCACTGTTAATATATGTGAACATAAGTCCCTTGAAAGGTTGTGTTTTGTTAACAAGGCCCTATTTTCCTTGCCCTTCTTGCAACACTGCAGGTAAGGTGGAGACTTCTGCAAGGAGAGAAAATATGACATTTCAAAAGGGCTGATGAAAACATCAAGCAGAGAAGAGAGGTCAGAAGGAAAAATGAGGATAACAGATATTTTGTGGAATTTTCTGAATCCCATCATTGAAATATGAAGCAGGGAAAGGGGGCATATGTTTACAAGTACTTTGTTTCTATTCTTTCTTCTCATTCCCTCTTTTTTTTTTTTCTTTTTTTCTTTTTTTTTTTTTTTTTTTTTATCCCTGGAAGCTACTTGTTTCAATTCCTGTTCTAGTAAGAAGCTAGATTTGTAGGGTCAAAGACCTCTGATGCACAGAATGTAAAGACACAGAGGAACCAGAATCATCTCAAGCATTTAGGGACCACATCACTCTCACTGAAGAAGAAGATAAATTAATGTCTTGCCTTTAGTGTGGAGCTCTCTTCCTGCCTAGTGGCAGAGGAGGGAAAATAATAATAAAAGTCCTGCTTTTCACCATGGAATAGTTATTCTGTCTGGGCAGAGCAAGCCTCAATATCACTCTTTCTTTTGCAGCCCATACAATCCACTCCAATTCACCTTTTCCTTCTGTTTCTCTGTCTGAGATGACGAACTTCTAGGCAAGCACATTCTTCTGCATCTAAAACACACAACGGAAGGGTTTTCATCTGTGCTGGGCTGATCTCTGCCCCACAGAGCTTTTTGCTCAGTTTCCCTCAGTGGGATGGGGGAAATAATCAGAAAGGCAAAAGCTAGAAAACTCATGGATTGAGATAAGGATGGTTCAGTAAGGGAAGCAAAAGCTACACACACACAAGCAAAGCAAAACAAGGGATTAAGTCATTACTTCCCACAGACAGGCATTACTTTTCCAGGACAGCAAGGCTCCATTAGGTATAATAAATTCTTGGGAAGACAAATGTCATTGCTCTAAATATCCCCCTTTCTCCCAGTTTTTATTGCTAAGCACAGCTATGTATGGCATGGGATATAAACTAAAAATAGATATATAAAATTATATAAAGCTTTTAAACATAAAGGTTTGTTTGTTTGTTTATTTGTTTGTTGTTTGGTTTTGGTTTTGGTTTGTTTGTTTGTTTGTTTGTTTGTTTTCATTTCAACTCAAATTCCAGAATTCTGCCTGGATATTTGAGAAAAACAAAATCTGCTTCAATGGGACTGTATGTATAGCTCCTTACAAGAATATGGCATTATATTCAGTTAAATTTAATTCCTCTGAAATACAGTCTTGAGCTTCTCTTGAAAGCCATGCTAAGAAAATACAGATGTGAAGAAAAAAAATACAGTACAGCAGCAACTGGGCTTTTGAAATTCCCCATTCAGAAATGAATGGGGAAAATCAAAAAATTATAATTTAAAAATTGGCTAAATGGTTGACACTCACAAAATTAATTATGTTGATGACACTTCCAATCTTTCATCAATAGTAAATAAAGAAGTGTAAGTTGTAGAGTGGTAAAGAGCCTAAATATTGTCACTATTTTTGCATCAGAGCAAAACCAAAATACTACACATTATAAATATATTTATCTGGTACTTCAATTTCTTTTGTGTAAAACAACAAAGACAATTAGAGACAAATTGGTCAGTTTGTTTGGGGTTTTCATCCCATTAGTTTCTCTTTTTCCTGATGTGATTTATCTTTTTAACAGTTAGACTTCAGATACAGAAATGTGTTGGAAAACTTGTCTTTAACCATATAAAGCTTTACATGCTTTATATTTCAATACCAGAAAAAACCACTAAATCTGTGAACTTCTACAAGTTCATAGAAAGTATAGGAAATTCTATATCTTTTAGGGAAAAAGGCATTTATGCTTCTCTCAACCAAGTAATAATGGCATATAGTTACCATTTGCCTCATTTACTTTCCAGTGTCATAATTACATTAAAGAAGACCCACCCCCCCGCAAAAAAAAATAGAAAAAAATCTCTTTAGTACAGGTAGGGCTGAATTGGGCCAAATCACTGAAATTCTATACAGCAGGGGAAAACCCCACAGGATAAAACTTAGAGTGTTCAAGTACTTTCCTTCTCTCAGGTACTCTGTGGGGGCAGGAAGTTTAAGTTATATACCTGTAACATCATCTGAAGTTTGAAATTCTAACTGACTTAATAAAATTCATGGCTATCTCATCTCATTGCTTTGTCTACTCATATTTGAGAGTTTATAGTGTGAACGATCATTTAAATGACTACTTCAAATTCTCAGTTGCCATAAAAATGTATTTTGAAATACATAACTGAAATATTTGATGAAAGCAAAAAGAGAGGAAAGTCCTTTAAAGTTTCACTCTGTTAAGCAGGTCTGTACAAACTAGCTAGAGAAGGTGAATTATTTTTGAGGGGTTTTCAGTACTTTTCAGATAAAGTTCTCAGAAAAAAAACTTTGCAATAACCAAGTATTGTAGAATCATTTTACACTGACCTGTGCTGGCAGCCCTGAGAGCCTTTTTGATTTATTTTTAAAGGAAATTTATTTCCTGCTGCAAATAGATGAGAGCTGGCTCCAGAGAGAAACTTCCTTTAACCTGGTAAATAGAAATGAGATGAGATATTGTTTCAATCACCACTTAAACTCTTTGTGTGGGTGGACACAATGCTGTTATGTACAGCTTGACCTGGAACTGTTGCTCTTGAAGATTGAAAACAAGTGCACCACTTAAAGTCATACATTGTACCAGGCAGCAGCAGCAGCCAGATCACGTAGGGTCCTTTCAAACAGCTCTATATGGTGACAACAGACCTGCTCCTTCTCTCTTATCCAGCAGGACTCATCTGAACCATCTCAGATCGAATCATGGAAGTTATGATGGAGTGAATTCAGAGAGGTCAAGCCTGGGGTATACAACAAGGGATAGAATTTTTGTAGCTACCATTTTTCTTCTGATTTACAGAGCTTTACATTTTGATAGTGTAAAGCTGTGAACCCACAAAGGGTGCTGCTCACCTCTGTATGGCTGCCAGGTGTATCTTCTCAGAAGTATAGCTGCACAAGGCTTTCTTATTCTTCTCACTGTTCCTTTCTCAGCATGAAGGCAATACTCAACAAAGACCACCAAGGTTTATACCTCAAGTTTGTAATAAATAGTGTTTTCCTACAGTCACACTCAAGAATGTTAGTTGTAGCATGGGAATCACCTGTGAAGAAATTTGTTGTGTTTGCTGAGAGTGAGTGATGGAGAGAGAGGATCCCAAAGATTCATACAGAAACAGTTTCCTCATTGCACAATATGAGTGAATATACCTGGGAAAAACTCTTGAAATCTACTTATGCGCATTAAGAAAAGCTGTTGTACTATTTTCACAGTTTGATTTTTCAAATAGAAAAGTTAGGTAGAAATCCAAAATTACCTGCCCAGTGGGCTGAAGCCCACTGATAGATTCACAGAATCATTACAGTTGTAAAAGGCCTATAAGATCACCCAGAGCAGCTGTTAACCCAGCACTGTCCAGTCTGTCATTAAACCATGTCCCAAAGTGCCACATCTACAGACACTTTAAATACCTAGTGACTAGTGGCCAGTGACTCAACCACTTCCTTGGGCACCCTGTTCCAGTATTTGACTAGCCTTTCAGTGAAGAATTTTTTTTTTTATTTTTTTTTTTTTTTTTAAT